>JARVKF010000070.1:0-23094 GCA_039778275.1 Seiridium unicorne
AAAACAACTCACACATCTCTACAACCCACTATCATCCACACCACCACCCCCCCCCATCTGGTGGGGGTGTTTTTTTTGTTTTTTTGGTGCCGTTCCTAACCCACACCCCCCCCCCCCCCCCCCCCCCAAGACTACCCAAATACTTAACTACAGCAACTGATGCTTGGAATGTAGATACTACTTGAAACGGTATCGAACGCTGAGGAAAAGGTATAATGGATCTTGATGATGAATTTGGAGGAACTAGCCAAGTCCGCGGTGTTGATTGAAAGGGTTCGATGGCGTGGGTTGCAGTATTCCATACGTGACAGCGTGAAGCGACATGCCATTTGTCGTTTGGCAAATAAGAGGCTTCATCATAGGAATTCATTGACGTGGCTTCAATGAAAGCAACACATTCCACTGTATCCTGCCTGTACCTGTACGCTTGCCACGGGAATTCGATAACTGACATGAATCGCCCGCCAGGCGCACGATACCCCTTTGCGATGACTGATACAACTTGGTCTGGACAACGGCAAAAGTCCTCCATGGAAAGCAGCCCCGGTCAACCAAACAAATACAGTGTTCGTCAGAAGAAAGAGCTTCCTGGGCGACACTCGTCGAACGTGTCGCGCACACGGAGCTTGGGGACGACCGCTGGAGAAGCAAATTTCGCACAATACTGGTGTGAAGTGTTTTCAGCAGCGCTCCTTACTTCTTCCTCCTAGCACTCCAAGCACCTATCTCGAGACACTCGCCCCAGCTCGTCCCGCCGTCCTTGAGTAAATCGTTCATCATCTTTCCCGCCCAGCCATCCCACTCGTCCTGGCTTTTCCCACTGACATCCCGGAGCATGGGCTCAAGGGCCTGGATCAATCCCACACTAGTCTCGAGAGCCGTTCGCCGGATGGCTGCTTGCGCAGGCGTTAGAGACTTGCCTCCTTTGCCGGCTTTGGGATCGTTGACCTTGCCCTTTCCTTTCATGCTGTCAATATAGCTCTTCCCGTCCTTGGTCACAACACCGCCGACGCCCTCACGCTCCCATCGAACCTCGGAGAGAGGAACCGCCAGGCGCTTAGATCGCACGTCGATAAGGCCATCCTCTTGGAAGAGCATGGGGCCGATCATGGTGCAGGGAACGGCCGATAGGTATCGCTTGTCCAGGGCCTTACTCAACCACGCGTTATACTCTACGAGGAACTGGTTGAGAGGTGCAGACAGTGGGGTATTCGCCGATACGACGTAAACACCCAACCTGGCGGCGTCGTCTTCATCGTCACTGTCAGACTCGCTATCCTCGGTCACAGCGGCGGCAGGTGTCGCAGGAACGTGCGGTCTCAGCATGCGCATGCTCATGTCTGTTTCCCAGATTTCCAACACGCCACCCGGCCGTAGAATGCGCAGATATTCGTCCATAAACACCTGGGAGAACTGGCCAGGTGCTGCGCAGGACATATCCTTCACCATGACCAGGTCGAACTCGCCATCTTTGACTGGCCAGGGCGTCCGACGCATATCATGCTGGATGAAGCGCCAATTCATGTCTTTGTCCGGTTTAGAGTTGGGATCGGGCCCGGTGCCACAGAGTGGCACAATATCGATGCCGGTAAAAGAGATGCCCCCATGGCCATGCTGAGCAAAATACCGGTGGCACATCATGCTCCAGAAGCCCGAGCCACAGCCAACCTCTAGGATGCGTTGGGGCGGCTTTGCTGAGAAGGCAGTGGAGATGATGGGGCCCCCGAAGAGCTGGAACAATAGAAGCGTACGCAGCGACTGGCGATGCAACTCTGCCAGGTCAACAGGCAGGGGATAAGGGAGCTGCTCATCGTGAATATAGGTGCGACCGTTGCGGATGATCAGAGGCTTGGGCCCTACACTGCCCCTGTTCCTGAGTATATTCGATGTAGCAGAGATGTTGGAGACTGAGCCGGAGCCCTCATGGGACGACGGAGGGAGATTATCGGACGAGGTCATGATGCCAGCGCGATGGGAGTGGGAAGCCCCCGAGACGGAGGTGGAGGAGACGCTGCCGGTGCGGCGGAAGGCAGCAGAGGTAGATGAGGATTTCGTGGAAGAAGAGCTCTGGGAAGGGTCGGGGACCATGGCAGCATGGTGGTTCGAAGGATGCCGATGAACGCTTCTTGAAGGTAAGATGCTAGCGCCGGCGCCAGCACCAAAACCAACACCGAGACCAGCGCCGGCGTGCGACGAGGTTGCGGTCGGCAGGTGGATCTTGGATGTCCTCACAGTCGAGGGAGAGCCATTGGCGACCGAGTGGGAGGATGTCAATGCACGATCCCGAGCAGATGCGGCAGTGATGGCAGATGCAGATGCAGATGCAGAAGGGCCGCCTGTACGACGACCAGCCCAAGCGAGGGTGGTACTGGCAGGGTCGGCGTCGGCCGCAATGTCGGCTGCACTGGTGCTTGCCGCTCTGCCTCGCGTCGAGACTGCCGATGGAAGGGTGGGCAGGGGCTTGTCTGTGGGATTGATGTTGTTACGAGTTGGCCGCGTCGATGAGGGCCGAGCAGAGTCAGACGCACACGGAGCCGCAGCAGTGGTGGTGGTTGTGGTAGTGGTAGTGGTCAAGGGGATGGTGATTGACCTTGGCGGGGCAGCAGGGTTTAGCACTTGGGCGACGCCTTCCCGACTGGGCGAGTTGGGCCCTGCCACGCCTGGCCATTCCTGGTTCTGGTGCTGTCGACCCACCGAGGGTCTCTCCGCTGGCATGGCCAAAGCCGTTATCGCCTTTTCAATGATGGCAATGCCTACTCCTCGTCCATTGTGGCCATTGTCTCTGTCGTTCTTGTCTACAACCTCGTGCGCACTGCCGTCGTCGATCGCACCGCCCCCGGGTGCATGCTGCTTCGTCCTTCTCCTGGTCTTTGCTCTCGTCCTAGACTTGGACCTCGACCTCGACCCGGATCTGGATCTGGCAGTGATTTGCGACTGCGTGGACCTGGCCGAGAAGGCACGACGTCGGCCCGTTGAGCTTTGTTTGCCTGCCGGTTGTTTGTCTTTTCCGTCCGTCTTGGGTCTGTCCTCACCGACGTGCCTCGGGCTATTCCTGTTCTCTTGGCGCGAGTTTCGGGACGGCGGAGTGTATGTGCTTGGAATCGGTATGAAAATGTCCATCTTGACTCGAGGGCCGCGCTGCTTGACTCGCAACCGCCTGCTTATCGTGAATTTCGCCCAACAAGTCCCCAAAGGCTTGCAGGTTCTCCCCGCCGCGATCTTGTCTTGAATGTTTGCCTATGTCTCAATATGTCTCAATCGCGTCAAGGTTTCCTCACTTGTTCACAAGAGCGGACGAGTCAGAACATCATCACCGGTACCGCACGTCGAGACCCAGCACTTGGAATGGTCGGAAATACTCCCACTGTATGGCTCACTGCTGCTCGTACGTTCCATGCCAAGTTTGCTGCAGCTCTAATAATCAGCCCCAACTGCCAGTTCTCGGGACCACACCCAGCTCCTAAGTCTTGGAAAAGTGTCCCAGTTCAGACCTAGTACCGAATCTGCCTTAGTCGTCAAAGCACTTGGCCATAAAGTTGGATATTGACTCGTCGATCATCACTTCAAGAACCATGTAGTGTGCTGAAACTGCGTCTTGTAGAACATTGGTGTCTGATCTATGCTACACGCCTAAACGATACAGCAGGTGCCAGTCGATGGTTGTCAGGGCGTAAAGTGTATTCGCAACAAGTGATACGTCAGGGCTCGTGTTGACATGGAACACAAATTGCAGCGCAGACACCATGGCAGACGAGGTCCAAGCTGGATCTAATACCACGAATTGCGCTGTCGAAGGATGGCAGAAGCAGGGCATCGGGGGTTGGAACATGACATGCAAAATCTGGGGTTATATGCCGTATAGAGCTTCAAAGGCCGCGTTCCCCGCATGTCTACACGGGCAGGGGGGAAAGCTGGGGAATTGCATGACTGGCTGGCCGCTATGGGACTGCACACCCGACGGCCGGATTGCATTTGTGATATGTGGCGCCGGAGGATAGTCTAGGTCCTTGCGGCCTACATCCTTGAGCCCTACCTCGTTGCATAAGCAGGTTGCTGTCCCCGGTGGGCGGGAACAGTCTGGGCGGTTGGGCGGACATCAAGCAACCAGCAAGCAGTATTAAGCACACATTCAATCAGGCTTTGATGTTTCCCCCGGGTAAGGCCTACACATTACCGTAGTGGGCAGGGCGGAGGGGGACGGGACGAGAGGCGCTTGAAATAGAGAAAAGTAGTAATAACATGACAAGCCCACATGAACAAGAAATATCTTGTTACGGCAAGTTGAAGAGGAAGAACATGCTTCGCCGACGCTGGCAAGCAGGTCGAGTATTCGTCAATGTGAGATAGCACGCGAGCGGGCATTTAGCCATACACAGAGAAAAAGTACCCGAACCTATCCATACAAACGGGGAGCAGTAGCTGCAAGGCTGCAGCCACAGATGAAATGTTATTATTACCTTAGACCCTTGCAAATAACTGTTACCAGCATATACTGTCAAGTTTCTCAGACCTGACAGGAATTCTATGGATACTGCCGTAACTTACGGAGCCGGGTCAAAAGTGGCTGGAGAAGAGACAGGGGCTGCAGTTTCAACGCAAGGGGAAAAAATAGAGACGCTAATGCTAATTGGGCGAACCTGGGACCCTGGTTGAAAATTTGACTTTGGACTCTGAGTGAACGACCATACAAGTCACGTGACAGCACCGGCGCCAAAGGTCCACGCCCCATATCAAGGTATCGAGCTGCCTCAACAGTGTTTCCATCAAGTTTGTGACGTTTGTTTTCCACCAAGCACGAATTAAATCCAACTGAAATACACAATCGAGCTATCATGGTACAAGTCGCTCGCGCTCGTGGAGATACCAAGCAATAGATAGCTTGACGCAAAAGACCTGGAGAGGCTGAAGGCTGGATCTTCAGGCGCAACTAACCGTGACCCCAGCTTTTCGAGGACGCAGCAAGAAGAGATTGAAAAGGAAACAGAAAGCGTGTCGACAGCGTGCCGACAGCCTCGACGACCCAAAGTTTGCATCACGGACCACTAGAGCATGCGCAGAACTGAGATTGATTATCACATCTTATATCAAGGCCAATTGAGTCACCAACCATAGACAGCACATGTATATCTTCGCTCGCTCGAAATACGCATCCCCACTAACACACGGGCACGGTAAGTCCTGAATCCTGCGCCCTGGCCAGTTAGGTGGTACCAAGCACGCCCAGTCCCAGAGGCTGCGCCGATACTGTGCTGCTCCACCATGTGCCACTCCCCGTCCATGCTCCCAGAGCTCTCCCACCGCAGCGCGGCGCCAGCGCCAGCTCCAGCAACACCACAATCGTGATATCGCATGTCGCTAACGAGCCATTTGCTTCACCACTAGCTCTCTCTGATATTTCTCCCCACCCCGCCGCCTGCCAGCACCAGTCTCGATAGACCAGCATCCATCCGCAATCGCTCTCTTCTTCGGCTTTGGCATCAACTTTATTCCCAACGACCGAAGCGTTCGTTCGCCCATCCCCTCCTCGACCGCCGTGTCTTCCATGCCACCCCACGTATGGACACGCCTCCATCAGAAGCAGTATATCACAACGAACCGCCTCCAGTCCCCCAGGTAGAGCCCACCTGAGAATGTACGGCCCGCAGCAGGGCCACGGCTCTCGCCTCAATGGCGTCCCCGGCGGTCGCGCCATGGCTCCCCAGATGATGTACGGCTACGTCCAGTCCCAAGGCCAGCACCAACACCAGCATCAGCACCATGCCCAACAGCAGCAGCAGCATCACCACCAGCAGGACCACTCTGCCAATTCGGCCTTCTCGTCCGGCATCTTGTCCAACGTCACCCCCTTCACCCCGAGCAGCCACCAGAACGGGACAGCGAGAAACCAGCAGAACCAGCAGCTTACCGAGCACATGAGCGAACAGGCGAGGGCCTACGAGGAGAGCAGGCGCGCCCACCAGTCCATGACTGAACAGCACCAGCCTCACTTCTTTGCCCGAGCCAAGGCTGCCGAAAATCGGGGTGTTGGTCCTGTATTGCCCGCGGCCATCACGACCCCAAGCAACAACAATGACGCCCAAGTCGACGGAGAGGAGGAAGATAGAGGACGGCCTGTGAATGTCGAAAAGCATGAGGATCGGCAGGACTGGCAGAGCCTGGATCTCAGTGGCCAGGGCCTTCGCGCCATCTCCCTGACTGTCTTTGACCGTTACGCCTTCGTCGAGGAACTGTATTTGTGCTCGAACAACTTGACCTACCTGCCTCCTACCATAGGTCAACTACGAAAGCTACGCCACCTTGATCTGTCCAACAATCACCTCACCGAGCTACCGCCCGAGTTGGGAATGTGCACGCCCCTGCGAAAGCTGCTAGTCTTCAACAATCAGATTCGGGAACTTCCCTTTGAGCTGGGCGCTTTGCATTTCCTCGAACTGCTCGGCGTCCAGGGAAACCCGCTGAACAGTGAAATGAAGCAGATGCTCTTGGACGACGACACAAAGGGTCTGATCAGCTATCTCAAGGAACACGCCCCTGGTAAGAAGCCTTCTTTGCTCTTGACCTGCGGTCTATCATCCCAGCATAACCTTCTAACAATGATCGCAGTACCGCTACCTCCCGAGCCACGTATGCCCGTTCCTCTCCAGGAGGGAGTCTCCCAGAGCGCAGAGCGGATACGAGTGCTCTCCTGGAATACATTGTGTGACAAGTACGCTACAATTGTGACGTACGGCTACACACCTGTTGGTGCTCTGGACTGGGAATACCGAAGAAAAGTCATAATGGACGAGTTTCGCGAGCGAGATGCCGACATCCTGTGCTTGCAAGAAATCGCGGGCGACGCGTTCGAGAATTTCTTCACCCCTGAACTTGCACAGCTCGACTACCGTGGAGTTCATTATCCCAAAACTAGGGTCAGCCACATGCGCGATAAGGCCGAACAAGGACTCGTTGATGGGTGTGCTGTATTCTTCAAGAACACCAAGTATATTCTACTGGACAAGCAGTTGGTTGACTTCCGATCCATGGCCATCAATCGCCCAGACATGAAGACTACAGAGGACGTGTTCAATCGTGTCATGCCCAAGGACAATATCGGCATGTTCTGTTTCTTTGAGTCGAGAAGCACTGGAGCCCGCTTCATCGTGGTCAATGCCCATCTTTGCTGGGAGGGACATCTGCCCGACGTCAAAGCTGTGCAGACGGGCATCCTGATGGAGCAGATCACCAAGATGTCGGAAAAGTACACGAGGAGATTGCCGGTCAGCATGAGCGAAAAGAAGCTCGTCAGATCGCCCGCAACTGACGTGGTATCGGAGTTGAATCCTGCGGAATTTCCAGAAGCGCTGGCTCCGAGCCAGGAGTATCGGAGCAACACTGACATTCCATTGTTTGTGTGTGGTGATTATAATTCCATCGATGATAGCTCTGTCTATGAACTGCTGGACAGGGGTAGGGTCGCACCTGATCACCCTGACCTTGTTGGGCACTCGTATGGTAATTTCACGCGGGATGGCATCTCGCATCCATTCAGTCTCCGTTCGGCCTATGCGCACGTCCGCAACACGCCGGACGACTTGACGTTTACTAATTACGTCCCAAACTTCAACGGCGTAATCGACTACATATGGTACTCGACAAACACCCTGGAAGCCATCGAATTGCTTGGGCCTCCGGATTACAATTACTTGAAGCGAGTGCCTGGCTTCCCCAACTACCATTTCCCTTCCGACCACATTCAAATCATGGCCGACTTTGTCTTCAAGCCACGGAAGGAAAAGAAAGCTGCCGGGGACCACGAGAGGGGGGCTGCGTCGAGAATATAGAGATTCCTGACAGGCTCTGTTCCATCCGCCTACAGTGGGATGCAGGGGTTCGGAGTTTTCGAGGTATATACTACGACTGTTGAACGGAATACTCGGGGTGGCATCTTGGTATGGCATCAGGCTCAGGTTTGGAAATCTCGGAGTACAAAGTCGAGCAGGAGGGGGCTTGATTTGCTGCAACTCGACTTGACTCTGTATCGTTGGTTTTGGTTGCAGCAGGCGTTGGTTGCTGTATTGTATATTTACTCAAAGCGAAAATATTTATCTTTTCGGCCTGTGATGCCCCTACCCCATGTGAATGTCGCAAGCCGTGAGCTTCGCTATGGTGAATTTGATTGCAGCTATCGAGTTGGGCGTGCTGCCGGTCCTCCATCTAGTCGATAATTTAATAAGCGGGTATAATAGCTAGGTGACGTGATCACAGCTGACTTTTTGACGTCTCTGGTCGGGCAATGATGGGGGAACTGGATTGGTTGGCCTGGGATATAGTAAGTGACTAGAAGAGGAGATCTAAGAAGTCTGGTGTTCCCATTCTAAGTAAGCATGGCTAACTAGATCTTATACTGACCCAAACGGGCAGTAATCCATGCTGCCTGGCCAGTCACACACACAAATAAGCCGTCTGCCGAAATCCACAGAACGGTGGTGATGGACCTGGTAGAAAGACCTTTCAACTAAGTGAAGCCTTGCCTGCAACATTATGTTTGTCATGTTTGATCCCATTTAGTCCCGACTGTCCTGCTCTTCGTGGACGGCTGAACTGACCAATAATGGATCCGCCATCCTGCAAGTGAACACTTGGGCAATGACCAGTAAACCGTTCAATGATATTTTGATCGTGCCACAGAAGACTTGGTCTTCGGGCGTGACATTAGCACGCACATAAATCATTGGAGGAACCTTGATGGGACTGGCTAATGAAACTTGGCTGACGGTGATCTCGGGATCCGGTCCCCTGGCGGTGGCCCTACCTACACATTGGATGATTATAGACGACTCAGACGAAGGGCTATCATGGTCAGGGGACGCCGTAGTCAAGGATGACAAACTTCATATGTATCGCCGATGGGAATGAATCATCAACCACGTTAAGGACATCGGCCTAGGGTGTTGTTGGTCGGAAGTTTTTCACTTGCCACTCTTCAGGTCGGTATTTCCAGACGCTGGCCATTGTGGGGGATGTGAGAGCGCTGCTTTCCAGGATGAAATATGACCAGGCTATTGCAAACCTCCCAACTTGGCTGTAGCCATTCCTAGGCTCGTGATGTCACCTTAGACGTAAATAAAACTTGAAGTATTGAAACATTTCCCTCTATTTGAGACTAGGAGGCCATGGTGTATTGACAAACGTGTAAATTTCAAAGCAGAAAGTCCCTATCGGTCTGGCTCCTTGAGAACCTGAATCATGGGCGCCCATGGCATTAGGTGACTTTCATATGCGTTCCCTGGACAAGTTTCACTCTTAACTTCCCCCTGCGTGTCTTAGCGGTCACTCGTCGACTGCCATGCGTACGTCGGAGTTCTATTGGCCTCATATAACGGTTTACCGCTCCATTTCACTGCTTCGGAAATTATTGTCGGAGCTTCCCCTGCCACCTTTGAAAGCCATGGGTCAAGTGTCCTGGTCACGGTGGAAGCTATTCACAGCGTTAAGAGGCGAGTCTTGCATGCTCTATATGACTAGACGCCTGAACCCTAGGTATGGCTTTAAGAAATTATTATGAGTAGTGACTGATACTCTCTGCATGTTCAAGAGCCTCAAGCCTGACGTTGCGAAGATGGGACATTTTCCCGTGTGATTTAAGATATCCCAATGTTTCAATTTCTACCTACTAAAACAATAGGCGGAAATGGGAACAGACCTAGAAAAAGAGAAAGAGATCAAAGGAGAAGAGAAAGAGGGAAAAGAGTTCCTCACCCTTCCCCAACGTCGTTCCATCAGGTAGTGCTGGCATATCCGTAAGCCTTCGGATGGGTTATCTCACTGGATACATATTCACGAAGGGGAGATGGGAATCTTCAAGAAATACCCGGAAGGGCGCTGCCATGCCTCTAGTAAATTTTACTGACTGTGACGCCATATGACTAAGTACTATACACACACTCGGAACAATCTAGTAGAGCCTTCCCAAAGTGCAACATGTGTGGAATATATACAATCATACTCGATTGCGAGCTCATAACGCAAGCTATGCCAAGGACCCAAACAGTTCTCATACATGATACATAGGGCTAAGCGCCTACTGATGCCGTCTGGCATCCAACCAAGCCGCCAAGCTCTTCACGCCGGGGTGATGTGCCTTGATCTCTGCGATATCTGCTCCGTACCCTTCCTTCCCGAAGAACGAAAACATGGTACCCATCTCCTCGGAAAACCAGAGAACGAGCCGGGCCAGGAAGTTCCAGGTCAAAGGTGCCTCAGGACCGGTTTTCTCCTTGAAGACCTTGTTCATTTGCGCATATGTCAGCTCGTCGGCTGCCAGTGATATGGCCTTGCCCTTGAAACTGACCGCGTCAAGCAGAGCTTTCGCTCCAAAGACGCCAATGTCCTCGGTGGCGATGAGCTGCAAGGGGCGAGATCTGACCACCAACTTCCACGAGGTTGCGAAGACCTTGCCGACAAAGCCACCGTCAAAGGTCTCCATGAAGGCGACGGGGCGAAGAATAGTCCATGTCATGCTGGTCGACTTGGATTTCGCTATCAGATGTTTTTCGATGTTGTGCTTGCTCACGAAGTGGGGGATCGAAGTAGAATTGTCGATGGATCGCTCGCCGTGGCGGTCGACCGACGAGTAAACGAAAAGCTTCACGCCGTGCTTGATGGCGGAATCGACGAGGGACTTTCCTTGCGCTTCCTCGATTGCCGGCCCAGACTTGTTCATCGCCGGTAGCTGTTTTATTAATCAGTATGCAGAGATCCCAAGTCCGGGGCCTGATATCGATCACACCTGCACACTAAATACGCCCCAGATAGGCTGAGAATGTATCTTCTCGGCATTGTGAAATATGGTTTCTGTGTCGTCCAGATTGCCCTGGACTAGCGAGATTTGAGGCGACTTTGCTGCTAATGACTGTGCCGACCCCGAGGTTGTGTCTCTTGTAACCGCAAGAAGCTTGAAGTGGGTGCCTGCTGCGAATAGAGCTCGGATAACAGCACCGCCCTGCTTCCCTGTGGCCCCAGTAATGAGCAACGCCTTGGACATGGTGAGGAGGACAAGGTAGAACTATGATTAGTGACTGCGGAAGAGGTTTATTTCGCAGCAGAAGAGTGTAGCGACCAGGTCGAATAGCTTTATTCCTGGATAGTGTTGATGGATGGGGAAGAGTGGACTGAAGGACCATCTTCGAAGGCATAATCTGTTCTTTTATATATGCGCCAAGGCTGGTCCATACTCTGCATCTTTCCATGGGGACTCGCACGCTGCGCTAGGGACAGTGGCTGATTTGAAATCGTACCAGAGGCATTGGACTTCGCGACCCGGCTCTGGAGCCAGGGCATCAAATTCTGCTGGATGATTATGAATCCTCCCACCTCAGGCATCCCATCGACTAATCTCAGGGACCAAGCCCTTGTAGATTGACGGCCGGCCTCAGTCGGATTTGCCAAGCCCGCGTCGTCGGGGGTTAATGTTCACGTCAACCAACCAGAGCGCCTCGGCATCCGTCACGAACACCGAGGATGGAAATGATTATATCATCATTGGTTTACAAGGCACCCAACTTTGCTTTCGCTGGGGTATTTGATGGCGGCGATACCGAGAACCAGGATTGTTCCAGGATATAAATAGCATATGTCGAATTCACGACTCTTCCCTCGCAGCTCTACGCAGCCAACGTATTTCGAACACGAAGGAATTTACTTGGCCGTCATGGCCACTGCATTCAGCATCGTGGAATTCTTCACCTGGCAGAGTCGGTGGCCCGTGAACAATCCATCCATTTGGTGGATGGAGCGCTGCGATCAGTGGTCATCTTCGCAATTCGAATAAAGTCCCATGCATTCGACACTACCACTACTCAGCCCTTTGTGGGCGGCTATGGCACCGTCGTCGACACAAATTTAGGCGACGAGAATATCATGAGCCATGACGAGAAGATGCTGGTCAGGGCAGCAATCAGTCACTTGTCTCGGATCATATGGCATACTTGAGGAAGTTTAGCTCGTCGAGCGAAATCGAGAACGTCTCGTAATACCTGGCAAGTCATACACTAGACAGCAGAGAAAGTGACAAAAAAATTTGTCCGTATTCTCGTCGAAGAATGTATGGCACTCCAGCCCGACTCAGCCCGTCCCTGGACATCTAGGGTCATGCGGCTGCAATGTTTTGGCACCGGGCACACGGGACGAGATTTGGATTCTATCACTGAGGCTGCCGAGCACGCCACAGCAGTGTGTGCCGGCATTCGGTGGTGTGAGGCCAGCTCTCATTCCAATAGGTGCAGTGCCGTAGGGTTGATCAGCCGCACCCACTGCTTGGTGGTCGAAAATTACTCCGATACTCTGTTAACAATCTTGAGAAGACCTACAATATCAAGCTTGTAATCGACAGCCTCAGCTCCCCCGAGAACCCCGCAAAGATATTTTGAGCACCATGGCACATGAAGTTTCGCGTTGTTGCATTCAAAAGTGCAGACGCGTAATAGCTTTTTTGCATATGACTAGCTAAAGAACCATGCACATGTCTATCTCGAGTCAATTGGTTAGGCTCTCAGGTACAAAGCTGGTTACATAGGAGTATCCTATGTTACAGCGCTCATGGCGTCAACTGCTAGGTGCCTAGTTGGTGGTCTTTTTCCCTGGTTAGCAGAGGACGACTTAGGGCACCCATTGATACACTTATCCACTTCGGTATGGTGGACGAATCCACATTATACGAGACACATGGTGAGCTGGCAGTGATGCGTTCCTAAAGTTGAGGTCGTATCGCAGATTTTACCAACAATGGGAAATCGTCCACTGTACGATAAGCGGCCACCTTGCGTGACGACTAAGCCTAGTACCGAGAGAGCCTCATGTTCACTTGGATTTCAGTGGACAAAATAGAATCTCTCCAGTCCCTCGCTTATGCTGTCCCATGAGAGGCATGTCGAGGTCCATATTGGATATCAGGTCGCTGACCTAGGGTGATGAACTGTTAGAGCTGGCATGATGTGGTCTATACACGCTGATCTCACCTTGTCCATAGCAGTCCTGTCTATCTCTGTTCTCTGCATCTCCTGTGCTAGCTGGACCGTCAGAGATGCAGTGATGGGATTGCGCTTGGATATAAATATCATGAAATCCATCAAATGGCCAAGGCGCCCTTCACTTTGTTTATCCTGGGACGCAGCATAATCTTCAAGGTACACCATAGCGGCCATGAAGGCAGCAAATGCAACGAACGGGTTAAGGAAGAATGCGTCCACATCGCCGATGCGCGCAACAATCGTGAATATTTCGTGGGCCGCAGCAATTGACCTCGCTGCAGCGGTGGAGCCCAAGGGCGGCACCGAAACACCTTTCTTGGCCTCGGCCTCTTCTGCTCGATGAATGCAGATACTTGCCGTGTGGAGCTTCAGGCTAAGGAAAACTGCATCGTGGTTGTCGACATGTTCTGGACAGCGTAGGTTGTCCGGCAACGCCATGAACATTACAGCCAAGCGATTGTCCAGTCGGCGATGGCGCCTCCAGAAGTCACTCTGGTCGTGGTTCTCCATGTCTTCACTGGGAGAATAGCCGAAGATGTGATCGAGACACTCGTGGAAGAGCTGTGCAGCTAGAACCCTGCAGGCGAAATGGGAGTATTTTGTGGAGTTGTCGCGGAGAGCTTGGTGGAGGGTCACTGATTGCTCCTCGAGCCCGTGACGGAACTTTTCCTCCGACACAGGAAGCAAGGTCTTGATCTGCCAATGGAGTCAGGAAACAGATTCGGTTGGAGATTCTGTGCGCTGCTGGCATTAACGGCCCTGGGTACTTACACGGCCAGCATCCATCAGGGCAGGCCAGCCTGTGGTGCTGCTAGCCAGCCGGTCGGAGCAGAAGACGGTCCAGAGGGTCCGTCTCCTCTCTTCCCTCTCGTAGCAGTCTCCAGGCGGGGGCAGCGTTGGACCATTAGCATTCATGGTCTCCATGTCGTGTAGTCCAAGCATCTGAACGAGGCGAACAGCTCTGCTGACGCTCAGGGATGCGCGAGAAAACCATAGGTGCTGAGCTTCAAAGTTTGCTAGTAGCACCCAGCATTGGGCATGGGCAACGCTCATAATATCCTGGCCGTCATTCTGTGGCGATGGGCATTGTCAGCGAGGACACCCCCAAGAGAATGCAGCAGCGTAGCTGACCTTCATCTCATCGAGCTGGATGTAGTTTCGTGCACGGTGGTAATACGGTAGAGCAAGAGGGCCATGGACATGCGAGAGACTTGCTGCCAGAGCAAGGACAACGTACTGCAAACACACTACAACACCTAAGGTCAACGATTGCTTCTTCGAATATGCTTGGCGAGCTACTGGGAGTTAAGGACCATGCTTCAATATCAGAAACGCTTTATCGAGAACAGGTAGACTCTGAGAATAGGCCATGCAGGGTCTGCAAACGACACTGAAAGTGGCTTACTTGGAGGTTGCATATGGGGAGGAAGATGCAACGAGGCTAGGTATCTCTCGGGGTGTTGCATTGGAGCCTCCGTGTACAGCCTCGTGAAGTACAGGCTTGTTCTAATGTAGTTTAGGTCGCAAGGAAGACACGGGATTTGCACCAGAGAGTCCCTTACAGTTCATCGACGACGGACTGCGGAGGCAGTGTCTCAATCCTCCCAGTCTCGGCTAGCCGAGCCTCTGGGGGCTGCGGGCTGGGAGCCACGGGTGCATTGGGCTGTTCGCACTTGAATTGACCCTCCAGGCTCACTGAGTGCCGTGTCAGTCTCGGTCCACAAGAGGGCGGGCGTACGACTCACTTAGGCGAGCTTCAAGGTCTTTCACCCTTGGCCTTTTAGCCACGTTGGTGGGCCGCTGCCTGGATCCTGGGAAGTGGCATTCGACACCGGACTGAGAACACCTTGAACAGGGCGATAGTCGGTCACACTTTAGCTTACGCGTTCTACATTGGTAGCACGAAAGGGCATGCTTTGCTGGGGCCTGCGGTGCGCCTTCAGCCGGCGTCGCCATGGGGTCCCCAAGAACACGAGCGCGGGACTGTGAGTGGTGAGGTCACAGATATGTACGGAGCGAAGGGTGTTGATGGGTCCTGTAGGCCTCAGATTACGAGAAGGCAGATCAAGGCACTTGGTCGTGAGCCTAATGTACTATAGCGTAGATTATGTGACCTGGCTTATTACTGTAAATATAAACGAATGCGATGATGCGTCGTCGAGCCAGAATCGATCGCCCTTACCGATATGGGACTAACGCTGGGCCCGTACCTGGACCGGGTAAGCACGGCATCTGACCCGATCTCAGCGATCTGACCTCGAACAACCGACTTACCTTTTTGGTTTTTCCATCTTCCTGCTTACCAACTTGTCTCGTGTTTGATTTCTCGTTTACCCTCGTACCTTTCCAATCGCTAGGGGGAAAAGGAAGAACAAGAAAAGAGCCTCATGTCATCTGTCTGAGTAGTAGATATGGCATCTCTCGCAACCACGCTGGGGCTACGTGCCCCCTCCCTACCACATCTGACCACACCAAATCACGCCCCAGCCTTCATCAGCTTCCATTTCGTTCTCGCCTATCTCGTGCTGGCCCCGCGCCACTTGAAGCAGATCTATGGCATCGACCACAATGCCTCACCAAGAGAGGACCTGGCCAAGTATGGCGACGCCGCCGTCAAGTCCGGCAAGATCACCCAGAAACAGCTGTGATATGATGCGCCGCAATGAATCTGCGCAAGCCAACTCGGTCGAGTATTACATCCTGTTCACCAGCGCTATGACTGTCGCTACCTTCGCCGGGGTCGAGCCTGAACTGGTCAACCGTGCAGGACTGGTATACACCGTTGCGCCCCTGGCTTATGGCGTTAGCTACATCTTGGTCGACCAGCAACTATGGAGCCTGACGAGAAGTGTCGCCTGGTGGGTGGGTAATATAAGTTGTCTCTGGCTACTTCGCAGGGCGGGCACGAAACTCAACGTGATCTAAAGTCATACCTGGCTTAAATATTAAGTGCCGTCGTTTTCATACGACATCTCCCCTCCTTTGTTTTGTGTTTTCAGATATTGTACTTTGTTGTATTACTCGATCGGCTCTGGTAGACTACTTTTATGTTACACTATTCTCTGGTCAGCCTGTATTTCCACGTACCTATACAACAGTGACTAATGTTATATGGAGATCTTGATTACAAAGGCTGTAGCCTCTGCTAAGGCGCCTATGTCAAGATTGATTTTAGTCATGCCATATGGTCACTATGATTTGCTGTATTGATAGCTTGTTTAGTATATGTGCTTTTTCAGTGCTGTTACTGCTGTCTGATTTTGGGGTTATCGTAACTATGGAGTTTAAGGCTGGCTGAAGTAGTGATCCTGGTATAATGCTGGCTGACTGGTAATGGAAGACTTGATAAGATCAAGGTTGACAACTTCAAGTCCCACCGGCAATGGAATGCGGCGATGTGCTTGTGATATATGCTTTGTTTATATTATTGTGGGTGTGTTACAAATCACAGTCGTGGAGTAGCGAGAGGTCCCCTCGAAGCAAGAGGGAAGACTGCAGCAGGAGGCACCCTAATGAAAGTAAGCAATGGTGTATCGCTATTGGAGAGACACCCAATGGCCACTGAGAAAGCCCAGTGAAAATGCTCCGCCCTTGCGCACATATAATATCTGTGGTTTTCTAGATCCTAACGATATCACCAACATGGAAGCAAAGGTTGAAGATAATCCTCGGTGGCAAAGTAAATCCCCATCCACAGAAGATAGGTGAGATATGCTTTGGAAAAGAAAATAGCCCCATCCCCTTGCCAATCTCACAGGCATCTGAGAGACTTGAGAGCTGGCACCATCTCAAAAATCCCCAGAGTCTCCCAGCTAGATGGCCATGTCATATTCAAGGCAGCAGTCCCAAGTGGCCTGGCTGACCATTGGTGCTCAGCAACTGGAGGATTACCGCTCTACTCCCTATTGCTGCTTCGCCTGAATGTTCGGCCACGCTTCTCGGGCCATCATTGAACGAGGTAAATCCCGCAGGCGATGGCTTAATCACCGCGACGTGCACTCTTCCGAGGAACGGTCTAATAGTCCTTTTTGTCATTACAGCTGTGCACGGTGCCGGCGTCCTTATTCTTAGACCTTTTATCCACAGAACGACCCACAGGAGGGAGCGTCGAATTGGGCCGGACGTAAAGCGATCATCGATATACTATGTCACACAACTGGAGGGGGTCCTAGTCATTTAGCTGGCGCTGTTACGTTCCGGGTCGTCCCGGCCGTTATCCGTGTTTGGCCTGGTGGGTGTCCCTTTGGACTTTAGGGGGGTGCCGAATCACTAAATGATCAACCTTCTCGCTTAACCTCTATTATAACAAGGTCTGCAACATATGGTCAGAACTTGGTATTCTAGTGGCCCTTTCTATTCATTCCTAGTCTATGTGCTCTTGGGCAGGTCGTTTACACGGTCCAGATAGGTCTGTTTAGCCCTCTTCCAGACACCCTCGCTCTCCTGGCGGTCCAAGGTGAGCAAGCTCGGCAGTAGCAAGCGAGAGTATTCATCACTCGACTCACGAGCCACCAGAGTCGGAAGATGATCAATGGCGACGATTCTCACCTCGTGTCCATCCAGCTTCTTGGACGTGGGGATTGTCGGGTTGTCAAAGGAGCTGTAGCTGGAATAGACGGGAATCGGGTTGTTCTCGCTGTTGGGATCGCAGCTGATATCGCAAATCACACGCAGGCGGCGTCCTGGTGCCGAAAGAGATTCAAAGGTCACGAACGGGGGGGTCGCCGTCGGGCCGAGATAGACGCAGTTGATGAATAGATCGGACTCGGCAATCTCAGCAAAGGGGCCACCGCGGGCCGTCTCAGCCATATCCCACTTCAGGATGGAATCCTGAGCCAGGCCGACATCGAGACAAAAGTCCACCGCTCCCTTGCCGCACCGCCCGAGGGCGCCAATGACGATGGTGCGAGGCTGCTTGCCGCCATTGGCCTCAATGGCGGGTTCAATGGCAGACTTGACGTACTGGGCTAGAGCGGGCGCAGTGTCGAAGACGGGCACCGGGCCTTGGGTGGCTCCCGGGTGCAGTACTTGGTGGGCCCAGGACAGGAGAGCGATGGCGACGCCAGCATATCCAGCCCAGTAGCCAAAGGCAGCCACACGGCGGCCGGTCTCGTCGGTCAAGAATTCGAGGTCGTATAGCGTGCCGCCACTCCGGGCAAAGCGCGAGAGCGAGGGGGCCCAGCCATGCTGGCGCTTGAAGATGTGCTGGAAGTGAATGTATGTGTGGGGCAGGGGAATGTCGTCGTCGGGCAGCTCCTTCAGGCCCAGGATGATGTCTTGTGTCGGGGCCTTGAGCCACGAGCCGGCAGGGATCAGCTCGGCGCCGGCAGCTTCGAACTCTTCGTCGTTGTAGATGCGGTCGGCCGATCGCTCGACGCGGACGAGGTAGCCAGCTTGAATGAGAGCCTTGGCTGTTTCGGGCGACACTGCTCCGAGGGTTAGATGCGCGACAGGACAAGTTGACTGGGGATCATGGCAACGTACAGGGCGAGCGTCGCTCCAGCGGCTTCGTTTCAGCCCTCAGGTGGACGACTGTAGGCATGGTGGGTGCGCCTCTTCCGTCGCAGTGGTCAGAAGAAGCAGGCGGGCTCAATGGGGACGAAGCAGTAGCTGGAAGATGTGAGATGAGCTTGGGCAAGGTATCGGAAGCTCGTTTTGTTCAATTGAGAGTGGTGAGTGGTTGGCTCGGGTTACTGAGTCACTTACTCCGATACGGCGAGAGTGGGATCATGTATGCGGGGGAAAACTTTCTTGTCAGGTACGTAATTACTACCATGGTGGGGGTTTCCGTAGTAAGCTATAGTCAAACCGGTTTATAGCGATACAACTTTTACACAAGGTTTTAAGCATTAAAACCCGGTATCCTTATTAAAAACTATAGTTTTATAACTATATAGCGAATATTATTATAAAGTAGTATCGTTATAAACCGGTTTGACTGGATACGTTAATCCGGAAAAGGAGAAGAAGAAAAATGTAAGCTAAACCACACCACACTAGGACAGCCATACTTGTAATAATAGTAGGCTCCGTAGGTGGGATAACATTGGTTATAAAGCTATACAACAACCAATTGCCGCAGGCCATATTAGCAGGTCGCCCTTACTACTCTGGTTTAGTTTTAATAATTAGTACATTGCGCGGCGCACTTAGCTGGTGCCAATTGAGACCACCAGGGTGCGATGCTTGGGCCTTATTAGCCTTTCTCGTCGCCCTTTCTTTCGACTGATAAGCTTTGCAGTCGAGGCTCTGGCCTTATAGCTGTAGTGGGAGCAACAAAAATTACATCCTGGCATGGCTTATTCTCTGCGGCACTGGGCGCGTAATGCTTCGACGCGCCTGCGCTACCAGGCACTGCCAGAATATGCTTGCGGGAAACATTGCATCGTTATTTCATCTACTTGATTTTGGCCTTCCGCGTGACTGGAAATTTCGTGAACGTGTCTAGCTACATGTGGATTGAAAGGGGGTGTGGTATAGGAATACTAAAGCTAAATAGTGATAAACAGATGAGATTTATGACATAGTACCCGGATCTGAGTGCTAATTTACAGAGATCTCGCCAGGATTTGTGCTTCCGAGCTTGTTTTTCGATATACAACCGCCAAGTGTCCCGTGTGAGTGGTTTATGGGCCAGGCAGCTCAAATAACACGCATTCGTTTGGCCCATGCAGCCACTGCCAGCCAATCTCATCGCAATATTGCGATTTACGATTGAGTCGGCCGCGAATTCGACATGAGAACTCGACTGGTCGAGAGCAGTAACCGAGCTTATATCCTAATTCCTGATTCCATTCTCGTAGGACATAGCTCATAGTCTACAGGCGAATCGAGCTCGAGGACGATATATTATAAAAATACTCCAGCCGAATAATATATAATTAATTTAAATAAATAATAATAAGGTTAATATTATTATTGTTTATAATATATATAAATAATATAATTATTTATTTATAAATTAATTAAAAGTTTTATAATAATATAGTTTTATAATAATTAATAAGGTTGTTAATTAAGTTTTAAGTTTTAATTATTAATTTAAGTTAATTTAACTTATTAAATTAAACTTATTAAATTTATTAACTTAAATAAATTAAATTAAGTTTAAGTTTAAATTTCGCTGAGTTAAGTTAGTTTAAGTTATTAAAAAAGATTTTTAAATTAGTTAAGTTAATTAAATTATTAATTTAGAATTTAACGTCTTTTTTAAATAAAATCCGTATTATAATTTATAATTTATTAAATAAAATATTTATTAAATATCGGATAAAAATATAATATAATATAAAGAAGGACGTATATAAAACTGGTTTTATTTATTTAATATTTTTATTATTTAAAAAGATATTTAAATTTAAAAAATTTTATTGCGAAAAACGATTGCTTTTAAAATTTTAAAGTTAATTATTTTTAAAATTAAATTATTCCTTTAATTAATAATAATAATTAAATAATAAAATAAGTTTTATATAAGCTTTTTATTTTATTATTTAATAGTATATTTATTTATTTTAAATATTAATTATTTATTATTTAATAGTTAATTTTATTAAAATATATTAATTTATTAAACTTAATAAAAATACAAAAAAAAGCTTAAAATCCATATTTATAAAGTAATTAATAAAAAAATTAAATAATTAATTATATTATTAAATAATAAAATAAAAAGCGTATATAATATTTTAGTTAATATTTAAAAACCTTAATTAAATAAAATAATAATTTAATTTTAAAAATAATTAAAATTAAAATTTTAAAAGGAATCGTTTTTTATAATAAAATTTTTAAAACTAATAATAAAATATTAAATAATTAAATAATTAAATATTTTAAATATATATATACGTAATAAATTTTATATTTTTATATAATTTATTTATTTTTTAAAAATAAAAATTTATTTAATTAAAAAATTAAATTTTATTAAAAATAAAAATTTTTAAAAGAAATCTTTTTTTATTTTTAATTTTCCTTTTTTTTTTTTCCTTATAAATTATAAAATAAAACGTAATTAATAATAAAATTAATAATAATAAAAAAGATAAAGATTAAACTTTAATTTTTTAAATTATTATTAATAAGATAGTTATTTTGTAATTTTTTAATTAATTTAAATCTTTAATTTTTTAATAAAACCAACGATTTTACCGTTTTAGGGTTTAAATTATTTTGACTTTTTATAATAATAAAACTCGAAATCGAAAAAACTCGTTTTAAAAAAGCTAAAATTATTAAGATACTTAAATAACGGCGTGTTAAAATACTTAAAATCGGGTATTTATATTAGTTATTTTTCTAATAATTTAACGGATTATTTTATTAATTAATTAATTAATAATTAATTGAAAATTAATATTTTAAAAAATAATTTACCTTTTATAAATTTAACTTATCGTTAATATATTTTTTATATTTGTTTTTAATCCGAATTCGATTTTAATTTTGATTTAAATAAATATTATCTTTATTTAAATCGTAATTATTTTCGTTTTCGTTAAATAATTCGAAATCGTTTAAATTACCGTTTTTTTTAATTTTAATTAAACGTTAATATTAATTTTATAATTAATTTTTTTAAAATTAACTTACTTTTAAAATTTTTCTTAAAATATTTAAATAATATCCTAATAAATATTTAGATAAAAGTATAATAACCCGTTTTTTTAAAAATATAAAATTTTAAACCGAAAGTTTAAAATATAATTTAAAATAAACGCTTTATATTCGTTTATTTTATTTAAAAGGATTTTTTTAAAAAAATAAATATTTAACTTATTTCTTTTAATTTAAATAATAATTAATAATAATTATAAAATTAGTTTTTATTAATTAAATTATTAAAAGTTAAAATAATAAAATAATTAAAATAAATTTATTAATTCTGGATTTTAATTTAATTATAACCGATAATTATTATATATCGTTTTTAATTTACTAAATATTTAATAAATATATAATAAAACTTTAGGTAAAATTATATAAACTTCTTTTTATAATTTAATTAAAGGTTTAACGAATATTTTGAATATTTTATTTAATTTAATTAATAAAAACTAATCGGCGTTACCGAAAAAAATCGATTAAGATTTTTCGTTTTTAGTATTTCGAAAAATATAAATTAATAGTTCTTTTAATTTTAAAATAATATTTATCATTTTATAAGTTAAATTCCATTAAATATAAAAATTTAAAATAAATTAATTAATTGTTCTTTTAATTAATTATTAAAATAAAAATAATAACGTATTATTAAGGATTTTTATAATATTATAATTTATATTTAAAATTTTATTATTTTTCGATTTTTCGATCCTTTTTAATAATAATTTTCGAATTTTAAATTTATATTTTATTAAAATAGTAATTTAGCGTATTCGATTAATTAAATTTATTATAATTTAATTAATATTAAATCGTTATAAAATAAGTTAAACGGGGGAAAATTAATTTACGATTAAATCGATTATTTTGCGAAATATTTAAAACTTCGTTATTACTTAAACTGGGGATAAATACGTTAATATAATTTATAATAATTTCGTTATCTTCGTTATTTAATATATAATCTTTTAATATTAATTAAATTATAATATTAATTATATAAAAAGAATAACGAATATCGTTATTAAATTTATTTAAAATAATATCGAAATAGTTTTATCGAAAAGAATAAATAAATATATTATTATTTTAAACGTTATCGCGGGTAATATTAAAAAAATTAATAAATTAATTAATTAATTTAATAAAATAAAAATAACTTACTTAATAATATTTTTAATATTATTAATCGCTAAATATAAACTTAAAGCTTTTTTAAATTTAATAAATAAATTTAATTTAATATGTTTTTTTAAAACTTAATTAAATCCGATTAATTTATAATTTAAATTAAAATCGGAATTAATAAAATAATTAATAACTTTTAAATAAATAATTTAATTATTAAAAGTTTAAATATTAATAATTAAAGAAAATTTTTTTAAAAATTTAATATTAGCTTTTAAAATATTATTAAAAATCGATAATAAATTATTAAAATTCGATTTTAAAATCGATTTTATCTTTATTCGATTAA
>JARVKF010000071.1:0-20239 GCA_039778275.1 Seiridium unicorne
CCCCCCCCCCCCCCCCCCCCCCCCCCCCCCCCCCCCCCCCCCCCCCCCCCCCCCCCCCCCCCCCCCCCCCCCCCCTGTGGTTGAAACAAGTATGGACATCATATAGACTTCAGGCAATTACAAGGACCAAGTTTCGCATCAGTCGAGTTGGTTCGCAGTGCCGCCTTCGTAAGGTGTTTGCAGGAAAGCTGGCCGCTCGATCGGCCGGACGTGAGTCTTAGGGCAGGGCCAGGCAGTTTGAGGGTGCAAGCAAGATGAAGTATCAAGTGACACGCCCCACCAGGCGAAGAGAAGGCTACTGGGAACTTGCCGGGCTAGTGTTCGTGATGTGGCCCTTGGTATCTCCCCTGTTGTCTACTTACAGTGCTTCAATCTCTGTACTCGTCGTGATCAGTAGACTATCTCTCCCATGGCCAGCCGTTGGATCTAGTGCAGCGTGATCCGGGCAATGCTACACACCTTTGCGAACGAAATCGGCCCGGGCGATGCCTTTGCGAATGTCTGCCTCGTCTTGCAAGTGGGCATTCGCCATGAAAGCCTTATGAAGTCGGGGGCGGAAGTAGTCAAAGCCCTTTGGATAGTCGCGGCCCAGATTCAGGAGCTCTATGACAGCAGTCAGTCCAAGATCCCCTCTGGTGTAGTGGCATGCTGCGTATTATATATTACACCTTTATAGATAGCTATGACCTCTCCCCTAAGAACAGGATTGGGCACCGGCATAGTTGTCAAGTCCGATGGAATCCGACAGCCGGCGGCGTTTTATTTCCGAGAAATGGCAAGTGTTCATGAACCCCTTGGTCTGAAGAAAATGCACCTCAAGCAATTTCGAGGTATGGTTCTTGGGCGGCGCCTGTTCACAATGGAATGTCGCGTTTGGTGCAGCAGACGAGTCCAAGCTCGAGGATCCGCCTTGTGAAAAGTAGTGACGCCATGCTGTAACTACATATGTAGCCGTATTTGTAACTCGGTTAGCCGCCAAGACCCCTGTCCATGATGAGTAAGCCAATCAATCTGATCTCGAATGGGGAAAATCGCGATTGACCTGTTCGAACATATAGTATATGCTCCTAGTCCTTGAACACGGAGGGTAACCCGAAAATGGCCCTCGTTTCCCGCTTCAAGCCTCGACTGGCATGCCTGCAACCTGCCATTGGCAGATCTTCCATTGGTGCACCCTCACGACCACCTGAAAGTCGCGGCCGAAGCGTGCGGTGCCTGGCAACAGCGACCTCTGCTCCCGCGTCCCGGCCACCAAACTGGGTTGCTGATCTGAATGCACGGCTGGGCAAGTGCATCATGTTTGGCTGTAGCCCAACACAAGTGCAACGTGCAGCCGCTGTGCTTCGTGAAATGGCGAGCCACTGGCGGGCTATCATAGCGGGCAGTGAGAGCTTCATAACGGGACGAGGGCGAGGCTTGAGTGGGCAGGAAGTTGCATGGGGGGAAATGGATAGCTTTGTACGTTTCTCCCCTGCTATCAACAATGCTGGCCAGAATGAGTGAGGATGCTGGTGTATCGTGGAATCCGGCCGGGTTGTGCTTTCCAATCAGTCGTCTTTGTTAGCAACACTAGGCCGGCCAGGTGTGTGATGGACTGTCGATACTAACCGGCACGCCTAGCAACACGTCAACAACGCGACCTATATACGGTATGCCGAGTCAGCCCGGGTGAATTGGATAAGGCATTTCGCCTCGGCGGACCCGGCTCACGCGGCGGAGTGGCGGTCGTTGATGAACCCCCAAGGCGTCGGTGTGATTATGAAAAGTATCACGGCGGACTACAAGTTTGTAAGTTTGATCTCGCGAAAGCTGTTGTGGGAATCATTGCTGATGGTGACTTTGCTTTGCAATATAGCCAGTGGTGTATCCTGACCGCGTGTCGGTATATCACAAGCTAAGTTCGCTGCCCCGCGTGGGCGATACCGCTTTCGAACTCGAGTGTATCATAATGTCACACAAACATCGGCGAGTGGCTGCTCGCACTCGGGAGCAAATCGTTATATATGATTACAAGGCGGGCCAAAAGACTACTAGTAAGCAGCCTCCTGACGCATTTCTACCAGCCATGGCCGATCTTGAGACCCATGACCTCCTGATCGACCGTTCCTGCTGCTAACACATGCATCTCATCTCCCGATCATCTGCTGGGCAATACTCGAAGAATGAATCGCTGACGCCGAACGTAGTACCATCTTTCGTGTTGCAAGGTTTCCGAGGCACGTGGCAGTTGCAAACAAAGCTGAAGACCATATGCAGAGCGAGGATACAGGTTTTGACAAACGCGGTGGAGGATCTCGAGAGAGAAACATGGAACCGTGACGGTGCTGTGGAGGATTCGGGCTCATCAACCAAAAAATAGCTCCTTGTATGGTGGTTCGCCATCACATCAACCCGATCACCAGTATCAGCCAAGCAAACTCCCTCCAGCCATTGTGGTTTTGCCAGATAGTGAGGTCTCGTCAAGTCCACGATTACAAGCGACTACCATACTCCAAAGGGCAATATATCGGCTGCATGGTAGCTTTCCTTCTTTCTGCCGAAAACCAATGGATGTCTCGGGTTTTGGGTTGTACTAGCAAACATGACTCAATAAGACACGAACTACTGCTGCCAACCTGGATTATCTACAGAACTGCATCGAAATTCCCCTTAACACATGACAAGTTGCCCTTGATCTAAGCCTGGCAGTAGAGCTTGTTCTACCTCAGCAAAACCACCTCGCATGCCTAGTCCAGGTGCTCACATATTTCACAGATGTAGCATAGTAAAATCAAATTTTATACCGCTAATTACAGATAAGCGCTTAGCTACGTTCCATCCATAAATGGACCCCTTGAATACGACTTGCTAGAAATCAATTGACATGAGTACTTATATGCCGCGTCCAGTCACGACCAACGACGGCGGAATTCCATACGTAGTCGTACCAACGCGATGAGGCAATTATGTATGAGATGTCACAATCTCACCAGGACGACAAGCCAAATAACAGGTTACTAGCCCAACGAGACCTCGAGGAGCAAACAATTACATGCGAGGTATAACGGTGACTGGTAGCATGGCGCATGTGGTCATCGTTGCGCCGCTCTCGAACGAGGGCATTCACAGTGCATATCTGGAGTGGCGATATGATGATTTGTTTGGACGGCCTCTTGTGTCGATCACCATCCGCCGGCCTTATAGCTCGCGTGTACATGCGGAGCGCCGCGTTTGTGTGACTATACAGTCAGGGAATGCTGCAGCACTCCGCACCCCCTTCCCGCGCCCTGTGATAGCACACCACCCATGCCACCTTTCTGCTGTACCGTTGCCCTGCACTACTCAAATGCCGATAGGGCGTTGGACTGACCATACCATAATGCGCCTAGTATTCTGCAGAAAGGGTGTGGGCACCACTGAAAGTTGCAAAAGGTAATGCTGCTGCTGCATGGCTTCTGCACGACAAGATTGTTGTTTATCACGAAATTGCTTTTTCCTCAATGACTATAACCAGGATGTCTGCTTGAGAGTCTTCGGCAGTGATACCCAACACAAAAAGCACGCGATCGATTGCTACGTTGTCTATCACTGCCGGGTATGTGCCAGCAGCCAGCAGCGTCGACACGGTGCACAGCAGACAGAAGGAACATCCCGGGGCATACACGGGCGGAGAATAGCACCAACAGTGAAATGTGCAAACGTACGAGAGGAAAATCGGTGCACGTGAGTGACCATCGTCCATTCTCAACGTCGCTCGTAGGATCGCTTGGTGTTATCTGAGCCAAAGTGTTCATTGGAGGGCCAGCAGAGTTCAAAGCCGGTATTCCCTCTGCGGGCTCTTCGGGCAGGGATCGTCAATGCAAGTTTAATTTGCTGTGCACTGAGTGGTTGCAGCGGCACTCGCATGACTTTGGCTGACTCCGCAAAGCTCCACTAACGATGCCGCTCAGTCACTGAACAGCCAGTGAGAGATGGCAGTCGTTCTGGCAAATGCCGTAGAGGAGACGCCTGCCGGTTGTGGTGGATAACCTTGTCTGGATCTCTTGTCCAAGTCGCGCCGACGATCTGACGATTCCCACGAGGGGGAGCCCCGCGTTTTGTTCGCTATTCTCGGCCTGTGACTGTCGTCTTCGATAGGATCGCTGATAGGAGCGCATTTGGCTATATCCAAGGGAACCCCTGTCCTCGAATGCCAGCACAGTAGCCTTGGTCGTGTAGAGCAGCCGGATATGGAAAACAGCGTCGTTCGTTCTCGAACATCTGATGACTCAACGAATTTGACAGGCCCGACATCACGACACTACTGCAAGTGGCACGCACACCCAGCGGCGTCATGCCGAGCGGGCACTCGTCTGGGGCCGGGAAGACCGTCTACGATGGGAAGCAGAAAAGAGCTTCCCGGGAGCCATGTCGAAACAAGCTCAGCGCCGGGGCTACTACGTACAAAGTACATACATGGGGTGCGTGTTGCGAAGCGATAAGGACTTGGAACATGGCATTCAGGAAAAGTCATCACCGAGCCTCAAGTGGGCCTTGGCAGATGTAATTCCAGACTCGTGCAATGCCTATATAATGGGGCCAGCGAAGGGTCTTCACGGCCCTTTTGGTGAAAATGAGAGCAAGACTAATGGATCAATCACATGGTTCATTACGTGAAAGATTGTGAGCCTGTGGAGAGCAGTCGCTAAGAGTGCAGGAGCGAGGAGAAAATTGGGGGAGGGAAGGAAAAAAAAAAAAAAAAAAAAAAATCCATGATGGAAAAGCCCCATCAGTATTGAAATGAAGCCGCTGGCGCCCTACTCGCTCGCCTCGCTTGACAGCCAGGACTCGAGTCAGTTTGCCATATGCCCGGACCGACCCAGTGGCCAAAGACGGGCCCACGTCCTGTAGGGAGCAAGAAGAGGTGATCATTCATGCCTCAGAGACGAGCATTGACGTCTTGAAGATCACGACAAGCTGTCCGAAGTGCTGGAATGGTACAGCATGAATGCCAGATTGCACATGGTCAAATCTTCGGCGGAGCCGTTGGTGGGGTGCGTGAGCCGCCCCGGGCGGACGTGCTGTAGGTCAGCTAGCAGGAGCTTAGTTAGATCGCTGTTCAACCAAACATTTGTACCGCCCGAAAGCCTGAAGCATGGCCTCCACAATGCTGCGGCACCCGCCGACCACTGGACACCGACCGCTGCCCGCTGGTCACTGCGCCTGTATGTACGTATTTATGCTGCGACGCTACGCTACGGGGGCGCTAGAGACACCCATGCATATACCTGAG
Source organism: Seiridium unicorne (assembly GCA_039778275.1). Taxonomy (NCBI): domain Eukaryota; kingdom Fungi; phylum Ascomycota; class Sordariomycetes; order Amphisphaeriales; family Sporocadaceae; genus Seiridium; species Seiridium unicorne. The sequence continues at coordinate 5,252 of JARVKF010000071.1, forward strand.
CATGCCCGTACCTGGCACCAGACCCAATTCCGCTTCCTTGCCTCTTGCTTCTCCTACTTACTTAGGCTGCTGTCCCCCCAAGTCGTCCGCGCCTCTGCCTGCTCCGTAATTTCACACAAAACCATCCATCCCCCCGTTTATTCACCACGCATCCAAACAGCCCACACGCTCATTTGATTTCCACCGCCGCCGCCGCCGACCTCCTGATCCAGTGCCGACCCGACCCGACGACCCGGTTGCTCCCAATGACGCCTGCTCACCTCCCGGAATAATTCTCTCGCTGTTCCGGGAAGGTCCCAAACCCTCCAGGTCGTCACTTCTCTTTAGAGTTTGCGCTCGTGCATTCGGCTTCCGCCCGTACTTCCCGTCAACCTCTGCGCTGGGCTGGCTCTCTGGGTCGGAACAGTGCTACGGACTCGATTGTATGCCTCGTCCCTCAGCCTCCGCCAAGCGACAGCAGGGTGGTGCCTCCAACCAGCGCGACACACGACATGAGGCCGGCTCCGTGGGCCCGGGCAAGCGCATCTCCAAGCAGAAGAGCCAGAACCTCGCCGACGGCGCCGCCAGCACCGCCAGCACCCCGAATGCCTCCTGCTCGCCCCTGCCGCCTGTACCGTCCTCCCCGCCGAATGCCAATGGCTGCCCGAAGCAGTCTGTCGATATGTCTGCTGACTCTGTGAGGAGAGGTTCCCTGGGGACCTACTCCGAAGCCTCGTCCGAATCCTTCAGCGCTACCAGTCTGGCTCAGGAGGAGCAACACCGAAGGATCGATGTCAACGCCACCAAGAACTCCAACGTCCACCGCGATACTGGCCCTTTCGACTTTGCCCTGACCGTACTCCGGTCATGCCCCCTGCAGGACACCATCGCCATCCTGATCATCTTGATGCAGATCCCCCCTGTCGCTCTGTCCGCCATCTACATGCTATTCACCCTCTTGACTTTTGTGACGACCAACAGCGGCCTGACTCTGAGTGATGTGTTTGAATGGAATCTGGGTGCGCCTTCCGTGGCCACTGTGGTGTGTGTCGACGGCATCGTGCTCTTGATATGGCTCTTCCTCTGGGGTCCCATCCAACACGTCATCCTTGACCTTGCTCAGATGGTCATTGCCTTGGGCCTGGGAGGGGGCTCCAGCTCTAGAGACAGCGGCTCCATGAAGAACAGTCTGATTTGCTTGAGCATGATCCTGCTCTCCCACGCACTTCGCCACACCAAGATGAAGTACTCGCCCGTCGGATACCTCCTCGGGTCCAGTCGCTTCATGACACCCGATCTAGATGACCCTCTCGAGTCCCTAGAGTCGATACGCGGGTACGACAAAGTACGTTCTGGGTGGACGAACTGGGTTCGGAGCATACTGGCTATCCACATTCTCACGCAGGGATTGGTTAAGGCTATACGTGATTGGTATCTGCGCAGGGAGAGACGTGATAGCATGGCCCAGGCCGTCGACCCCGAGGCAGGCAAGCCTTATGTTGGTGAGATATCCACAGATGGCGGCTTCTCGACGCCCGATAGCGATGCTACCTCACTTCAGCCCCAGTCCGCATTGAATTCAAAGAAGAAAAGAAAGCAAAGTGCACAGATCAGAAATCGTCAGCCCTTGTGGGCGGCCATAGCAAGTACGAAAATCGTTGTTGTCAAGGAGTACGAACTCACTCACAGCGCCGTGGACTCTGCCGGATCAAACGCCACCGACATCCATAACCTGGGCAATGCGCCCTTCAACACCGAGGCCAACCAGATCTGGATCTCCTACGTCGGCTGTGATGAGGTTTGCTTCAACACCAGCCATTTCCCCAGCTTCATCGCCTCCCCGGGCAACCAGGAGAGCGGAAACTCATCACGGATCGACCTCTCGAAGCCCTTCTACGTGCGCGTGAACCATGCTGTCTGGCAGCCTACCCGCATTACTGCAGTACAAGACCCTCAGCGTGACGGTAGTCAGGGCACAACGTGGAGTGGGGATATCTATGGCTTGACTCCGCTGTCTAACTACGAGTGCGAATTTGTCAGCACGGTAACTCATGAGGTCTTGTTCTCCACGAGTGTTAGGACGATGCGGGCCAAGACAGCCGATATCGACGCCGCTACTGCAAAGCCGAGTGGTCAGTCCTCACTTCGCCCGGATTCTCCCACGACGACTCTCAAGACATCCATTGCTGCCTCTGAGGCTAAGCTGGCCGAGGAAAAAGCCAGGCAGAAGGCGCTTCGCAAGGAATGGCATCGAAAGGCTAATGCCCTCAAAAAGGAGAATGAGAAGCTCTCAGCCGCTGTTCAGTCGGCCGGTGCCGGAGATGACAAATTGCGACAAAAGATCCAGCAAAACACAACCCAGCAAAAGCAGGCTGAGCAAGCTTTGGCCACGCTGGCGGCTGAACTGAAGGAGTTTGATGTCATTCCCGAATCTCTGAAGGCCGCCTGGAAGGCCAAGCAATCGGCCTACAGCAGCGAGAAATACAAGTACGACAAAGCCAATGCCGAGTTCAAGAGTTTCAAGGCCAATGTCGATGGACAGGTGAAGTCACTCGTGGATGAAAAGACCAGCTTGGAAGCGAAGAGGAACAAGATCAGCAGCCGCATTGCGAAGGTTGATGGTGAACATGCCCGTATCGCTGATGCCAATGCCCGAGGGCTCGATGAAGCCGAGCGTCGTCGTCAAGACCGAGCCGCCCTGGAGACCCAGTTCACCAGGTGGGAGCTTGATTTGCTTGAAAAGGTCGCCAGCCACGAGGCTGAAAGTCTGAGCAGGGATGAGATCATCGTCGCTCTCAAGGCGCAACTTGACGCTTTCCATAGCCAGCAGTCCTCCTTCTACAACAGCTCGTACGACTTCCCTGATCCCGCAGCAGTCGGCCAACTACCTACTACATCAGCCGGCCCCAGTTCTTCCATTGCCGCGGTTTACGATGCCGCCACTGCCTGGTCCAACAGCGCGTACAATGCTTCGTTGTGGGGCCCGTCCCCTTTGGCTCCAGGCTTTGTACCCCAGTCCACACCCTTCTCGCAGCTGCAATCCACGACCAAAAGGGGTCGGTCCTCTTCAATGCTCAGTGATGTGTCTGGGTTCACCCAGTCCAGCGCCAACGACGATGACTTGGCCAATGCCGTGGCGGACTCGACCCAAATGGCCCATTCTGGCCCATTTCGTCCTCCCCCTGGATTCGGGTATTCGCCGTATCTGCAAGGCGACGCGGACGTTGTCAGTGATGAGAGCTCAAGCTCAAGCGGAAGCGCAAGTGGCAGTCCTGGTAGCACGGGTAGTGATAGTATTAGGGATCCGATGAGTCCTCCACCAAGCTGATAGATTTCTTCCTGCATACGCGCCCTTTTTTGTTGTGCAAGGTGATCTGAGTTTCGATATCTAACAAACTCTGCCGTGTCCAATGAGTGAACTGTTGCCGTACAAATGGTTGTTTGGTAACGTTAACATAAGTGGCCGTGTTTCTGTCTAGCTGCACTGTTGGGGGTCTAGGATGGTGATGTGTTCTATCGTCTGACAGGGAAATGACTAGATTCAAGACGCTCGTGCGATCTAACAGTTAACAGTCAACGGTTAGGTAGCTTTGCGACGTTTCGTGATTTAGTTCGATAGAGCAACGAATGCTAATCACCCAGTCCCTTTCCTCCATACGAGCACGTGTCCTAGAGCAACAAGGCCTTGTTGACACACTCTTGAATCAGGAGAGTTGTGTACACAAACGGACGCCGTTGCACCAGCGTGCCCAGCGAGCTGACTGGAGAGGAAGACTCTAATCACCAAACTCATGCTTCTTGCCGTCGAGTCTAGATCTACAAAACTGCAATCCGATAAGTTGCTTGGAGTAAGAAGTGATACCGGAGTACGGAAGCACAAGACCCAAGATACAGCAAAAAAAACATCATCTCCGTCGGATGTTAGGCTTATTTTCTTTTTGGTCTAGGTATGCCTCGCGCTCTATCTTTGTGGATCACATATGTTTTGGTAATCTGTATGGACCGGTCAAACAATGCCGGGAAATTAATTCAAGTAACATAGGTTGAGACTCTGTAGTGTTTACGAGTATATGTCATATGCGCTCGAAGATAACCACATTGACGAGTCAACTTCTTATACTGGCATGATCCATGTTCAGGCTGAAAAGGTGCTCTTTTATATATGTTTCACTTTGGCTCTTTTCTTCAATTCGTTTGTAGGCGGGGAGGTGTGAAAGCAGCCAGCCTTACGCGTGGCTCGTACAGTTACGTTGCAAACATTGCGTATACAATACACTATTTCCTCGACTGTCGCTGCTATTCTTTTCTCGTGGTGCCAATCACGACTTTGATTACACTTCAACACAATCCATAGATATTTTGAGGCTATTGCATGTGAACATGCATACCAGCATAACCTCCGATCAATACCTCACTGGCGCAAGATGAAACGTTTTTCAACGGATAGGTAAATTGATCAACTCGAATTGACCAGCCCACCCCCTTCGCTGAAGCAGTACTCTCCTCCATGCGCAAGTAGCTAATGAATTTCTCAAGCCTCGGATCTACTCCACTCTTACGTGGCGTTCGACGGGTGGCATGGCACGGTAGAAAAGCGGTCCAGCCAGGCCATATGGCCGTTCGTTTTCGGTGATAGGTATGTTTGACGATGAGAAAATGTGACAAGGATTGCGGTCAGCGCGGGAGCTGGGGATATAGTGACTCGATACCTATTATAGGGGGGAAACCTGCCATATATGCCCAGCTCCGTCATGACGACGCAAAGGTTGTATGTCACGGCGTGAATGAAATCCTACAGTGGAGGTTGCTTCGTCTCCTCAGGAACAGCCGCGAACCGTCTATACGAGGTATACAAACCAAGCACGGATCCTACACTTGTCAAGATAGGCTGCAGAGCTGCGGCGTGCTCATAACTGTGACTCATATTTGATCATGGCTGGTTTGGAGTTGTATGTAACATACCAAGGCATGATCCCCGGAGCTGGCATGCCGTGGCCTAAATAAGCTCCGGAGATGTGAAATATATCCCTCTCATACGTATGTAACCTTCCCGGACACACAGCCTACTGACATTGGCATCGTACACATTTAGGCATTAGCACACCTTCGGCACAAACGGCACGAGTTCTGGTGTTGTAGACGAAATAATAGAAAAATTGACGAAGGTATACCGGTTAATATTACTCGTTCTCTCGACACCAGACGAAGGGCATGTGCCATAGTCACGAGGTCGTGGAAGCCTATACGTAGATCTAACATCATGTGCTACATACAACATAGAAAATAAACATGAGAGGATGATTTATACGACGGTGTTACATCAGCTACGATGGGTTCATTAACATGCGTAGACTACGTTGATTATAGCACAGTATCTATTCCAGCGTATGCTCCAAGCTTCGTAAATTCGGTTATCATAATGCCGTCCTAATCTAACGCAGTGTACTAGATATGGACCTCAGTAAGCCCTCATTGGCCGATGGGGAAAGCCCCCCTAGACGATTCCATCAAGGTTCCCTTACTAAGGGAGAAAACCCCAGTAGCTCATGTCATTCGCGAAACCTATAATTACTGTTTCTGGTCAAATCAACCAACTTCCCACAACTTATCCATCACATGAGCCAGAGCTACTACCACCACATCTGAGCATTCTACCAGACTGGTGGGTGGTGTTTAAAAAAGCAGACCGCCAGCCAGCCCGCCAAGCATCATTCCTCCAAAGAGAGGACCAGCCAGAGGCATCATGCCCATACCTCCACCATAACCGTTTCCATATGGACGATTATATGCACCGTACGGCCTGATCGGGGGACCGTACCCTCCTGGATAGATAGGGTCGGGCCTTAGATGCCTCGCTGGCTTGTTCACAGGTCCAGGTGGCTTGTAGTAGACCTCCTGAATGTAGGGACTGATCCTCTCGGCCCTCTGCACGCCGGGGAAGCTCGAACCAGGAGGCTCGAGGTAGACGTCAACTCCGCCATCGTCCTGCCCCAGGAGTTGTGGCTGACCTGTCTCGATGGCGGCCGCCAAACCGCGGCGGAATACTTGATGCTGCTTGTACACTACAACACCTGGAGTCAGTGATTGCCTTTTCGAACATGCTTGGCGAGTTATCGGCAAATCAGAACCCATGTCTCATGAGTACAAACGCTTGAATAGGAACCAATAAACTCCCGAAACAAGCTACACGGGGCATGAAATAAGTCCGGAAGCTGCTTACTGTCGCGTTCCTTTTGCTCGCGTTGCTGCCGTTCTGCCGCACGCTCTTGATGGGTAGTCCCTGTAATCTTGTCCTTCATTTTGCGCCCAAGGCTGCGTTTCTCGCTACCATGGCCCGATGCTGTTGCTGCAGATGGCGTAGCCTGCTGTCTCCCTTTCGCGTGCAGGCGATCATGGTCGCCTCCTTCCTCGTCGCTGGTCTCCGCCGTTACATCATGAATGCTGGGGTGGCGGACGAGCCCCCTGATTCTTGCTCTTTCCTCAGGAGGCAGAGAGTTCATGTAGTCGTCATCATCATAGGGGTGGTGCCAGACTGCACGTGGCGGATCCACCTTTGTGTCGACGAAGAATTGGTGCTGGCTTTGGGGGTCGAAACTGCGGACCCAGCCGTTGGGCAAAGGTCGTGATTCATCCTCGATACTCCGGCGAGCCTCTGGAGTGATGCCATTCCTCTCGCGCCGTGAGAATGATGCGGAGCTTGTGGCTTGCTCATAAGAGGGGGGATCAGAGTCGGGCATGGCTAGGGCTATTAGAGGGCTGTAGGGAATCGTAGGGCGTATGAACAGGAAAAGCGTAGGTTACAGTATCGCTGCCCTAGTATTAAGTTGCAGTTCATAGACGATGTATTGTGCCCGGGGAGTGTTCGACGTCATCTTGACGAGGGCGGACACTAGGCTGTGTGGTACCTTGGTTGGTACCCCCGTTTTACAGCCAACATCAATTGGATGATGCTGTGCAACACCCTGGGGAGAGGCGACTGTAGTGCCTGCCACGCGATTACTGACTTCAACCTTAATGCGTCAGTCTCACACGCTCTGGCAAGACGTCAGACGGTCCAAGTATGGAGTCAAATTCAGGTGGGGAAGCCAGTGCAGGTTCCATGGAATCAATACAGAACACTGCCGGGAGATCCAAATGGGGTAGCCCTGAACCTGGGAAGGCCAACCTTCATCAATATGGAATAAGGAGCCCAGACTGGGAGTTCTAACAACGCATTTACTTCGTTTTCTAGACATTCCGTATCAGCCTGGACATTATTTGGGTGGTAATGAAACTTTAGGAAACTGTAGTTTGGGCGGCGCCGGTTTCTACTTGGCCCCGAACTGTGGAGTGAGATAGCGAAAAGTTGATTAATCTATAATTGTCTAAGCGCCAAAATCCTCAACAAAGCATCAAAGTCTTCGTGGCTCAGTTGGTTAGAGCGTCAGTCTCATATAGTCCCTATGACTTGATTGAAACTTCAAGATATCTGAAGGTCGTGAGTTCGAGCCTCACCGAGGACATTATTTTTACATCTTGGGAACGGCCTTTTTGCAGTTCGTCGACATTGAGAAATGTAATACAAACAAAACAGGCATGGATGGTCATTTGTCGTCAACAATGGTTGGTGGTTGATATGCTGAATGATTTTATCTTTCTTTCTTTCTTCCCGCTTTATTTTGCTCTTCTCTATGGTAGGTGTGATACTGGGTTGTTAGGCCGTTGTGTTAAGCGCAGGTTCTGCGTAGAAAGCAATCATCACAATGAAAGCAATGTAATAGGTAGGTACTGCCAAAGTTTATAGAGTATATTCAGGTCATGTAGTAGTATGTATACCTGGTACTTAGGCTGTCTGTTTTACGTTTTTGAGACTACTAAGTTGCGACGTCTAACTTGGAGGACAGATTTCAGCGGCCAGACCTAGTCGGTTTGTATCCTACATTGAGCGGTACGAAGACTAGAGACTAACTACACTCACTACATGCTACATGTGCAATTCACCAACTACGGATCAGCCACATGTGCGGGAGATTTAAGGGACCTGAATAGGCTGTGGGTAGGTAGTACTGTAAGTACATGTAGGCAGTGGGTAGGAGGAGAAAGGTGGCCAGTCAGTGAGGCGGGCCCCACTTTCGCACCTGTCCGGGCTAATGTAGGCAATGAGTGAATGGGAGAAGCCACCTTTAGGACTGGAACCTTGGACGGTGGGACCAGGACCAGGACTGGGCTTGCATCTCACCTCGATTGGCGGCAGCTGCAACTTGTCCATATCAATATCGACCAATTCACAACCACAACTCCCGCACATCTGGCGACAGAGATACCACCGGCCTCACCACCCTTGCCACCGACACCGTCCAGTCTCTCTTGCTGCCGGCACATCGAACACGCCCACGATGGACTATGAGGCTCTGAAGGAGCAGTGGAGCGAGGTCGAGGACCGCGATGGTGTCCGCCTCAGCTGGAATGTCTTCCCCAGCTCGCGGATGGAAGCCTCGCGCCTGGTCGTCCCCATCGGAGCTCTCTACACACCTCTGAAGGAGAAGCCGGATACGCCGCTGCTGCAGTTCGAGCCCGTGGGCTGCAAGCAGCCCTGCCGTGCCATCTTGAACCCATTCTGGTAAGGCCCCTCCACGCCCGCTGCCAACGCGGCGCTGCTTTCGACTGCCAGAGACTGACCATTTGCGCAGCCAGGTCGATGTTCGCGCTCGGCTCTGGATATGCCCCTTCTGCCTCTCGCGGAACCCTCTGCCGCCGCACTACAAGGACATCACCGCCAATGCCATCCCGCCCGAGCTGCACCCTTCCAACACCACCATCGAATACAGACTCTCGCGCCCCGCTCCCAGTCCGCCCATCTTCCTCTATGTCGTGGACACCTGCCAGGAGGAGGACAGTCTGGCCGCCCTCAAGGAGTCTCTCATCATGAGCTTGAGCCTCCTGCCTGAGAACGCCCTCGTGGGTCTCATCACCTTTGGCACAATGGCTCAAGTCCACGAGATTGGCTACAACGAGTGCGCCAAGTCATATGTCTTCCGCGGCAGCAAGGACTACACCGCCAAGCAGGTCCAGGAGATGCTCGGTCTCATGGGCCCCAGTTTGAGGCCAGGCATGCCGCAACAGCAACCTGGTCGGCCGCCACTGCCCATGGGCGCGGCCACGAGGTTTCTGCTGCCCGTGCAGCAGTGCGAGTTTCAGCTAACCAAGGCTCTGGAGCAGCTACAGAAGGACCCTTGGCCCGTGGCCAGCGACCGACGAAGCCAGCGCTGCACCGGTGTCGCTTTGAGCGTCGCTGTTGGCCTTCTGGAGTCTTCCTTCCAGAACTCTGGCGGTCGTATTATGCTCTTCGCCGGCGGCCCTGCCACCGAAGGTCCTGGCATGGTGGTCGGCCCCGAGCTGAGAGAACCTATCCGGTCTCACCACGACATTGATCGTGATAACATCAAGTACTACAAAAAGGCTCTCAAATTCTACGAAACCCTGGCCAAGAGGACAGCTCACAACGGCCACATCATAGACATCTTCGCTGGCTGTCTTGACCAGGTTGGTCTCTTGGAGATGAAGGGACTCTGCAACTCCACGGGCGGCCACATGATTTTGACGGATAGCTTTACGGCGTCCATGTTCAGGCAATCTTTTGTTCGCGTTTTCGAGAAGGACGGCGACGGAAACCTGCTCATGGGTTTCAATGCACTCTTCGAGGTCTTGACCACCAAGGAGCTGAAGGTCACCGGCCTCATTGGCCACGCAGTCTCCATGAACAAGAAGTCCACGTCGGTCGGCGAGACAGAGTGCGGCATCGGAAACACGTGTGCCTGGAAGATGTGCGGTATCGATCCTACCGCTAGTTACGGCGTCTACTTTGAAATAGCAAGCCAGGGCGGCCCCACGCAACACCAACAAGGGCAGCAGAAGGGCATGATGCAGTTCCTCACATACTACCAACACTCAGACGGGCAATTCCACCTGCGCGTGACCACGGTGGCGAGGAACCTCAGCGGCCCGGCTGGGGACCCAGCGATTGCCCAGTCATTCGATCAGGAGGCCGCAGCAGTTCTCATGTCCAGAATCGCCGTCTTCAAGGCCGAAGTGGATGACGGCCCAGACGTGCTGCGGTGGGTGGATCGAATGCTTATACGGCTCTGCTCTCGATTTGCCGACTATCGGAAAGACGACCCCTCGTCCTTCAGGCTGGAAAAGAACTTCACGCTCTATCCGCAGTTCATGTTTCACTTGCGACGAAGTCAGTTCCTACAAGTGTTCAATAACTCGCCCGACGAAACAGCATTCTACCGCCACGTTCTCAACCACGAGGACGTCAGCAACTCTCTTATTATGATCCAGCCGACGTTGGATTCCTATGTCTTGGCAGGAGATGGCAGTCAACCCGAGGGCCAACCTGTGCTCTTGGACTCGACATCCATCCAACCCGACCACGTTTTGCTGCTGGACACCTTCTTCCATATTCTCATCTTCCACGGTGAGACCATCGCCGAGTGGAGGAAAGCTGGGTACCAAGAACAGGAGGGCTACCAGAACTTCGCCGCTCTCCTCGAGCAGCCCAAGGAGGATGCCAGAGATCTCATTGGTGACAGATTCCCGCTTCCCCGTTTCATCGTCTGTGACGCTGGTGGTTCGCAAGCGCGATTCTTGCTTTCTAAGCTGAACCCTTCGACGACACACACTACCGGAGCATATGGAGGCGTGGGGGCACAAACAGCTCAGACCATCTTCACCGACGATGTATCGCTTCAGACGTTCATGGATCATTTGATGAAGCTTGCGGTCAGCGGGACAAACTAAGGTATGAATTGCTTTGGAGGGTTTATAATGCACGCTGTCAAGACTGTGCTGGAGCTATTTCTAGAATCCTAGCGGGCGTAAAGATACCGAAGTAACGGATGTTGTTTAGAATGTGTCTGTCGGCCTGTGAATCCCGAGGCTCGGGTGGAATTACTAGACATGGGCAATGTGCCAACGCAACAACATACAAGCAATTCCGCTGGTTTAACACATCGATTCTCCTTGTAGGCATAGACCCTCAACGTAAATATAGGAGCAGTCGCTCAGACTGATCATGTTCAAGACTTGCACGTGCGCAACAATTACATTATCCTTGAAATGGCGAAGACGAAGACAGACTGGGCGTTACTAGGTTTGACTGTTCCTTGTCTTCGAAGCACTTGATCATATCCTGTATACTTAGGTAACATGTATGCGTGCCCTGATTTTTGCACATCTCGACCATGCTGGGCATGCAGCTTTAAAAGTAATGAACGATACATATGATAGACAGTATCGAGCGCTGTGTTATCACTTGAGCCAGGGTCGTCTGTCCAACTTTCATGTCTATTGTCTCTTACCTGGTAACTCTACCTCTAGGTAAGCCAATGGAGGGCGTATAAGAGAACGAGAGGAGTCATTTTTTACCCCTTGGTCCTTTTTATTCAATATGGCTGCGGGGCTGCTATGCAAGAAGACGGTGAATTGCAGGTCTGAAGTACTAACGGCTGGCACAATTAAGCGGGCACATCCACTTTTGATTGGCCGATTGCTCCTGCCCATACCAACCCTAGGGAAACCCCCCACAGGATTTGAGGAAATTCTGTAATTTTCCCAGCTTACCTTTCTCGACTCGGCTTGAGAGAATCGCGACAACCACCACACCAACCGATCGAACCTCAAGACCACCGTCACAATGCGTGAGTAGACCGCCGCGTTCCGCGAGGACCCCTCTCCATGGCGCACACACTGACGTTTTACCTGGTGCGCAGCTCCCAAGTTCGACCCGAATGAGATCAAGGTGATGTACGTATCTGGAACGAAGGCCGCGAATTTCGAAAAGCTCCTGCGATGGCGCCCCATTGCCTGCCCGTGAACATGGACATGGACTGACACGGGTTTTTACAGCACTCTCCGTGCCACCGGAGGTGAAGTTGGTGCTTCGTCCGCTCTTGCCCCCAAGATCGGTCCTCTTGGTCTCTCCCCCAAGAAGGTCGGAGAAGATATCGCCAAGGCCACTGGCGACTGGGTATGACTTGCCCACAAACTTCATATCTGTTGATCGTGGGGGACAAATTCGGCTGATACATCTCTGCTCAACAGAAGGGTCTCCGCGTCACTGTGAAGCTCACCATCCAAAACCGACAAGCCGCTGTCTCCGTTGTTCCTACCGCATCGGCACTGGTCATCAAGGCTCTCAAGGAGCCGCCGCGTGACCGAAAGAAGGAGAAGAACATCAAGCACACCAAGTCGGTACCTCTGGACGAGATCATCGAGATCGCCCGCACCATGAAGTACAAGTCTTTCTCCAAGTCCCTCGAGGGTGGTGTGAAGGAGGTTCTGGGCACTGCCTTCAGCGTCGGTTGCCAGGTTGATGGACGTAGCCCCAAGGCTATTCAAGACGACATCGCGAGCGGTGCTATTGAGAGTATGTCCACGTCAAGTGCTCTTCCGCGCCGAGCCGCGCCCCTAGCTAACCCGTCTCTAGTTCCGGAGGAGTAAAATGGGGATATGGATGACCAAAACGATTTCCCTTGCCGCATCTTTCTAGGAGTTCAGGAATGGCTTTACATTAGGCCTCGCCGTCGACGAATAAAGGAATAAGCCAAGTCGCTTCCTTCCACGTGATCCACATGCATATATCTGTTCCAAAGTCATCATGACACACCTTGCCACACTCTGAGATACACCTAGCTCTCCATGGTCTATTTCTATTTTATGTCAAGGAAGAAGAAATCGTCCACTTACTCACCGCAGCCACCAGCCGCATGGCATATGGAGGTCGAGGTCCATCTTTACTGGTCAACATGCCATTACATCAGCTTGATTGCTCCCAGGAGCTTGAGATGCATTTGCGCGTGCCATGTTTACTAACAAGTGAAATCGCCCTTTGGGGACGACAAGCATGGTAGTGGTGCACTGGGTGGCTGATGGAGTACCTCCCTCTCTCTCTCCACGACGCCTTTTGAGTGAGCGTCTCAACATAACCACGGAGGTGGCGAGGTAACTCGGCTGGGTGAGAATACACGTGGCAGAGCGAAACCAAAGGTTGACATGCAAGATGTTCCTGACGTAATTCAACTATTTAGCCAAGTTAGTAAAACGCTTTGACTCCGCTACCCGCCTATTGAAGAAATTTATTAATGACCAATGAGTTGTTCTACGATGGTTTTCTTGTCGCTAGCTCCGTTGCGTCACGTTCCTTCAGATGAGTAGATATCTTTATAGCGACGACGGTAGCTAGTTGACAAAAGTTAGTTTTTTCTTCTTTTGATAGTAGTCATGTGGGGAAAGTGATTTATTTAACTCAATTATCTCAAGGGATGGTTTTGCCTCAGAGTTATGTACATTCCTAGTTTCAGTCTTCAACAGTTCACGCGGGACTACAAATTCCATAGGGCAACCCGAAGTTCCTCATCATTTCTAAAATGAAACCCTAAGCGCGCCGAACCCGTATTCAGACAGGTATTGCTCGTGGTGGTGGTTGCAACATGACGCCGACGAAGCCGGCATCGTTTCACGCCCCCTGGGGCGATCCCCCAACGGCCAATAGAGGAACGAGGTACACGTACAACGTGGGCGGAACAGCTGTCGGCGGTCATTATCCTGCGGCGGGAGGATCATCAGGCTCAGCAGTCATGAAGGAAGACTCGTTGCGCTAGTCGTTGCCTGTCTGGGGAGTGGCTGGGTCGTAGGGAAGGAAATTGGGCAAAGCATGTCTCTTGACAAGTGTCGTTGCCCAAGCGGGAGAAAAAGCAGCGAGCAATCCTCGTCATCGCATCACCTTCAGGGCTCGCCTCCCATCCTGGTTGATTGCAGTACTTTGAGTGCAACGCATATGCAGTTGCACTCGCCCGGGGATGCAGGTGTGGTGGTGGCTCCATCTCGTCCCGAGTCACAGATGCCTTAGTCTACCTTACGTATGTAGTGTGCACACAAACGCACGCGCGGCGGGTATGGTAGCGCCTCAAGTGCACCCCGGGGCATGGCATTGACGGCAGTCTTGAATTAGCTCGCTCCCATGAAGCGGCCGGCCGGCAAGCAAGCGCAGACAAGAACAAGTCGTGATCCCTTTTGGGGGGCAGCGCGATTGGTATTAATAATGCTGCTTGCGAAGCCAGTCCGCCGCATAGGCAAACGGAGCCCAAAGGTCAATCTTTTCTACCTTGACCGGATCACGATGCGACTTGATCCAACCCCCAGTTGGATTTTGCATATGCGGGCGGGCTGGTCGGTCGATCCGTATCCCAGCAGTGAGCGCCAAGCATATGCCTAGGGAGGCCTGAGTGGGTGCTCCGTCTGAGGGCTCCCCAATGGCCTGCCGCCGTGCCGCTCCCCACCCAGTCACTAAAACCCGTCAATGCCACCATTGAAGCAGGGCGTCTCTTGGCCTTTGGCCGTAAATGTGACTGCGGGACGGCGACCGCGAGAGTTTGGGCTTGCCTGAATTCCCTCTTCGGCAGAAGCTTGAAGCCCGTTGCCGATTTCAAATGTCTGGTCGTCCCCGGATGAGCCAAAAACCGACACCATGGCATGGTGGTGGGCATTGCGACTGGCAACTAACTACGTACGTACATGAATGTAATATCATATACGCTAGTAGCCCTGCAGGACACCCTGTTACCGGTCCCCATCCCACCTGGGCACAAAGGTTGCAGGAATCGACCACTTCCAGCGCCTGGCTGCAAGTTATCTGACATACATGTAGGATGCCGACCAACGACACAGCAGCATCGATTGACCACCTTAGCAACACGTCTGACGGCCACTCCTGTCTGGCATCTTACTCTGCGTATTGCTGAGAAGAGGTGAGTAGGTCACATTTTTCGGTTACAAGCCAATCCCATTTTCACACACACTCGAGGCAAAAGAGGGAAAGGCAAAAGGAAAAACAAAAGGAAAAACAAGACGAAAAGAAAGGCAAGACGGCAGGGCGGGAGACTGGAGCAGCGCCGGGGGGGGGGGGGGGGGGGGGGGGGGGGGGGGGGGGGGGGGGGGGGGGGGGGGGGGGGGGGGGGGGGGGGGGGG
>JARVKF010000072.1:0-19924 GCA_039778275.1 Seiridium unicorne
TTTGACCATCAGGTTGGGTTGGGGTTTTTTGTTGCCAACTTCCACACCATATGTAAATATTTTTTTTTTTTTTTATCTTTTTTTTTTTTTTTTTCCCCCCCCCCCCCCCCCCCCCCCCCATCAGGCGTAGGATAACCTACTAGAGAGTTGACCTTGTACTTACGAACCATGGAGTGCACGTAGGAACAAATTCTGTCACCTGATCTCCATCATCCGCAAGCCGAGGCTGCCTGCTACCTGAAAGCCTGCAAGGGTCTTCCCCGCTGTCCGGTGGGGTAATGTATGTATCTACCCCCGCGATGCCGTGCATCTCTCCGGTTCTGTTATTCCTGTGCAAGCTGCATAGTAATGATGCGCTAACACATGCAGCTCTACTCTTCTTCTTGAACGTTGCTCACAACAGTAGCTTCAGTATGGCGGATAAGCCGATCGTTCCTGTGCCGGCGCCGTGGAAACTCAAGGGAACCGTCTACACGATCACATTCTGGAGCAGAGCCGGTGAGCTGCCTGCGTTCGCCTATTCCCCACTAGAGGCGGGCTCAGCCTTCGCGGATCCCCAGATTTCTGGCCAACATCGAGGCGGCACCAGCCAGATCCAAATTATTCGCTACACCGAAAGTCCGGTTGGACCCTACGACGAATTGATTTTGGTGCCAGGATTCTTCGATTACACTGTAGCCGAGGGCGGAACTATCAAGACACAAAAGAACGCCAGAGTCACCAGGATCTACGTATCACAGAAGTACACGTGCTGGAATGGGCGAAAGAGTAAGTCGTTCTCACGTCAACAGACTGACTAAAGCGACAGAGTGCTAAACGAACTCGTAGACTGGAATATACCAAAGCACCTAGCCCACTTTGAATTCAAGGATTTGCCAGATGGCTCAACCAACGTCAAGGTCTTTCCGCATGACACAGACAATGACCCAGCAGAGACCAAGTGCAGTGATGTCCCATTCTTCCAGGCTACAGTGAAACCAATGAGGTGGGCGCCATCATTTCCGGCATCCGTAAGCTGGCTGAAGTACGCCGGCTTGGACGTTTCTCTAGTGCAGCCTCCACTGCCCGAAGGCACCGGTAGCCAGGGCGAGTTGCCAGGGACTGATAAATGGTGTAAGATCTTGCCAGGTCAAGATACTAGGAAAGCAAGTCTGGCGTGGGTCGACATGAATCAGAAGGACGAGGACGGAACACTGCACGCTCAACATGAGAACTTCTGGCCAGGCCTCGGAAGGTGGCAAATTGGCGTGCAGATGGATGATTGTGACATCAGTTTCGGGGAGGGCGTCTACTGGGATGCACCCCAGACTAAGTTATAACTTCTGCTTGCCATTGTTCCAGTGAACCGTGATTTTTCAGGTCTTGAACTGCCCGTTGGATTCTAGAGTATAGCCTGTTTTCTCCACGGCACGCTTGAATGCGGGCTCGTTCATGCAGCGTTTCAACCATTTTTTGGTCTCGGGCCAATGTCCATCGCCTTCCTCCTCGCCGGCCTCTCGAGCGTTGAGACCTAGCTTCCTCACATATATGAACTCAATACTGAACTGCATCATAATATCAGCGGCGGAGACGGTATTGCCACTGAGGAACTTGGTGTTCTGCTCCCTAAGATGCCCCTCAATCCAGTCTAGGTCATTGCGCACGTTGGTCGATAACTTCTCCTCCATCTGTGGCAGCGCGGATTTTGACCCTTCTGGAAGGAACCATCGAGCGTACATAATTGCGATGCCGTGCAAGGCAAAGACGCCTTCGGCGGCGTGAACCCATTCGCGAGTCTTTGCGCGGACTTGAGGATTACTTGACTGCAGTTTACCATCAGTATCATACTTTTCGATGATGTAACTAACACCCGTGTCAGCAAGCAGCGAGGAGTATATGCATTGCCACGCACTCAATAATTGCGCCACTTTCCTGAACCACAATTGAGCCATCCTTGATCGTGGGTGATTTTTTCAACGGGGCTGGGATTTTCGCCTTGAACTCGGGCGGCGCAAGACCGTTCGGGGCTCGATTGGCAGAGACCAGGCTGTATGGCAGATTGAGCTCTTCCAAGAGCCATGCTACACGGATGGCACGGGAGGCCCCAAGGAAGTAGAGTGTAATATCACTTGACGACATCTCGGCAGAGCTTCAAGCTTTTTCGCACTGAATGTAGCCGTCAGAAAGGGAAGATGTCAGCACGTAGGCGTGTGTTCTATAAATACGAAAGCACCAGTGCTAGCCGAGCTACTACTGTACTCCGGTGTTAGATTCATCACTGCCGATGATGGGGTGCATCATGGCGGCCACAGGATAAGCTTTGGTGACGTTATCGTTGCCGATTAGAGCCGTTTCTAAATCGAGGCCAGATCTTAGCGTGCGGGAGCCACCCGCTCCCCCGAGTGTGACTACGACCGCGCTCCAAGCTTTCTCGAAGGGCTCAGCCATCATATTTCAATTTCCATGGAGCACGAGAATCCATGGGGAAATTGCACAGCTGGCCCAGGAGAATATCAACCTTGGTTGGGAACAGGTTCGGCCAAGGCCGCCAACTGCTTTGCACCCAGAGTGTGAGCAAGTCTTTACTGACATGGTACCGTATGGTCTTAGAAAGTTGTATGAGACTTGGTCTTCATAACAGTCTTAGGTTCAAGCTATGATACATCTGAGTATGACAGGTTCAGCGGATTGTTAAGCAAAAAGTCCATGCCACTGATGTGAAGAAAACCTGGTTCAGTCAACTAAGCGACATTGACATATATACATGCCGGAAATTGAGCAATGCCCTATTTTATTACATCCATAATGCATCCAATGCAGCGAGAGGAGGTTTTAAATAATCTGTTGAGCAAATCTCGAGCCCTACTCTACAATCAAATAGACTAGTTAGTTTCTTATCTCAGTCTAATCGCATAGCTTTTGTTCGCCCTAGACATTCCGTTGAAGCGTGACACGGGCAATCTTATGATCCAGTATAAGATAGATATTTCGTCACGGGCATTATTTGATCTAAAGACTATCGGTCAATGCTGCAACTTTTAGTGCGATAGCCGATTCATGTTGCTTCATTGGCCTCACATATGAAACATTTTAATAGTATTAACCAATCTAGGTTCTGGCTGCTTAGGCACAGATCATCGAATCGGCATGGAGTATAACGCATGTGATCTAGCATATAAATTTTGATAGCACAGCTGATGCATCCCGAATCGCTCACATCAATCTAAGCGTAGGTGATGTAATGATAAATGTGAGAAGTTTCGGACATGTTCCCGAGGATCATACGAAGTCGAATGAGCTAGTCACTTTACTCCGGTAAAGATCTAGGATGAGGGCGACCAGTAACGGAACCGAAATTACCATTTCTGGCCAGATGAATTCAAGGCATACATATTAAGCGTGATGGATATTGTGTGTTGGATTGATTAAAGAGAAGGGATGTCCTGGGCCTCCACTATACCAACACGAGAAATTGCTGAGTGGTCATGGTCGCATGCGACCATGCCACGTTACAGCGTGAGCACTACGACTTGGACAAAAGCCTCAGCCTTGGGAATAAAGACAAAAGCTAGCGGCCGTTTACGGTCAATCCGGCAGCATTGCCGTTCCCGGCAGGCCTGCCCCAGTGCCGAACCTGGGAATACGAGATGGATACAAATGGGCTAAGTATCCATCATCTCGTGTAGCTCCCGTGCGCTAGCGCCGAAGGATTCGGCAGGCCGAGCAAGCCACAATTGTAAGCCGTAAGAGCCGCCCGTGATCACTACTGCCGTATAGACCAAAGCTGACATGGAGTCAGGCATGATATTTTATCTAATCCGACGACTTGGCGGAAATGACTATAAAGGGCTGTTGTATCACTCAGTCTGCTCTGTTTTTGCCATTCCAAATCAACCACAGTTCACTACATCAAACTCGTTCCCGGCTCCCAATTAATTCCAATACGCATTTGACAATACCTTTAAACCCAAATAAAGAAACAAGCACGATGTATTTCACTACTGCCACTATCAGCACTCTTCTGGCCTCCGTGGCGCTCGCCGCTCCTGCTCCTGCACCAGCTGAGGCCAAATCTATGATGGCCAGCGCAGAATGGACCATCGAGTCGCTGAAGCGCACTTGCACCAATGGTGACAGTCTTTGCACCTGGGAGTTCAACATCGATACACACTCGGCATCTCCCACCGCCTGCAAGTTCACCATTTCCGGTCAGCCAGCAAGCCAAACCGGTCTGGCGTCTCCGGCGACTTGCGGTGACTTCCAGGTCACCACGGGATGGAGTGATCAGTTCGGTGCTGATCAAGGTTTCACAACACTCTCGGTGGTGGACACAGTCAACAGGCTGATCGTGTGGCCTTCTTACACGGACGTGCAACTTGTCGACGGTGTGGTCGTGACACCTGATCAGAGCTACACCCCTGCCAACCTGTCCTAAACGTTTCACTGCAAATTGCGGGCGCGGTGTAGCAGGGTAGCATACATAACACATCGCAACAACACAGCCATATGCATAACACATCACATAGCGACATTCATTTTGATATTAGAAAAGTGTGCGGGAAGGACAGAGGAAGGTTGCTCAGCTCGTATAAGTGGCCACGCTTTAAATGAGAAAAGATCAACAGGTTACAGGACTACAAAAATAGTCATGGGGCATAATTTAAGAGTTAATCTAATCACATTTTCTGGAGTCACTCATTAGCTTGGGTCCATTTCTATCTGGGCTTGTGTCTGCGGCCCACATGAGCTTTTATGCATAAGGACCATTTATACCCTGTGTACGAGCACATCGTGCTTTAGGAAACATGCAACACTCAAATAAGGCGGAACTAACATACCAGTTTAACAATTCCCAGCAAAAGGATACAATGGCAGTTCAAATACTTCCCACATACTGCGGATAGAGCCAACATGAGATTCCATAGGCGGCAGGCTCGGTAAGATATCACGCGGAAAGATCCGAGAGATAAGATTGATAATCATCTGACACCCCCGCCACCCGAGCTCCGGCGGGCCGTACGCTCATCAAGATAACGTTAAGCGACATCCACCCCGTTGGTTTGGGTTTCCGTCGCAACCTTTCTCCAATCTGCTGCGTAACCATCGCCATGGAGAACTCTATTACATTGTGGACAAATGAGCTCCTCACAGCCTTGCTCGACTCTTACGATCTAACGCACGACAAAACACGCTTCGTTGATCCTGGTGACGACACCATTTCTACCACAGCACGAGAGATCCCTAATGATCCAGCGAAGCTCGAGTATCTGAGGAAGCTCATTGCATACGTCCTCGACGGGCGTACTATAGCGGCACAGTTCAATTATGTAGTGCTAGCTACTGTCACAGTATTCGCTGTCCTTCATTGGAAGCAAAGATTCGGCCATGCACGGCGGCGGAGGCACTTGGCCGAGTCAACGAACGGTGCATCCACAGGCCGTCAACAGTCGGTCAACGACTATGATGACATCAAGGCCTCGGCCGGCGAGGGTTCTGGAGATGATCTCCCTTCATCTTCATCCAGCAGCACACGGGTTGAAATACAATCTCCTGGGGGGATAGCAAAAGTAAAAGACCTCGATCTCGAGCGGCAGCCTTTGTTGGGCCATCGAAAGAAAGCGACGTCGTTGTCGTATCTTGGGAGGCTCAAGTGCTCCATCTCCGCCTGGTTGATGTACCAACCGCGGCCGATTCCCATTATCAACCGCGTTCTTCCTTCGAATGGAACTTCCGTCTTTGTCCTTGGCTATATCGCCATTAACGTTTTCCTGCACCTTTACCGGGGTTCTCTGCGACCTGAATACGAGTTTGCATTCGCCGACCGCGCTGGCTATATCTTCGTGGTCAATCTACCTTTGCTCTATCTATTGGCTGCCAAAAACCAGCCGCTCAAACTTCTGACAGGGTATTCGTATGAGGCGCTGAATATATTCCATCGTCGTGTCGGAGAGTGGATGTGCTTTGAGGCCGCCGTCCACACTGTGGGCATGATACTCGGCAGACTCTTCTTTTTGGCCGACTGGTTGAAAACTGGCACCTTCCGCGAATTCATGACCCATCCCTTAATTCTGTTAGGCCTGGGGGCCTTTTTCTCTTACGAGCTGCTTTTTTTCACATCACTTGGCAGTTTCCGACAGCGATGGTATGAATTGTTTCTCGCTTCGCACGTCGTTCTCCAGGTTGCCGCATTACTCTTCTTGTACCTGCATTTCCCTACTACGAGGCCATATGTTTTTGCATCATTGGTAATTTTCACGGCAGACAGGGTGGTCTGGCGACTGGGCCTGAAGTCTGCATCCATGCAAGCCCATGTTCGGATTCTCGAGGACGGCAAGACATTCATGCTCTCAGCAAATTGGGATATTCCCTCATCAAAGTCTCGAGCAATTACCAGATGGCTGGGACAGAGTATCATTTACGGATGGAGGCCGATGGATCATGTGTTCATCACCGTCCCAAGCCTTGGTCGCGGGCATAACTTACAGGCGCACCCCTTTACCATAGCCTCGGCTGCCCCTGGGGTGCCAGAAGACTCCGCACATACTACCCACGCATGGTTGAACCTTCTCATTCGAGCCCAGGACGGCTTTACTGCGGACCTTCTCAAGCATGCACGCTTGAACTCTGCCGTCACTCTCCGCGTCGATGGACCTTACGGATCAGCTGACGCTCTTGAGATGCTGCTGGCCTCCGATATTACTGTTATGATCGCGGGCGGATCCGGCATTGCTGTAATTTTCCCTCTTGTTTGGGACTTGGCGCACCGCTATGCCTCCCGACGCCGCGAGATCCATCTTCTGTGGATAGTCCATTCACGATCTCATCGTAGCTGGATGCCACAAGACCGGCTAGATGATCTGGTTAACAGTGGTGTCAAGATCACGATACCAGAGCCCACGGCCGAAGTAGGGCGCCCAGATGTCGACTCTTATGTTGCAGAGCTGGGCGGTCGTGCTTTACAGGCCGACTCTGATATGGGCGTCGTTGTTTCTGGTCCTGACGCTCTTAATAGGACTGCTAGAAATGCATGTGCCCGTGCTGTGAGAAAGGGAACCCCCATCAGTTTAAGCGTCGAGAAGTTTGGGTGGTAATCTAATGGCATCACTACAGTTACGTGGCCAAACAAAATGATTGCCAAAACAAGAAATAAATAAGCACTTCTCATGTTCTTAGCGCGCCTCGACAGCACACATCGTTGACACGGAGTATGGGCAATTGATCTATCCCGTCCTACTCAACCTCCATCAGGACCGCAGTTCATCAAAGGCCGTATTTGATCTCTCCCCTGGGAGATCGACGTGCCCATACTGTGCAGATCCCATGAAGCATCCGGATGCAATCCAGTGCAAGGGCAGTGAAGTCTTGGGCCGTCCTAAGCAGCACTCATGACCTTTTGAACTTGGCTGGTTAACTAATGTCAACCACTACACGGTAGTTGATGTTTAATATATTGTGAAAACAAGATGAGGATAACTCTGCCGGGATAATGCTCTGGTAGAGACATTCGAAAGGCGCCTAGCCAGCGGGTCCTGTTGGGATCTCAAGCAGCGGTCCAGTATGGTGTGGTCGCAGATAGCTGCGGCTTCTCCAGATGCACCGACACCAGCTATGGATCAAGTAGAATGGACCAGAGAGGAAGAGACGGGTGGCTAGCAGCGAAACCATGCTTTGAGTGGTCGAAGTTCTCGCTTGCAGTATGTCAATGTACTCATACGAGGAAGTCGATGCTACACGAACTGATGTGGGAAATCTGAGTCATGCGAGGCCACGGCAACCATGAATGCAAGAAGAATCGATATATACTATGTTACGAGAGCTCTACACTTCTTGCCTGTTGAAACTTGATGCTGAGCAACCAGAATAAAATGAAAGAAAGCTGAACATTGACACAAGATCGTTTGACTGAACCAATCATTTGCAGCAATCACACGAAAGCGTGGCAGTAGCTGTAATCGAAGATTGGTAATTTGACAGTCTAAATAGACTAGTCTAGTTGATTGGTGATGTCTGTGAGTATTGAATTGCTTGCCTGAGAACCTGAACTCTGCGAACTGAAGCCCCACTCGTGCGTCTGAAACATGAGGTCCTAAGCAATGAACCCCACCATCACCAATGTCCCCTCCAACCTCGAGCTTCAGCATTGTTCAGCGGCTCTTCCCCATTCCAGCCTCGTCCAACGTTCCGAAACAGTCGCCATGGCCTCCGCCGATCCATTTGATTCGGCATTGTGAGCTATACTTGCTCTCCCCCCGTCTCTGCCACTACGAGCTAATCCGTCATGTTCCAGGGATCTCCTCCGCCGCCTGAACCCCAAACACACGACACGACACCTACAATCACTCATTTCGCTCGCGCCCGACCTGACCGAAGACCTCCTCTCCTCCGTCGACCAGCCACTGACTATCCGCCGGTGCAAGCAGACCGGCCGCGACTACCTGCTGTGCGACTATAATCGAGATGGCGATAGCTACCGATCACCCTGGTCCAACGAGTTCGACCCGCCGCTTGATGGCGGTGTAGGTGATGGAGGCGCAGGCGACGGTGCAGGCGCTGCCGGCGTACCAAGTGATAAGGTCAGGAGAATGGAGGTCAAGGCAAACGAGGCTTTCGACGTTTATCGGGAACTCTACTACGAGGGTGGTGTGAGCAGTGTATACTTCTGGAACCTCGATGATGGATTTGCTGGTGTGGTGCTGCTGAAGAAGGGTGAGTGAGACATTTTCATGACGCCTAATGGGCTCGTTGCACATGGCGTCCCAATAGTGTGTAGAGACTATTGGTGAGGCTATACGGTGTGGCCGCGCGAACTTCAGGCCTTTGCTCTGGCAGCATTCTCTCGAGTAATTGGGTGGCTCGCGTTACCCTGGAACATTCACGTAGAGGGTCTTTTTGGGCTGCGCTGTTGTGGGCTGTAACACAACTCGGATCGGCCAAAATATCGCGGCTCGAGCTGACCAACGTGCACAGAAGCGAAACCAGGCAGCGCCAGTGAGGGATCTTGGGACTCGATCCACGTTTTTGAGGCGATCGATCGCGCCCGCGTCACACAATACAACCTCACATCGACTGTCATCTTATCTCTTTCGACCAGTGGGTCTGGTCTTGGCGACATGGACCTCAGTGGCAATATGACCCGTCAGATTGAGACAGAACTGCCTGCTGAGAGTGATGAGCAACAGATTGCCAACATCGGTAAACTTGTTGAGGATATGGAACTGAAAATGCGGAACCTTTTGCAGGAGGTGTACTTTGGCAAGGCAAAGGACGTTGTCGGCGATTTAAGGAGTATTGGCACCTTGAGCGACGCTGGCAGGGATCGACAAGCTCAGAGGGAGATCATTGGAAGCATGAACAAGTTCTCTAGAGATTAACGATAGCGATTCTAGACCTCAAAACCATGTCCGCTGCCATCTCTACATGAGGATGGCTCAGATCTTGAGATGTCAATTTGGCTTTTGCAGCAATAGACAGGATGCAAAGTCTTGTATCGGCACTACGACGATAGAGCACGTCCAAGCATGAACAAGGATATCAGTCAAATCCCAAGGCACGTCGAAGATATGCGGCTATATGGGGATTCAGCTGATGTCCCAAGGTGTATGCGAGACTGCAACGGCCCAGGAATGCATTTTCGAAATTAGAGGAGAGCCATATCTTCCAATAGGACCAATATCCCTCATCCGGCCAATGAAGCTCATCAGTTCACGATGGCTGCTTCACTCAACGAGTAACGTACCATTTGCTGGACCGTCGCTCTTTGTGACTTACCTCAAACCTGTTTTCAGCTGTGCAAGCTGCTGGGGTTTCTAACTGACCCAGTATGGTAATCCAGCTCTCATCAAAGTCTATCGTGCCAGCCATATCCCGGGCTGCACTGAAACTACTCCAGGCTTCTGGATTACTTAGACGTTGTCAGCATCTGCTTGTGGGGTAGTGTTAGAACCTCAACTGACCCGTGCGGGATAGGGAAAGGGAGTATGTTTTAATAATCCCCGGTCCAGTCAAAGGGGCGTTGAGGTTCTGTGGGGGCCCAGATTATGGACTTTTTACTTAGGGCCTATCAAGTGAGAATGGGTCCCAGTGCTTTTATGGCACTCGATCTGCTCGAGACACATAATACAGTAGCCGCCAGGTTC
This sequence comes from Seiridium unicorne, assembly GCA_039778275.1. NCBI lineage: Eukaryota > Fungi > Ascomycota > Sordariomycetes > Amphisphaeriales > Sporocadaceae > Seiridium > Seiridium unicorne. The sequence goes on from JARVKF010000072.1 coordinate 10,116, forward strand.
GCCAATTTCCATGTTACAACTACATCCTTTTATTTCACTGCAGCCCCATAGAAATACCTTCCTAATGTCTCCAACGAAGTATTTGGAAGCTGGTAATATCAGTGAAGCGGGATTGTGTTTACTGATCACCCCCTTTGAAGAGTCTTTGGACTTGGTGTACAAGTCGCATGGCCATGGACTACAGTTGTCGTCGTCGTCGGCTTTGGCTTGGTGGGCGTTCAAGTGGTAGCGATACCGACCATTACTGTCACATATGCGATCGACTGCTACAAGCCTGTTACTCGGGAGATAATGGTAATTTCAACCATTTACAAGAATACATTCAGGGTAAGTAGTAGTATGATTCAAAAACACCATGCATTCACTCATCTGCCATATCTCTTCCCAGTTAGGCATGTCATTCCTCAATGACTGGGCTGCTTCGAGAGGCTTTGTCCCTCCTGTTATGCTTCTGATGGCGATGACGGTCGATTTCACTTTGATTGGAATGATAGCATTCATCCTCTACGGCAAGAGATTTAAGACGTGGACGAGAAAGCAAAATCCATGACTTTTGAGGATATAACACAATAATTTTTGACTATCAGACAAGCCGTAGAACTCAACCCTTGCCCTCCAAAAACGTAATCATCAAGAAAAAGAACCAATATACTGGGGATTAAAATATTACAAGTACACCACCGCAGTTGACGTGCAGGTGGAATGCAAAACGCTATGCAACAGCTTGCCATGTATGTTGGGGTAGCGATCCCGATACTCCCGAAATGACAGCCCTAGCGAATCCAAAATTGGAGTGGCTACAGTAGAAGCTCCGTGTTCCCCGCACGATTCATAGACCCGCCAGGCGGGATCAGGTAGACGTCAAGGATATAGTCAAAGCGGGGAGGAATACAGCTGAGAGGTCCCGCAGAGTTCTTAAAGTCCCACAGCACCCTTCTGCCGGGATCATGGTCAAGCTGGGGTGACTGGCGATCAAGACATCACCCCACATAGCTTCGCAAGCCTAGGGGGTACATGGTCAGCAAAGCCTGTTAGTCTAAAGAAGGCTGACACGTAACCCCACACCGGTAGCAGTTCGGCAGTTACGGGTATATATCAGTGTCCGGCCAGGCCGTTGGAGGTATCAATATACCTATTCGATTTTCCCAGTGTCTGCAATACCCCCGGTTACTTTCGCGGGTGTAGACTAGCTCAACAGAATTGCAAAATGCCTCTAGGGACAAGTTCGTTTACTCATGTAAGCAGTCGTAAAACCAGCTTCCTGTGTATTGACTCACGTGGCTGCAGGAGACTGGCTCGGACGTCACGCCAAACAGAGGTGCTTCCATTGCAGATGTCCAGGCGATCGGCAGCGACCGCAAAACCATCCAGGAATGGCGTAAGCAAAACAACATCGACGTCGGGAAGCAGGTCCGGCTGGTGAAGCTCGTCCACATGCGCTATCAACATCCAGATTTGGATGAGATCACCACTTTCTTGAAAGATTTTGGCATGCACGTCGTCAAGTCCACGGATGACAAGAGGTGGTTCAGAGGCTACGGTCCTGATCAGTACGTCTATTTTGCCCAGAAAGGGCCGAAGAAGTATCTGGGCGGGACCTTCGAAGTAGAAACGTATGAGGATTTGCAGAAAGTTGCCAAGATTGAAGGCGCCGGCGAGATCCAGAAGCTTGATGATTCCCCGGGCGGTGGCTCCTTGGTCACCGTACATGATCCTGAGGGTTTCCCAGTCAACTTCATCTACGGCCAAGAGCCAGCTGAAGTAGGACAACTACCAACGAAGCTGGTGGTTAACTATGAGACTGAAAAGCCCAGGGTCAGGGAGTTTCAGCGATTCGATGCCGGACCAGCTGCCGTTCACAAGGTATGACACGCTTTCCTCGCTGGAAATGATTTGAATATGTAACGCTGATACCGGGGAACAAAGCTCGGCCACTTCGGGCTCTGCGTACAAGGGTTCGACCAGCAGTTGGCCTGGTACACACAAAAGTTTAACCTCGTACCGACCGACTTCCTCTACGTAGAGACCGAGACGGGTCAGCGCAAGATTGTAGCCATCTTTGCGCACATCGACAGGGGCGAGGACTACGTGGACCACCACAGCTTCTTCATGTCGACAAATCCGACGTCCCATGTCCACCATTGCTCTTTTGAGGTCCACGATTTCGATACGCAGCAGCTCGGCCACCAGTGGTTGGCCAAGAAAGGGTATAAGAGTGTGTGGGGCGTTGGCCGTCACATACTTGGCAGCCAAATCTTTGATTACTGGTGGGACACGACGGGAAACATGGTTGAGCACTATGCAGATGGAGACCTCATCAATATTGATACTCCTATTGGGTACGGCCCCGCGGGAGATGAAAGTCTTGCCGTATGGGGGCCTGAAGTGCCGAAGTCGTTCCTCGACTAAGACACTAAGACTGTTCATCCTGTTTCCATATCAAGTTCCGTATTTAATAGTAACATACAAGTGCTTCCATCCCTCACTTGCAATCTTTCCTGATTTCGTTCGGTTGATAAGCTAAAACTCATGATGACAGTGACAGTCAGGCCTATAACTACCAAGAGCCCTTCTATTTAGTTGTTTTCATTGTGGCAGGCTTAAATTTTGGAAAGTTTGGAGCAAAAATAGTGCCATCCTCCATGAGATGATTGTGCCAGGTCTTCCAGCAGGATCTCCAACAACGAAGCGTACCTTTGGGATATTCTGCAGTGTCCTGTATGACGTAAAAGAACGATACAGCTGCATAGAAGACTTGAATCTATTGATGAAAGCATCACTGATAGTACTTTATCGAGAGTACGAGTTTGGTTTTGGCTGAATATCGATGCTTTGAATTGGTTGGTGTTGATTTCTTCCAGTGAAGAGATGTCATAAAAGAGTGGTCGTTCGGAATTTTATATAGCAATATATGGTGATTCCAGAAAAGAGAAAGTGCGTTGGGGATGTGTATAGCACGCTCCACCCCGTAGGACAATGATTCTGCCTCTCTCCGTACAAGGAGGGCATGGAGTTCGCTTAGTCGGGCTTCCGGGCTATCAGCCCAGGTACTGACATCGCCAGTGATTTGCTCACAAGTGTTCCCTCCCTCGCGGCCGATCGACTGTTCGAGAAGATCAAGATCGCATAGAGCATAACAAATGCCTGATGCCAGAGTATTATCAGATTTGGGCAGCTGGAATTAAATCCCAGGATATGGTTGTAATGGTCCAGGTGCCACTGCAGCAAGCGGCGGCGATAGTCTTCGACGGGCATCCTCTCACCTACAGATAGTCTCGTTTCCTGCATGGATGCCAAGATTCCAGACAGCAACGCGTATGAATATATATACGAAATTTGGGTCTGTTGACCAGACACATGGTCGCGTCTAGGGTGGTTAGAACATGCCATCAACTGATCTTTCTGGACGATTTGCCATTGAGTGGGAAAAAGCTGATCTGAACAGCTGGGAGCAAGTTTTCGGGCCGTATGTCGGAGAAATGGTTTGTGATGAAAGGTAGTCGAAAACTCGAATTCGTGGATGTATATTCCAGTCACAAAACGGATGCACTCCTCATTGTGCGCCCAGCCTTTCCAAGCCCCTTCGCCATCTTCGAAAGCTCTCATTCCTACTCGATGTTTAAAAAAGAAAAAGAAAAATCACATTATCGAGCCCAAGCCATCACAGTACCGTGGAAACTCTCAGTCATGCAGAGATCCGTTGACTGGTCCGATAACATGCCAAAGGTCTGTCCGAGAATTGCGGCTTGCGTGAGCGACAGGGCCTCGTACTTATCACGCCTGATATAATTTTCCCACTAAGGATCACGATCAGAAGGTTGCATGAGTTTCGATGGAGGGGGTCGGACCTACAGAAACTAGAATTGCTTTATTAAGGATCTCAAACATCCTTCTTCCTTGGGCAATAGCACCAGAAGTGCCTATCAATAGGGCCCCAATCGAACATATGGATAGAAGAAGCAGAGAATTCTCCGATGATGGACGAAAAGATGAAGCATGAATCATGGGGGAAGCAGGGCTGAACTTTGCAAAATATAGTTTGATACAAAGGTTCTGACAGGTTCCTTGTAAGAGCGATTTCCTTACAGGTCAACCCAGGTACGGAAAATATCACCTACCAGGAAATCTGCCGATGGCTGGGTAGCGTTGCTAACTCCTGGCCGCAGTGTATAAGACAATCCGTTTCTATACGCATCGTCTAGTCTGTCTCGAGCAGATGGCGTTGCGACTGATGAATATGTGGTATTTTCCTGGGATAGTCTAGTGAATCACTGTATCTGAATTGCGAGGTCTGAACTGGCAGGCTGCAAGGCTACGTGCATATGTCACGGTATGCTTGTATCGACAGTAGCTTGGCCATGATTAGAACATTGTGCAAAGTCGAACTGGCCCCAGTCTGACAGGGTCGTAGAGATCGGGAGGCTGAGACTGCTTAGATCGAAGTCGCTACCGAGCAGCCACGGCAGTTCTTGGATAGCCTGTTCTGTATCAAGACACGTCAAGGCTGGTGGGTTATCTTGTATATCGATGGGCCTGTCTGGAACAGCCGAATCTGACAATTCTGCGGGAATAGACGGGACATCCTCATGCCATTGCATTGACTGTGAGCCTACCGGGGCATCGTATGACCGAAACGTATCTCTAAGCAACTCATCTACTTCGCTATGTGATCTACCGGGCGCACCATGCGTTCTGAAAGTTGCCAAGTGACTGGTGGAACAGCAACGCAGGCACTGTCCACTCTTGCCGAGCTGGCCACCGGAAGAGGCGGCGGGCACGTAGCTGGTAACGATGTTGAGACTGGCTGAGATGTATTGGCATGAGTCCGCGAGTGCCGAAAGCAGGGAGTCGCTCGATCGGGTTAAGTCATATATCTAGAGAAATGATGGCGACAATGGCCAACGGGGAGACACGCTGACGACTCTAGGCTTTTCCACAAAGTTTACAGTGGAAAGGCCTCTCTTGCATGTGAGATCGCTCGTGGCGCACCAGACGTTCTGACTTGGAAAACGGTTGACCGCTTTCGTTACATTTTCGTTGCTGCTTTTGGCGCCGTCGTTATCTTCTGATATCGGCATTTGACACGACTCGATGTTGGCTTTGGGGCCGGTCGGATATTGAGGACGAAAATATAGCATCCGATACCCAACTACAAGCGCCAACACTGATCCCATCCACCTACATAGGTATGCGATGAAAACCAAGTATCAGTATGTACGTGTTAGGTTTTGGCCAACACGGCTTTGCCTTGGTTTGCGGGGTCCAAAGTGCAACCCCCTAGATCAGCAGTGCTGTCGAAATAGGTACATGTAGGGGTCAAGGGGCGAACTACCGCAACCTACATGTAGCTACAATGTAATGTAAAGAAATGCAGGGGTTGGACTTGCCCTGAGCAGTGAGCAAGCATCTCTTTCAAAGTTCTAATTGTGGTTCATTCATAACAATGTAGTCTGACCAAGGGGAAATATCGCCGCCGGATCGAGAGGTATTTCGCGTCAAAATGACCCGCAGCTCTCACGCCTAGAATGGTTCATAACGGATCTTGTTCACCAAAGTCCCGATATTCTCTATTTCCACCCTGACATCACTTCCGTCCTGCAAGAAAACTCGCGGCTTGCGGAAGAACCCTATGCCAGCCGGCGTGCCAGTGAGGATGATGCTACCAGCCTCCAGAGTTGTGCCTTGTGACAGATATGCTATCTGTTTCTTGATTTCGAAGATCATGTCACCAGTATGCCCATCTTGCAACGTCTCGCCGTTATAGATGGTCTTGATCTTGAGTTGCTGGGGATCGGGGATGACCGAGGTAGATACAAGCACAGGGCCTAGATGCACTCACTCATTAACACTAACACTCCCTTACGCGTCATGAAACTTGTATGGTCTGGCTTACCTATTGGGCAGCTGTTATCTAAACCTTTCGAGAATGACCACTGAGTAGTGGTCATTTGAAGGTTTCGCGCCGAGATATCATTCGAAGATGTATAGCCCAGCACATAATCCAATGCGTCTGCTTCTGGTATATCTCGACCGCTAGTCCCAATTACGACACACAGCTCGGCTTCGTAGTCGCTCGTCTCGTCCTGTGCGCACTTTGGAATCGTCACAGCTGCCGGGTATGGGTCCGTGAGAGCTGTGCGTGGCTTCGAGAAAAGGATAGGAGCAGCTGGTAGCTGTAGGTTGGCTTCCTGCTCCGAGCCATTAAAACCCAAAAATCTTCTGAGGGGCATGAGTTTGAACGGGAATGTGATATTACCTTCGCATGGTCAAGGTAGTTCAGACCAAGGCATCGGATGAAGCTGCATTGGTCCTTCGTGACAGGCGACAAGAGCTGCGTTCCCCGTCAGTATACAGGATGAAGTGTTTCGGTAAAAGCGAGAAAAGGGAGAAGTTTCCATACTTTCTTGACTGTGTAAACATGACTGGTCACCTTCCCGTTGAATATATCACCATTGATCAGGTGGGCTTTGATCTCTGTGCCGTTGACACTATCTAGGCCAACGTCGCGGGCGGTATCCACCAGCTGGCCTAGATGCACCTGGTCATCCTCGACGGCTAAGAACCGAACCAAATGAGTCCACTCAGGCATAGTCGATGATATTTGCTACGTCGGTTGCTTGTCTCAGTCACTCAGGAGACGCGGCATTGTGTATCTATTTAAGCCAGGACAATTCTTCCCCCCAGGGCAAGTCCGTACCCCGTAAAACATGCATGGAATTAGCCTGCATTCAGTCTTCCATACCGACCACGTCGGCAACTCGGGTTGCACACCATGGCCCCGCAAAAGGGTGCAGGACACGACCATCCCGCAAGGCTCTAACCCAGTGAGGCACTGTAGTGCTTCCAATATTACACGCTTCTCCAATATGTCTGCGGTCTCGCCGGTTGCTTTGTCCGGGTTAGAAGGAAGTCCCCCCACCTGTCGTTTGTATTGACAGCCCCCGCACAAGAAATGAAACACCAGCTTAACGATATAACCAAGAATATTTATCTTCATAAATATATAATTAATCAAATATAAATAGCGAAAATAAATATAAAAATGCAATAATATAATATTTAATTTAAATAATTAATAGAATTACTTTAAAACTATTAGCTTAATTATAACTATTCTTTTTTTATAAGTAAATCTGGCGGTCTGTGGTAGCGTCTGTCTAGCAAGTGTCCGGAATGTGTCCCGTTTATTGTGAGGGGTCACTGCTGATTGTGAGCACCCCGGACCACCCCCATGTTCCCCGTTGCCCCACAAGTGACAGGCGGCACGTCCTCAAGCTCGAATACATTGTACTCTATATTTCTAATATGAACTTAACATTCCAGTCGACAATATGGAGGTAGACTCCGGGTCCTTCAAGGTAAACACAGATTATATCTGTATATACAACACATCTATCTCACTGGCATCCTTCCTCCTCCCTCTAAGTGCCTAGGTGTTACTCACGACCATGGCCTCTAAAGTAATGATGGAGACAACGGACGTGATAACCTGCGGGTGCGGACCAACGGGTGCAATGCTATCTGTTCTTCTGGGCCAGCACTCGGTCAGCAACATTGCCTTGGGGCAGGAGAAAACCGTCAACACGGATCCTCGTGGCATTGCCTTAGACGACTATGACTTCCATATGTAAGGACGACCAGTGGGTGTATGCAACCTATAGTGACACGGAGAGACAGGAGAAGCCCACATGGGGCCAGGTTCTTGGTCGGAGCAGACGGGAAAACCAGCTTTACGCGAAAGAAGCATCTTGAGCCTAGGGGAATTATGATGGAGAGGGTTTCAAAAACAGCATATGAAGAGGCATAGGTCGCGCTGGACTGGAGGTTGATTCTTCCAACTCCTGAGACACACCCATATTTTCCACTATGGAATAAAGATTTCACCCCAGCGCAGGTCTATGATATATTTTCTCGACCGATTTTCGATTCCTCTGCAATTCCAAACGACCATTAGTCCGTGGCCGGTTCGGTCTGAACGAAGATCGACTCTGGCGCTTCGAATTCCTTGTACTACCGGAAGAGGCTGGCCAGGTTATGGCAAGCCCAGAAATGATCCAGCAAACTGTGTTCCCTTATATTACTATACCAGGGAGCCGTTTCGGACTAAACAAGTTGAAGAATGTTCAATATCCAAGTGACTGAATTGAAGTCCTGCGCTCGCGGCCACTCACCTTCTCGGCCAGAAGCTGCAACCAGTGGGCACGAGTCCGCGTTACCCTCTGTGGGGACGCAGGCCACGGATTCCCGCCGGTTGGGGGGCAAGGCATTGCGTCCGGATTCAGGGACTCCATCTCCCTGGCCTGGAGACTGGCTTTGGCCGTGCGAAAGATGCCGCATCTGGCACAGCAACCTAGCTATCAGAGCTTGTTTGAGGGTTGAACCTCGAAAATCTTCTTTCGAAATTTATATCTCTAGGCAATTCAGCTCGTGCCAAGCTAGAAGCATAGCATAGAGCTTGGGAGCCGACGGGAAGGCATGATAAAATATCAGTGGCAGTCGGAAAAGGCAATGGCTTTCCTGCCAGACTTGGAGGAGGAGCCAATTTCCGTAGGTCTATTGTGTCAACACAGGAGATACTGCCGAAAAAGCTCCTTTTACCGACGACGTCATTTTCGAGTCCGGCAAGAGATCGCTCTTCCAAATTGGCACCTTCCTAGACTCCACACCAGACTTTCATACCACACGGGATATACTTGTTGACCTAGAAATTGTGTCTAAGAACAGTTTGATAACCAGGGAATTAACCTACATTCTTCGAAGCACGGCATCTAGTGGTGTTTCGAGTTCGGTAGAGACGGGAAATCATCTATTGATTAGCAAGAGGAGCTGAGTTTTTATCAGATTCAACACTCTGCCGCGGGCGTCCGGAACCTCAATACTATGATCCTTGTAGGATAACGACAGAGGCTTCTGGCAAGAGGTTTGTGATTCTGGGCCAGATCGATTTGTCTACGCGGCTTGCGATAGCCAGGCCGAGCTTATCACAGCAGCCAAGAGCATTTCGTTGCTAACTTCAACGCTGGAGACTGGGCCTCTGAGGCCTCAAGATAATGATATCAGAACTAGCCTAGCGCTGTAAAGCACGATGTTTCATCCTAATTCCGTTCCCGTGACCCCGGTTGAAATTTTACTAGTATTTTCGTCCCTTGAAATTATGAGGTGGTAACTAAATATGACCTCTATCTGATAAACTTGTTGAATTTGGCGAAACTTCTCTGGTTGGACCAACATTCACTAAACTAGCCTGCCCAGCTGGGTTCATGAGCCTAATTACTTGATGGGGAAGTCATCCAGGTACACTTTATAATGGTAACCTTGCGGCACGTCAACCTTACATGGATCGTGATTGAGAATATGTCGCTACATGACACGAGACTCTAGGATGAGTAACTTTGAAAGACCTCCTAGTAGGAAGGCTCATCCTCTCCCATACATTGTTTAATGATACGATATGCCTTTAATTGTATCGTGGTCTCTCTTTTTTGTTTTAATCAATATTGTGCCCAGTCAAGGACTACCAACTATGAGAGCCGCAATCATGTCACGCCATCCTACGATACAGAGCTCAGCTAGAATACGCGCTTGCTACTCTACATATTAAGTGGCTATCCTTTTTGACGTGATTAAAAATCATGAACTCCCTCAATTCTTCGTTAAGAAACCCTAGCTCTGTAACGTCTTTTGAAAACGAAGGGACCGTCAGTCACCCTGTATTTCGTAGAATCGGAGTGCATGTGTTGGCCTCATTTCTGGTTATGAGGGACGAGAAGTTGCTTGTAGGTTATACAATATTCACCCCGCCCCCCCCC
>JARVKF010000073.1:0-19324 GCA_039778275.1 Seiridium unicorne
TTATTATTTAATTTTATTTATATAAAATTTAATAATTTTTTTAAAAATAAAACGAATTATTTTTAAAAATAATATCGGGTTTATAATAAATAATATAATAATTATTTATTAAATTCGGTTTTAAATTAAAATAATTAAAATTTATTTAAATTTAATAAATAATAATTTATTTTTATTATAAATTATATTATATTTAAAATTAAAGTTAAATATAAAAATAATAATTTAATTAAAAAAATAAATAAAAAATAAAAAAACTTTAAAAGCTTTTTAATTATTTTATATAAATATAAATTTATATAATTTAAAATTATATTATTTTATTAAACCTTTTTATTAATTAATATATAAATTTTTTTTTAATAAAATAATTTATAATAATATAATTAAAATAATAATAATTAATTTAAACGTTTAAAACTTTTAAAATTAAAAGTTAATTTATTCGTTTTTTTTTTTTTAAAATAAAAATATTATCGTTTAAATTTTAATTTAAAACGCTTAAAAAAAATTTACTTTTAAAAAAGTAAAGCTTTAAATATTTAACTTTAAATTTTATAAAATAAAAATCCTTTTATTATTATAACCTTTACGATTATAGCGTTTTAAATTCAGGACTGGAAAATCGAAATAAGGTCAGATATCGTCATAAGCAAGCTCGGGCCTTAGTTACAGCCCACTTCGACAGGCAGCTCCTCCCCCGTCCGCCATCCATCCCCACCACAAGCGACAGCTGCGACTACGGCTACATCCATCACGTCTCTTTCCGTCCTCACATATCCATTCTGGAGAAGCTCCGGCGAGTCGGCGAGCCGCTTTACACCACAAAGTACCCAGCTCAAAGCACATGATTTGTTCCAGACAATCGCCGCCCGCCATTGATCCCACTCATTAGGTGCCGCAGTCGTTGGGAGAGGTTCCCATCTGCTTAGCTCAACATGGCCGTCATTGATCAACATGATAACTTCTCCAATGTCTCATGGCACAGCGAGGGAAACGGCCCTGCTGGCATGGCCGGCTCAAGCTCCTCAGCGCCAGTTTTTGACGATTCTGAGCCTGTCGGCCAACACCATCCTGAGATGGAAGAAGACCCGACAAGAATAGACCCTGGTTTGTCTGGAGACGTCCTCGACTGCACCGTTACAGAGCCGCGCAAGGAGAGCGATGGTACCAAAGATGCCTTTGTGTCATACCTAGTTACCACAAATGTGAGTCAAAGGCAACTGTGGACTCCCAGGAGGAGCTTCTTGGTTTGGAGCACCAACTCCTGCCGCCTGCCTCACTCCACCTCGGCGCTGACCATCTCTCAACCAGTCCACATTCCCATCTTTCTTGAAACCGCAGTTCTCTGCCCGCCGACGCTTCACCGACTTCGTCTTCTTATACAAGTCCCTTTCGAAAGACTATCCAGCATGCGCCGTGCCTCCCCTTCCCGACAAGCAGCGCATGGAATACGTCCGCGGTGACCGCTTCGGACCCGACTTCACCCACCGCCGCGCCTTCTCCCTGCAGCGCTTTCTCACCCGCCTTGCCTCGCACCCAATCCTCCGGAGAGCCCCGATTTTGCACACCTTCTTGGAGAGCCCGGATTGGAATGCCACCATGAAAAGCCGCTCCGCCCGAGGCAGTGTTAATACCGAGCCCGGCAGCGGGGGGGTGTTTGACAACTTTGCCGACACCTTCATCAACGCATTCACCAAGGTCAATAAGGCGGATAAGCGCTTCATCGAAGTCCGCGAGCGGGCCGACAAGCTGGATGAGGACTTGGGCCATGTCGAGAAAGTGGTGGCCCGAGTGGTGCGCCGGGAGTCTGATTTAGAGGCAGACATGCGCGATCTGGCCGAACAGTTCCAAAAACTCATCACCCTCGAACCAGGCGTAGAGAGTGCGGTCCATGGGTTTGCCGCCAGTGTCGAGGATGCGAGCACAGGGTTGAGACGGCTGAAGGACCATACAGATCAGGACTACCTGGGCAGTCTCAGGGACATGGGGGCGTACAGCGTTGCGCTGAGGAATCTTCTCAAGGCCAGAGAACAGAAACAGCTCGACCACGAACAGCTCACCGAGTATCTTAATAAGTCAACGTTGGAGCGAGACGGGCTGGCCTCGGGCTATGGTTCTTCTGGCGCGGGGGGCTTCATTCGAAGCAAGATCGAGGACGTAAGGGGCGTGGACCACGAAGCCTCGCGACGAGAGCGCCTGAGGAAATTGGAGATACGAATCGACGAGTTGACAACGGAAGCAGAGAGGGCCAAGAAGACAAGCGAAATGTTCGACGAGGAGGTGGTCAAGGAAGTTGTGGATTTCGAGCGAATCAAGCGCATTGAGATGAAGAAACAGTTCGGTGGACTGGCAGACACGCATGTGGAGTTCTATGGCGGGCTGATTGAGGTTTGGGAGAGATACGTCAAGGAGATGGAAGGCCAGGTCAGCTCATCGTGACAAGCTGGTGTGGGCACATTGTGAATGGACTATATAGTCAGGCTGAGGAAAGAGACAATGTCCGGGCCGAGGCCGATTCGACGGAAAGGGCAATCAATCATGGGTACACGGGCGTTGAAGGCTTCATGTTCGTGAGCGTGATCGGGCTATAATTGACAAGGCCGTATGAATGGTCAATTGGATCTTCTGGTTTCATTTGATGTTGTTGACCCGCCTGATTTAATCTATTGCCACAAAGCGAAAAGAAACCACGTGATACAGCCCTTAGTAAACAGAACAACACCACCCAAATTACTTGTTACACAACATCTAAGCAGGGAAACACGGGAAACGATGATTGCATAAGTATACTCCATGCCAGTCTTGCTCCAAAACGCCAATGATGATGATATGCTATTTTAACTCTTCAGAGCTACTGTTAAGCTCTTGTTAACGCTCGATCAGACGCCTCTACCGGTTGAGCAACCTAGAGCTCTGCTTCTCATCTACCACTTCAGAAGCATCGCTGTCCGTGCTTCCCCGGGGCACTTCAGCCTCCTCTTCCTCGTCATCACTGCCACCAGCAAAAGCATCGTAAAGTTCGCCACCTCTCTTGCGTTTGTGCTCAGCTCCTCCCGCCAAGCCTTCGCCCTCCTCCTCGTTGAGTAGCTCAAACTCATAAGCGTCACGTGGGCTGTTACGTAGGCGGCGCCGGCGGACGATCCACCACCACGCCCCTAGACCGCAGACAAACAGGACTATCAGACCTAGAGCGCCGTAGATCCAGGCAAGAGTATGCGGAGATGCCCCAAAGGTGGGCAGGAAAGCCGGAACCCAGGAGCTTGCTGCACTAGTTTGGGCAGCCTCTTCCTCAGCCGTGCCCGTCGTCACTGGCAAGCCGTCTGTGCCGGTGGGTTTTTGAGGCCGTTCGGGATGATCAGTTGGAAGCTCGGTCGGATCGAGTACCGTGTTGGTTGGGTCAGTACCAGGAGGCACGGTTGTGGTACCTGGCGCAAGAGTAGTTGTTGCAATCGCATCGTGATTGTCATCGTCTTCCTCGGTCGGCATTGGGAGAAGACTTGCTTTGGAGGCGTCAATCGATTGGCCCCAAAGTTTCAGGTGCCAATCAATGAATGTTCCGTTGTTTGAGTCGACCTTGGTATCGCGGATAATCACAGTCCAGGTACCGACACCTTTCTCACCCCTGTTACGGTCAGTATCAATGCGACAAACAGCTCCGACAGAAGAGAACTTACCAGTGTGCTACGCTCATGAAAGTCCAGTCGTCGTATCCATCTCCACTGGCATCGAGCTTGCGGCTCGTTGCGATATGGCTGACAACACCATCGGGACTGAGCAGATCGACACTCAGATCACCTCGGCGGTCGTGTTTGACGTTCATGGTAACTGTGACATGCTCGACGTTCTCAAGGTTGGCCTTTTTCAACATATCTGCGGTAACTTCGAAGGTGGATGTCAACCCCGTGTTTCCCTGAGGAATCTCTTTGTGGATGTGGATCCACGGGGAGAAGAACCAGGTCTGAGGCTTGACGTTCTTCCAGGTCTTTGCTACTTCGACCAGTTTCCAGCTGTCCACTTTGCCGTAGCCAAAAGTGTGACTGAACTTCTTGCCCATTGTTGTGTCCTGCCATTCCTCCGTGTCAAGATCAATGGGTACCGCACTCTCGATGGCGATGTATTGCATGTCTCGCCAGTTGAGGTCAGGGCGAAGCTCGAGAGCAAGGGCAAATATACCAGCTGCGAGGGGAGCGGCAGCAGAGGTACCGCCGTGTCCGCTGTAGCAAGCGTTCTCGCCCACGTCGGTCGTGTGAATGGCATCCCCACTTCCACTGCTGTAAGTAACCACAAGTTGAGCAGAGCACTTTTCTGAATAGTACGGGTGCTGACCTTTACGGTCGAGAGCACCAACCGTAATGCTGTATATGGAGTTTGTATAACCGTCAAAGTTACAGTTGTCATCACTCGCGGCACCGTTGCCACTAGCGAACACGAAGATGGAGCCGAGACCACCTCGACCGTTCTGAATACCATTCAGCATGGCACGCTTGATGAGGATGCCGGGCGCGTCCATGGTACGACCGTCGTCCGGGGGGCCCCAGGAGCAAGAATAAATTTGATTGTGTTGGTAATCGTAGTTCATGGCGATTGCTTCATCGGCATCGCTAATCAGCTTACTCAGAATTCGGATGCCAGCGATATTGGAGTCGTAAGCGACACCAACACCACATACATCGTTCTTGGCGGCAGACACCTCACCCGCACACCGAGTACCATGCTTGTCGTCGGACAGTCGCGGCTTCGGCTCCTCGGTCTGGTCGTTGAAGTCGTAGCTGCCCTGAGCATAGTAGTTCGGCTTCAGATCGCCACTGTACATGTCCAGACCGTCGTCGACAATGGCGACGGTGGCGTTCTTTCCTGTGACGCCCGACAACCAGACATCGGTCACGTTGACATCATGGCCGAGCTGTACGGGGTTGAACAGATGCCACTGATCTTGGAAAATGGGATCCGAGATGCCCAGTTGCTGCATGACTGATTGCTGCTTGATGACGGCATTCGCATCGGCCTGCTGCCGTGCCTGGACAGGGTAGAATCCAGCGGGTTTCGGGGGAGCCAGCCTCTTTTGCAACGGCGCATGCAGCTCCTGCTTTTGCGCGTATTTGACCAAATCTAAGTGATCCACGTCACCCGACGACCTCTTCCGCCGCCTATCTTTTAATGCCGTTTTCACGATGTCGTCGTCGCGTTTCGCCGCCGAGAATATGTGGTGATCCGCTAGATTACCGAGCGACCCTTCATGCCTAAGACCTAATCTAGAAGCAATCTGTTCTGGCTGTACGGCACGGTCGAGGTGGAGGACGTAGTAATCGTTGGAGTCGAAATTCCTCGCTCGCAGGTTCGACGCGGATCCTAGGCCAGCCAGGCCACAGAGGACCAGCAAAGGAGAAAGCTTCATTTCGGCAGCGAACTCGGCCAGGGACGAGCTGTGTAAGGAAATAAAGGGAGGCGCCTGAGCGTAGATATGACCGAAGTCGAGTGGAAGGGGAACAATGACGGCAAGGCACCGCTATACGTCTGTCATGCGGCACAGTTGCGATTGGCCCCTTTCTAGACTGTCAAAGGTTCGGGGTTGGACGTCAAAGAGCCCTGAAGGTAAAGCGAATCGCCGCCTCGGCGAATGAGTAGAGAATGCAGGGTAGATACGTGCCTCGCACGAGAAGGATGAAGTTGTAAGGAAACAAGACAAATACGACAGTCAACAATGAGATTCAGATGCCACGGTATGTCGCAGTGCACGGCGGATCAGCAAAGGCAACAGGCAAAGCGGCAGATCAGAAATGTCCAGGTGTTGTTTCAGGGTCGTTAGTTGCGCTAGCACCTTCAGGAGCACCGACTAAGCCCCAATGTGGGAGGTGACTACGAGGGGCCATAGCTAAAAATATCGGCGCGCTTCTGCAGCAGGTCTTTTTCGATTAGCAGTAAGTTTTCTTAACCCGATTAAGTTATTAATCCCGTTATTAACTTTAAGCAAAATTAATTATATTTTTATAAAAAATAAATATTTATATTTAATTATTTAATTTAATTATTTAATTTAATTATTTTAATTTTATTAATTAATATAATAAATAAAAAATATTTTATAAATTTTAATTATATAAATTAATAATTTTTAAAATATAAATTTTTATAATAAAAATTTTTAAAAATCTTTTAATAATTATTATAATTTATTTTTTAAAAAAAAATTTTATTATAATTAATTTTTTTTTAAAAAAACGTTAATTATAATAATATAATTTAATAATAAATTTATAAATATTATAAATATAACGGTATAGCTTTATAACAGCTGGCAGCAGCTAGAGGCTGCTGGGGAGAGCGCTAAGAATAAGTGGGGTAGCGGCAGCTACCCCATTAGAGGTTAGTTAGGTAGCTCCAATTCCTACGGAGCTGGAGGGTAACTTTAGATTCTTCACAAATCTGACTTCTTAGTCGAGCAAAGCCTTTACTCAAGCAGACCGTGACAATAAATTTTATTTTATAAAAAATTTAACGGCTTGCCCGCCTTTGGAAACGGCGGCATCTATACTGCCGTTCTTAGAGCTTACCGCTTTGGGAAATGTTCGGCCCTGCAACCTCTCGCCGTTTTGACGTCGCCCATAAAAACCCCCGAGCACCCACCGTCCCTCCATATATCTCCTTCAACTCCGACATGTACCTGCCGACCCACCCTCCACCCAGAGTCGCAGCCTCCGATGCCTGAGTTCTTTGCTTGGTCGTGAGTGCACCACAATTAACACATCCATCGATGTATGAAATTCATCTTGATCTTTTCGTCTTACACATGCTAATGTGGCTATTCCGACGGCAGGGGCTAGAAATGCTTATTGTTCCGGCGGCCTGCGGGTACGGAGTCGACAATTATCGAGGACTTCACGACAACAAAATGCTTCGCTCATGTTCTGCCCGAGCGTCGGCTTCTACGATCAGAAGGGCGGGCTCGCACCCTATGGCAGGGCGGCCACAAGGGCATGGCGGTCAGTGGATCGCATGAATTTGGAAGCACCCTCGAGAAGGGATCGCTCAGCAGTGGCGGGACGACAACACATCACACAACTAGAGTCGCCCAATACAACAATAAGCTTGTGAGCACACCGCTTTCGATCGATCCGGATTGGAACTATGCAACCTCTTCCAGGAGAGCAGCAGCACAAACGCGTGTCGAGCCAATATTCACCCTCGCGATTTCCGAACGTAGTTGCGGCTTGCGAGCCAGAATGGATCAGCTGAAGTGCTTGATCCCAAATACAGTCATAGTAACCCTGCCATCGTCGGCAAGGGAAGGTCCGCAGGCCCTCCTCCGGATAAGCTGCACCAAATATCTGCTGGCACGAGAGAATTGAATCAGATGTTCTATTTCGCTTACGACTTCCTTATTTACGCAAGTCAATCGTTCGACCCGCGAAGGCTTCCAATGTTGCCTAATGCGGAAATCCCCTTTTGGATATACCCGGATTGGTGCCTCGTAATTTCCAGCGACTCGCTTGACATGAGAGAGATCCTATTGCTTGGCAAGCACCACATTTTGGAAATTTCCATTTTGGGCGAGGCACAATCGATCATGATGCCTTTAACAGCTTGCTCGTGTTAAGCTGGAGTCCCTAGGGAATTGCCTGATCAGGTATAATGGTCGTTGATCGTCGGCTTCGCCCATACGTCATGGATAGGTGCAGGTGGCCAAGGCCCTGGATCGAGGTCCATCTTCGCTGGTACGCGCCGAGGAGGGCATATCGCCTCAGCTCGCTGCCTGGTCGGATTGCCTCCAGCGCAGGAAGGCGTGGAGCAGACTGTGCTCTGGCATCTCGCCCTTGTTTCTGCTTCGTCCGATGAAGCGCCCAATAACTTGAACGAGAGCATGACGCACTAATGATCAATATGAACTTCAAGGCTTGTGCTTTAGGATGAAAGCCGATGCAGTTTGCTTAGTTCGAGACTCGCAAAGGCAGGGCCGTCTACCCGTGGCACTTTGCTGCTGTACCGGCCCACGTTTATAAACAGCTTTATAGGCCAGGATACGAGAACAAGACTTTATAAGGTCGAAAGCTTGGCTTTATCTGATCCTGTACTTGCTGATTTATTAAAACCCCTTATTTTATACATATTTATTCTATAATAAGGATAACTAGGTATAGGTTATACGGGTATTATAATAATAAGCAGGGTATTATTTTACGATTTATATTTTTTTATAAATAGTTATTTATATATTCTTATATGGCGGAAGGCTCCTTGCCGCCGAAGGCTATAGCCAAGGCATCTCGCTTTCGGCGCAGCACCGTTTGCAGCGTTCGCCAGGGGTACTTCGTTTAGGATACTAGCATCTCGAAGCGGCATGGTCTTTCACGACTTTGCAAATATTTACCACTTATGGCTGTCCTGATGACTTGGGCAGCCCTTGAGTACGAATATATAAGCATCCCAAAAATCAAAACAGGATTATCACGTTTTTATCTTTGCGTTTAGGCACACCGGTGAACTCGAGCGGGGATACCAGGACCCAGTCTAGCCAAAGAGAACAAACATGGCGTGGTGCCGTATAGCATAAGGATCACGACTTCCCCGTCTGGAAACTTTCTGGATATGGAATTTCCTGTTACGGCAATTACCTAACCAAACCTACACCCGTGCAACGATCACACGAGAGTAACTTCTTCGGCGACCTGATGGACTGTACGATCAGAGACTTCTACGACGCTCGCTATATTTTTGTACGTTAGGCCACGACCTTGGCTGCGCCTATTAGGCGCTGAAGCCGTCCTCGCTTGGCTGGAAGAGCAAAGGCGCTCAAAACTGACCCACGAGGCTATGCCCTGCATCCTCTTCGTCGGCGCTCATCCGGCAATGGATCACAGACGTTGTGATTTGATCACGCGCTAGGCTAAGCACGACAGTTGATAGCCATTATAAACAGAGATCGGGTAGCCTATATTTTACTCTATGATTTAGTCACCGCAGTGGGAGTTCCTCTCGCTAGCGAAGACCAGCAGGGGCGACAACTTCGGCGGGGCAAATCAATCACATAGATGAAGAGTGACACCCACCTTATGTGTCGAATGCGCGCGTTTCTCTTCCGCAAGGCGACGAGGATTGATTACCCGTTTAGCAATCTCAACAAGGAGGCCTACAGGTAATCGTATCGGGACCAACAGAATTAACGAGAGGTAGATCTCCGCTTGACGGCTTCCCCTGTCCAGTACGGTTGTCTGTGTTAGCCAAAGATAGGTATCTCTACTGACAGTCAAGGGTCAGATCATGGCCTCGCTAGTAGGACTTTAGTGGAAGGTTTACTTTGGATCCTATTTCGGTCCTCTGACATGTCTCCACCTGTGCATCTCAGGTTGCCATGACTCGGTAGACGGCTGGTTCTTGCCTTCGCCGCCAAGGGCAAGCATACCTGGTCATATGATGCTGCTACACCTCGGCTGTGGCGGAGAGATAAGAAAGTAGAGGCCCTCGCGACCGGACAAGGAATGGAGCAAATTCGTCAAGGGGAACCATACGCACTGATACCGTTGTAATATTAAGGGTATATCTGCCACATCGACACATCTACAGCCTATAAATTCACCTTGTTCTTCTTGAGGAGCAAGTCAGCATACCTGAATCAAATAGGGAACCCAATTCAGCAATTCTTAACCAGCGTGTTCGTCACTGACTCCCATCTTCTGAAATCGTCTCCGCCCCCACCTACCTACCATCCTGACCCTGCCATTTGCCCGACCACTAGTTTCTTTCAGTCGAGATGCTCTTTACATTCAAGAATTATAATGCGGAGTCAATGGAGCAGCCCCAGGGCCGACAAGAACCGAAATGACCAAAAGTTCAGCGTAAACCACCGCAAGATAAGGGATCATGGCGTTCTGGACAGTCGATATCTCGTTGTCAACCATTGGACTGTTTGACAACGTCACAACAGGGCCTGAGCGAGATTACAAACGAGGATTATGGCGGCAATACAGCTGTAGAATGACATATCGGACAGCATCATCACCTGAAAACCCAGATAGGTGCCGCTTGGTACAACTTGGACAAGATTGCCGGCTCCATTATATCGACTGGGATTAATCTAGATGAAGACTACATATCCGAGGGTAAGTACAATCCTCACTGTCTGATGTACATGTACTTAAAGGCCCTAGGCGAATCTGAAAGCTTTGGACAACTAGACTCTAGAAGCAATCATGCGCAAGCGCCAATCCGCGACACCGATATGACAGATGTCGCGGACGAAGCCCCAACCGAGCAGATTCGAGTACTTTCTAATGCAATAGACAAGGCGCAACCTATCGATTCATTGCTCAGTTCCCACCCTTCCATGAGCAACCCGTCACACACAGATTCAATCGACAATACTCTTCCGGAGAGCCAACAAATGACTACCAGCAATCAATCATCAGAAGAAGTCTCCGAGCAACACAACAATCATATGGAAGAACAACTCTCTCTTGACAGCCAAGACTCACAAATTATGGGATCCTACAAAGTGTTGCCGATTGCGACCAGCTTGACCCGCCTGACAAAAATTCAAGACAGAGTATAACATCACCGACACCTGTACTTGACTTCATATACGAGACGGGCTCTATGCCTAGGACCCATGCTGAGTCTCGAACTCCGTCATCTCTTCAGTCGCAGTCCAGCGGCAGCGAATTCTCAGACAAGTCAACACCGGGCACAGTTGATCGATCAAGTTCGCGCCATGATATTGCTGCTCCAAGCAGTAAATATCCTGTTGCTTGTCTGATGTCAAGGTCGGGATCACGGGCTCAAGGTTGTACAGCTTGTGGTTTTGATTTCAGGCATCTTTTGCAGCTGACGCAGCAGGCGCTGCAATGGAGCTCGCTGAATAACCTGCATCTAGAACAGAGCATTCAAGCTGAGACGGTGCTACATGACTCAGTCAAGAACTACACCATGTTCAAGCTCCGCCTCGAAAATCTAAACGCATATGCTCTTTCTTTTCTTGCATCTCGGGAGGATCCCACCGGAGATGAGGATGAAGTGGACTGCTCATCGGTGGGGGACGTGCTTCAGCTGGTGGCTGTACCACAAGCTTTACCTATTGGCGCTCACTGCTCTGGTAAGGAAATTCCTGCCGACTCTGGCAGGTCAATATTACCGACCGCCATATTAGACTGCGCCGCTACCAAAAGCTCCGGTCATCAGACAAAACCAGGCTCTTCACGCCGAGGTCGACCCAGAAGATGGACAGAACTTGAGAAGAAGAAGCTCAAATCATATCTGATCGAGAAAATGGATATTCAATGGATCGCGTCCCAACTCGGCAGAAGTGAGGGTGATATTAAGTCGCAACGCTCGATACTAGGTTTCGATCTATCAGGAAGAGCCAGAATAGGACGTCAACACCAAAAGATTTGATTCTTATATAGGCTTGCTTCACCTCGGAAGGGCACGTTATGAGGCTGTGCATTGGTACCTGAATCCCATTAGATCGTATCTATTAGTTCGAAGTATCTTGAATGGAGAATTCTACGTGAATCAACAGTTATAAGAAGTACAGATGCATGATGTTCTTGAGTTGTAATCTACTTTGACTCCCCTGTAGGGGGGGGGGGAGGTGTCAACAGGCCACGAATGCTCAGGGATGCGTACTTCGTGACAAGCAGGCACTGACGTAGACCGATCGCGTGAGGGATGGGAATGGGAGTCGGCAACGTTCGGTACTCGTTGCATGTGACATACCAACCAACTCGAGGGCTAACGACTGGAGAGCTAAGTTATATAAAAGGGCGGCTGCTCCCTCATTTTCCATCGTTCGTGTTTCTCCATCATGATCCGAGCAGTGCACTCCGTATTCATATCATGCCTTCAGCGTACTTCCCCTCTAGTCCTTCTCCGTTTATTTCTGCAGACTGCGAGTCTATCCAAACCAATTACAGCAGCCACGAAGACTTTGAACTCATGTTCAATACAAACATATATTCACAATACCTCACCTCCTGTAGAGGAGCAGTGCTTTCACCCTCGAATCCAAGCGACGAAAAAGCATCTTTCACCCACCAGCAGAGCACCAGTGCTGAGATCAATTCGCACAATTACGATTTCAACGATCTTTTGGAAGCATTCACTACCGAAGCATCTGAAGTTGAAACTCCTGTATTTGTGCGCGACGGAATGGTTGCGGGTGCTGATTGCACTACGAGTGGCAGCAGTGGCTCTCCTGTGCCAAAAGAAGTACGCAAGGACGCGATGAAGATTCTAGCAGAGTCCACAGAGGGCACCTCGGCCACGCATTGTTCTTGTTCTCAGATGAAGCAGGAGTTCAAGGAGATTCGTGCAGTTTTGGCACAAGTCCAATCAGGATTGCCTCGCAAGCATCCTTCCAGCGAATCTTCGGGTCTCAGCTCCGGCATCAAATTGGGCAATCGATCCGCTCTTAGACGTCTCACAAAGCGAAAGCACAGGCAGCGGAACGTCAACTTTCGAGTAGTACGCGCTCGGTTGAGGGTGGACGAACAGAAGCAAACCCGTGAATATCTCAGAATGAGAAAATATGGAGACCGTAGACATTGCTGGACGACGGACATCCATGGCATAACAGAGCAAGTTGACGGAGAGTACCTTCTCAGCTTCTCCAGCGAGCTCGCCCTTGATGTCCGGGCAAATGGAGACTGGCTTCCTCTGGAAGTACGATGGGACGAGAAATCTTAACAATTCAAAAGTGTGGAAGGTATCGATGGCAACACATTGTGCATCACTGACGCAGAGATGATAGCTGCCATGACAGAAGGCATGAGCTCATATACCGCTCATGTCAGCTGGAGATAGTGTAGTAGTGATCGATCATGGTGTCTCGTCTTTGGATCACTAACATTTCAATAGAAGCTTTATTGTTGTTTTATTTTTCCCGCTTGCCTCTATGTCGATTGCAATTCAGGGGCTGAGAACGTCACTCAAGCTTCTCCGGAAGCTCCTCACATCGAATTTCTTCTAAGTAACTAACTTAACTAATTACAGTGACTGAAGTATGGAACTCTTGCATGAGATAACCTGGCGCCATCTTGGATTTGTGTATCAATAGCGATCGTACGTAGCTTGTTAAGGATGATTGCGGAGTCGTAGGATGCGAAAAGACATCGATCACTCGTCCTCTACTGTATTTACGCTATAATTGATTAGATTGGAAAGTACATGGTCCCTAAGAGCGGTATAGCCGCAGTAAATCGACCAAACAGTTGATGAAGTAACTATCATGACTGGCGAGTATCGTTCTCTCTAGTGTGCATTTGCACTTAAAAACACAATAGACGGAATGGCTACGTGTATTCTGCATCCTTGTGGCATCATCCTATTCCGAAGTGAGCGGGAATGCACTTTTACAAAGTACATGGAAACCATTCTGTGTAGCTATACCTTTTATTCGGGACCTATGTTCATTTTCGATCAAGGTATAGAAAGCGGCCAGGTGACAACAGAAGCGACAGTGGTTCGTCTCCAGAACACCGCTTTCGTATTACCATGTCTAAATCGATCATCTCGCGAGATGATGAATTAAGTACATGTGTGGGAGCGATGCCTGAATCCCTAAATTGTATAGAAATTGACATGGTGGAGAATTGTTTCCAAAACGCAGCTTTGCATCTATTATGCCGAAATCGATGCCCACGCCAGATATACAATGCGCTTGAACCCCTACAGGCCTCCTTGCAGGGACTTTTCGACCAGGGCCATAAATCGCCTGGCTGCTGGTGGGCTTTCAAATCCCCGCTCAAAACCTTGCGAGGAACTGCTGCCTAGTTGTAGGCAGAGTATTTACGCCAAGCCAATGAATGGCATACCAGGACTTTGGGATGCCGCCCTCCCATTTGATTCGGCCTTCATTTTATCGAGCATCGATTGGGTGCATCCAAGTTTACCCGGTGGCATCGCCCAGCTGACTTCGGAGGGGTGCTTATCCTCTTCAATCTGTTGGATGTCAGAGGTCAGATTCTTCCCACCTTGTCACCCGCCATCATCACCCTCCTAATCGTCGTCAGTCCCAACCAACTACTGAAACAACGGATAGCTCCTCCTGCCCACACTATGCGTGAAATTGTGAGTCTACCTCATGAGCCCTTTTAAATGGCGCCTCTTGAGCTCACACAACTCTGCTTTAGATACATCTGCAAACCGGTCAATGTGTAAGTGATTGTGAACGCGTCCTTTGCGTTCGCAATGATTTTTAATCCGTGACGGCAATAGGGCAACCAGATTGGTGCTGCGTTCTGGCAGACCATATCTGGCGAACATGGCCTGGATAATGATGGCGTGTGAGTACCGTCCGCCTCTGACTGAGCTTGTTCGCGATTTCGTATGTTGACGGCGGGCCCGTACAGGTATAACGGAACGTCTGATTTGCAGCTCGAGCGCCTGAACGTCTATTTCAACGAGGTATGGGCTTCACTTATCGCCCTTGTTCTAGGCGCGTTGTTGTTACTGACTATTTGTAGGCGTCGGGCAACAAATATGTGCCTCGCGCAGTGCTGGTCGACTTGGAGCCAGGTACCATGGACGCCGTGCGCGCTGGTCCTTTCGGACAGCTTTTTCGACCGGACAACTTCGTCTTTGGCCAGTCGGGCGCTGGAAACAACTGGGCTAAAGGCCACTATACTGAAGGAGCTGAGCTCGTCGATCAAGTGCTTGATGTCGTACGCCGCGAGGCCGAAGGTTGTGATTGTCTTCAGGGCTTCCAGATTACGCACTCTTTGGGTGGCGGCACTGGATCTGGCATGGGCACGTTACTCATGTCCAAGATTCGTGAAGGTCTCTATCATCCCAAAAAGACCTCGAGTAAACGATCATTAACTCGTGGTAGAATTCCCCGACCGCATAATGGCCACCTTCAGCGTGGTTCCGTCACCAAAGGTCTCGGACACGGTAGTGGAGCCGTACAACGCGACATTGTCGGTTCACCAGCTGGTCGAAAACTCGGATGAAACCTTTTGTATCGACAACGAAGCTCTATATGACATCTGTTTGTCCACGTTGAAGCTCTCAAACCCAGCTTATGGAGACCTGAATCATCTCGTATCAGCCGTTATGTCCGGCGTGTCGACCTCGCTCCGATTCCCGGGGCAATTGAATTCGGACCTGCGTAAGCTGGCTGTCAACATGGTAAGATGGCTCCTGATTCGTTGGTAAGATTAGATCATCGTGGCTGACCACACTCCTTCTCAGGTCCCCTTCCCCCGACTCCACTTCTTCATGGTCGGGTTCGCACCCTTGACCAGCCGCGGCTCTCGTTCGTTCCGCGCCATTTCCGTGCCAGAGCTTACGCAGCAATTGTTTAACCCCAAGAACATGATGACGGGCTCTGATTTTCGTAACGGCCGCTATCTAACCTGTTCAGCCATGTTCCGTGGTAATGTGGCCATGAAGGAAGTCGAAGATCAGATGCGAATTATTCAACAACGCAATTCGTCGTATTTCGTCGAATGGATCCCTAATAATGTGCAGACTGCGCTGTGCTCTGTCCCCCCACAGGGGTTGAAGATGTCCTCCACTTTCGTGGGCAATTCTACGGCTATCCAGGAGATCTTAAAGCGCGTCGGTGAACAGTTCAGCGTCATGTTCCGCCGAAAGGCCTTCCTCCATTGGTATACAGGAGAGGGAATGGATGAGATGGAATTCACCGAGGCCGAGTCTAACTTGAATGACTTGATCTCCGAGTATCAGCAGTATCAAGATGCAACCATCGAGGACGATGAAGGCGACTACATGGAAGAGGAGGTTCCCGAGGAGTTTGAGTAGAATTGAGTAATTGCAGTTTGATCGTGGTTAGCTTCTACCGACTACTGTTCTGTCGGATGCAACATCTGTAGTTTGGCCACGGGCATACTCTGCATAGCAATTATTCATGTCTTTGGGCTCTGGCAGTTTAACCTTGTCAACGTAACCTTTGCATCATTGGGACCACGCCTGCATGAAGAAACCTAACTAACAGTATAAATAAGGAGACTCAAAATACTCCGGCGGGCACCTACGGAAGTAAGCTGAATTCTGATGGGTCTATGATTTATATCTTAAAGAAACCCATCGGCTAGTTGCTTCGATGGTCACGGTCTATCTAGGTTTGACCATCTCTGCATTACGATGAGATCAATCTTTGGAGCTTGATATTAGTGCCGTTTTCATCCATCTCGTGTTTCTGAATAGTATGGCGCCAGTCCAACAAATTGTACATGTCGATATGTCCTGTTGGCCTTCTTTGAGGTATACCGAAAGAAAGAAAGAGGAGAGATGACATCCATGTACTGTAGTACAGGATATAGCAGGCAAGAGCCTAGATGACACCACCAAAACCCGGCTCCGTCCACCACCGTTCCGCAGACTGACGAATAGTCAAGCCCGTATGCTGCATTCGAGCCTCGGCCCAGCGATCCGGCACCTGACCAAAGAACCTCAACGTCTGCAACGTACCCGAGCCAAGCAGCAAATCCAGAAAGACTCGCTCCTTCTTCTCGTCCCTCCTCGCCTCCCACGCCGCAGCAGCGCCGGACGTTGCACGCCGGGGGGCCCAGTCGACGACGAGATGCTCGAGGGCGCCTGCGCGGGCCATGATGGCGCCGAAGAAGTCGAGCCACGCGTTCCAGTAAGCGTAGTCGAGGTCGACGACCAGGACCAGGCGGCGGAGGCGCTCGAAGCGCAGGGTCCCATGGACCGCGAAGCCGATGCGCCGCTCGTTACGGGCCCCAGGGCGGTACACGCGCAGGGCCGCCGTCGAGTGCACCAGCGGGGCGAGCTCGGTGCAGGAGAGCTTGCAGGATTCCATGAGGGGGGGTAGGGGGGTGCTATGTGGTGGCTTTTCTGCGTCTAGGTACATGTGCATCGGCCGCATGGAGTCGGTGAAGTCGTCACGGGTGAAGGCTAGGTAGAACTCGTAGATCCGCTCACGCAGCTCCCAGGGGAGGCGGAAAAGTGGTGAGCCCAGTTGCTGATTAGGTGCTGCCATTTTCAGACTCCTGGTAGTTCAGCAGACGATGGGAAATAGCTTTTCACGCGGGGAGAGGGAGAGGGAGGGAATGGCCAGTGAGGAACTTGAAGGAATGGTAAGTTTTTGTCAACAGAAAGGAAATGTTTACCTGACTGCATAGGCACCTTCCAATGTTGCCTACCTAGTATTAATGACTTTCTCAAGTACCCAGCCGTTGCGGGGCCAGCTTTTGCTTACATGTATTGCTGCACTATACCGTACCTGTGGACCCATCAAGGAACCCCAAGGACTGGAACCAACGTATTACTACTTTAATGCGTGGTCCACTCCACTCCGATTGCTACAGTGCGAATAAAAGCAATACCATCATCAGTCTGGATAAGTGTTCCTATGAAATCAACAGGTTTCGTCTACGCTCTGTGCCCTAATCCCTTGTAGTTCTGCTATGGTAACCATTTCCCCATGAGGAAGGGGGTTAGCTGTCTGCTTAGCAACCTTAGGCTCCCAAAGCTAACCTAGCTATCGCCGCTGTGGGGCCCTATGGGGGATAAGAAGGCTTGTAGCTAGGGGAAGGCTTCTCTGATTTAGAGTTCTTCTGTTCAGAATCGAGAGCTCTGCTAGATCCCAGAGCTTTTCTGCGCTCTAAGTTGGCTTTGCCAGACCTAATGTTTCAAATGAGCCTCTACAAGACCCATGTCGTTGGTGCCATGGACTTTGACCACCTCGAATCTGGAATCCGCCTCTTTCAGCAACTTTTCAAACTCCTTCTCCGTTCGCTGTTTTGAGCCAAAGATGACAACCATGCACATGTCATAATGTCGCAATGAGTGCTCCTTGTACTTGGGCACCCGGTTCAGTGCCGGCAAGACCTCGTCGTTGATGAGAAGAGGGGTCCCAGGTTTGCACTTCTCGAGCGCGGGAACGAGGGCACGAATGATCTTGACGCAATCTGCATCATTCCGGTTATGTAGGCCTTGGCGCAGGAAGAAGGCGCTGGCGTCCGTGATGGGCTGCTCGCTGAAGAAGTCATGCTGCTGGAACGTGACTCTCTCGGCAATATCAGCTGTCACTTGGGCTTGTCCGCTCGCAAGCATTTGGGGTTGGAGTCCTGGACCACGAAGTTCAGACCGGGAAAGTGTGACGCAAGGTGTAGAGCAACGTGTCCGCTTCCGCCGCCGATGTCGACCACTTTTCCTGAAGCCTCGAGCTTGGCCCAGGCGAAGTCGTCACGGAGCGTGGAAATCGGGCGATCCATCTGAGCAACTCCAGCCATACCCTTGGCGAAACGAATGCCCTTTTCGGGGTTGTCGCCGTACCACGAATACACGGGCTTGCCCTGCCTTGTAGCAAATGGGGAGTTGAAGCTATTAGACTCGAAAGGCGAGTTCTGTACACAAGCCGATGCTTCGGAAGCTGCCCTGAACATCTCATCCACTTGCCCGATAATCAGGGCCTCGATGCCAGAGTCCTTTGCGACCAGAGCAGAGGCCGCCGAGTGCTCAAAGACATCCAATTCGATCTGGTTGAAGACATTCTGGGTCGCCAAATGCTTGGAGATCCTCCCGCAGAGATCTGCGTCCATGCCAGCCTTCGCTGCAAGTACAGCGCGATCAATCTTGCCATTTAGAAGGGCGTGCCCGAAGAGGCCGAATTCCAGTGCAACTTGCCACGCTGCGAGGTCGTACTGCGTTATGAAAAATGTTCGGAATTCATTCCCGGGTCCGTTCACCAGACGCAGCAGGCTACGTGGTACGCCTAGTATAGGGTCTGAAAGTGATGTATTAGAAAGATGGTCTCCAGCTCCTCCGCTCCGCGGAGGGGCTGTTAATCTATCTAGCTGCTACAGCTGGTGCCGGAGGTGCCAGCTGGCACATGCACCCGACCAGATATAAAGCCGTAAGCCCTTTATTATAACGTATTATTACGTATATTATTATTAAATAAAATTTTAATTATTTTAATTTTATTATTATTTTATATAATTTAATTATTTTAATTAAAAATAATTTTTTTTTAATTTATTAAATTATTTAAAATAATTAAAAAAGTTTAAATTAATTTTTTTATAATAATATTAAAAAAATTTAAAAATTTAATTTTAATTTTTTAAAAAGTTTATTATAATTAAAATATATAAAAATTATTATAAATTATTTTATAAAAAATAATTTATATATTAATTAATAAAAAAATTTAATAAAATTATTATAAATTAACGTTAATATTAATTAATAATAATTATTAATAATTATAATTAATTAATATTATTAATTATTAATTATTATTTTAAAATATTTAAATAATAATTATAAAAGTTTAATTTTAATTTTTTAATTTTTATAATATATATATTTAATAAAAAACTTTTAAATTTAATTTTTATAA
>JARVKF010000075.1:0-16603 GCA_039778275.1 Seiridium unicorne
TATTTATAATATTAAAAAATAAAAGTTATTAATTTAATTTTAATAATTTTTTTAATAAAAATTAATTATTTTTTTAAAAAAACGTAATTTAATTTTAAAAAAAAATTTATAATAATTATTAAAATATTTTTAAAAAACTTTTATTATAAAGATTTATATATTAAAAAATATCGATTTATTATAATTAAATTAATAATAATTTGTTTTTAAACTTTTAATTTAAATTTTTTTTATATAACGATTAAAATTTAAAATAAAACTTATTTTAATATATTAAAATAAAAAAATATAATATATATTATATATATATTTAATTATTTATTTTAATTTTAAATATAATATAAATTATAATAATATTTAATTTATCTGATTTAAAAATTATTATTTAATTTAAAACCCCCTCGTATAACCTTTTGAAAAAAACCGTTAGGGTCGTACAACTGTGCGGTCTCCCTGAGTTCCTGAACCGACGCCTTCCCATAACCGGCAAGGGGGTCCTGCCATGAAGCCGCGTAATTCAGATACTTGAACTCGATATCACTGCCAACCAAGCTTTGCACCGAGGTCGTTAGGAATTGCATCTGGTCCTGGATGAAGGCCGAGTCAGCGACATCAGACCAGTAAAAATTGAGAAGCAAGAGAACGACGTTGTCCTGCGGTGTGGATTCCGGTTTGAAGGGAAGCGAATTTGGCGAGGCGTCCGCCGCTGGAGGGGGAGGAATTGACTGGAAGGTCAGGACAGAGGTGATGTTCGGTATCGATACTGCGACGGAAGACGTCTGGCTCTTCCATAGCTCGTAAACTTGTTCCAAAACACCTTCCGATATCTGAAAACTCAATGTCGCGTACACCGCGCTGGGTTAAGTTAGCATTCCAAGATACGTATACAGTCTCCCCGCGGTAACCGGGAAGAAATAAGGTAGAGATTCAACGTACAATTGGTCTGTTGGCTGCAATGTTTTTATCTCCTCGGCGAAGTCTGAGGCTGTAGACGTTCTTAGCGTGTTCGTAGTTTGTGGCTGTATATCCAAGAAGTAGTGTAATGTGGTGTTTTTCGTCGGCCCCGTATAAAAGAGGTTGTTCGTACTAGAGAATGATTGAAGTGCACCGAAGTAAACGAACGTTTGCTCGACTTCAGCATAAGGGTCATACGGAGCCATTTTGAAAGCGGCGAATGCGGCCATTTGGTCCTGGTCAGCGGATTCCGGGTATTGCAGTATACCACCCCAGAACGGGACTTGCGGGTGGGTGATGAGGTCGAAACGAGTGACTATTCCGAAATTGTTTTGACCGCCTTTGAGCGCGCGGAAAAGACGGGGATTTGAGGTCTCATTTGCGTTGACAATGGAGCCGTTTGCAAGCACGACTTCCATGTTCTGCACATTGTCGCAGCCGAATCCATATCGCGGGGAGAAGAAGGATAGACCTCCTTCAGTAGTAATCAGTCAACATAGGCAATGAACGTAAATCAATGCAGGGATGACTTTACCTCCAGTTAGGAAGCCCCCCAGCCCTACGTCGGCTACCCGGGCTCCTACAACAGTGCGGTTTAGAGGCTCGAGGGATTTGTATACGTCAATCCACAGCGCGCCCGAGCCTACCGATACTATGCTCGCGTCCTCATTCAAGGATATTTCGTCGTTTCCCCGAAGATCTATGGTGATCCCGGAATCACCGTTCGAAAACCCTGCATTAGGAGAATGTCCTCCGCTCCTCACAGACACCAAGCATGCACAAGAGTCGATAGCCTTGATAACTCTAGCGACATCAGAAGAAGAAGTGGGCGCGATTATATAATCTGGAGTCTGAGTCTGCTCGCCGAGGAAGAAGTATGAGGCGAGCGAGGAATTATACGCCGATGTGTTTGGGAGGAAAACCTCTCCAGGAACCACGGCAGAGATGTTGGTGCAGACGGAAAGCGCCGAGGTAAAAAATAGGGAAATAGTTAGAACCAGTACTCGCGCGTGAGATGTTGCCATTGTGGAAGCTCAGAGGGAAAGTCGAGACCTTTGTTCAACTTGTAAAGGAGTAAGATGGATGCAGGCTTCATCAGCTCAATCAATAAAAGAGGCTGACGCAATTATGTGACCAACGACTACATAAGTAGCACACTTATACTTGCTTCCGAGGCAGCACATGGCAAGGGTGTGCTGGACAAGAGGAACTGGGGTGCTGCGATGCTGACAACAGGCTGAGAAGGAACTGCATGGCGCATCCTTCGGATGCAACGCAGAACCTTCCATGACACACCATATGCGCGTTAGGGGCTTATGTAGTAAGTTGATAGATTGCCACGCTAGGCTGGATTTAGATGCTGTGTGCATAATTCTGCCAAGACGCACCTAACTGATAATGCCGAATAGCCATGTGTACCGCTCTCGCAGTCTCGTGGACGTGCAGACTTAAGCTGGAATTCTGTAGAAAACATACAACAGTCTTGAGAAACTTTATAGGAGATGACAAGAGCCATTATTCTGAGGCTATAGATTACAATTTGGTATATACCATGTGTCTGCGCGTGTCCTCTCGCAACTATCCTCATGTCATAACCAATTGGAAACAGCCATACTAGGTCCTCCGATTTAAGAAGCCTGCCGCTTCTTGAACGTGACTCGTGTCGATTCGTAAGGCATCGTAAATGTTTCCCAAGACCACCTTGTCCGAGCCTGTTCGTCCTCAAGGGTCAAGTCATGTGTCAAAATCAACTGCGACACCACCATCTTGATGACCAACGACGCATGGAATCGGCCTGGGCTTTGTTGAGATATTTCAGTAAAGCGAAATTCAGAAGCATTACAATTACATTGCTCACCAAGCAAGGGACCCGTACCCCCAAACCGGAAATGTCTCTGAGACTTCCGTGAATTTGCGCTGCTGGACCGTTGGACTAGGCGGGATGAATCGAGTAGCTTTGAAGGAATCGGGGTCCTCATAAGTCTGCCGATTGTGCATGAGATTATATGCTGATACGCAGACTGTGGCGCCTGTAGGAATAGACAAGGATCCGTCGGAGAAAGTGTAAGGCTCCATTGCCTTCCTGCGAATCGCCACTGCAGACGCCGTCAGCATGTGTCCTTCCAACGACTTCTTCGAGTCACGGGTGTACATACGCGTATCTAAAGGATTCAGCCTTACGGTTTCCTTGATGAAACTATCCAAAAGTGGCAGCTGCTCCAAGCTCTTATAGTCAAGTGGAAGATGCTGCTCCAATTCTTGCCGGAGGGACGTTTGCCACTCTGTCCTTAGACATAACTCTAATATGACAAAATGCAAGTTCATCCATGGCTGGTGAGCCGCTGCGAACCAGATACCCAGAAGGGACTGTGCAAGGAGCTCAGGGTTCCAGTAGTCACTGCTCTTTGTTAATTCAGTCATGTTGTGCATGATTGTCAACTGTAGTTATGAGGAGTCAGCTGAGATCTACTAATACTGGCGAGATATGGACGTACACGCTTCACTTCCTCTTTTTCGTTCCAATCTGATCCTCCAGAGCTTATGCATTCAATAAGCCGCTGCTGAATGATGTGCATGGCTTGACCACGCTGTGTAAGGATCGCATGCACAACACTGTTGGTTTCATATCAACAGCAATTCGGCGCTTCACAGACTGAAGGGAAGATTATTGCGCAGTGCAGTGCTTACGGTGACATGAATGCGGGTGTTATCTGGAAAGCGGCCATGCACTTGACCATGTCCCGAGGATAACGTAAGAGCGCGTTCGAAAAATCCTCATTCGAAGCTATCGTTAAAGTTGGCGTGGTTGTTCTAGAAAACGTTGAAAAGGTTTCACTCACATAAGATGTCCCCAAAAAACATGATACTCATTAGCCTTGAGGCTAACCGACGGCTCGTTTGCGCAAGAGGCAAGGAAATACCCTCTAATTTGCATGTCAGGGGCGCATAGCTCTCGAATGGTCTTGGATATCGAGACAAACCGTTCGAAGCATGTCCAGACTTCAGCTCGTTTTCCATTGTTTCGAGCAAGCGTGTCTGAAGATGCGGATAAAGAACAGTCAGATGGAGTGGCCCATTGACCTGAAGAAGTCTACTATATAGTCGTGTCCTGATCAATTTATTGTCACTTGTGTTGTGCTCGAGCTTGTTCATAGTGTGTTTAAACCCAAACATCTGCGAACGTTTAGTCCGAGGCTTTCCCATGGAAAAATGAGGGTAGACGTGCATCGGCATATACAGCTCGCTGAGAAAGACTTGACGACTCGCTAAGCTCGGCAATCTGTTTTTTCGTGTGGACAATCATGATCGGATTCCTCTGTTTCCAGGGCTTGTAGTATTTCCCGGATCGCTAATAAATATCAGCGTGAGCCAAGTTGGAGAAACCATAGGCTGATGCTAGGAACACCAACATAGTCGCGGAGAGTGGTCACGGTCTTGGAAAAGAACAATGATACATTGGCATATCCCGGACGCAGAACGGTCTATTCTCCTACTTTAGAACCTCAACCTCGGAACTAGGGATTCGAACAACTTACGCGCCAGGAGCTAAGTTCGCCATAGATTGCTAACCCGACGAGCAAGACGAGCAGCACAAGGTGTAACCTCTCGTCATCAGCGACTCGTTTGAGATCCGCAACCGATATAGCAGAAAACATTATTTCCGATGGTTCTGTACAATAGCAATTCGATCAATCACCTGTCACAGAACTGATTGATTCTCTGCGCTTCCGCTAAATAATACTAATTCAGTTAAGGAAGAAGTGAGTGTAATAATCTTGATACAGCTCTATCTAGTAAGTAATATTCCCGGTGTAGGCAAATCATTGAATATGTGCATGATGCCCGGCCAGGCTTACCAATAGCGTCTGTGGGGCCACGGATCGCGGCACAGACTGCAAAGAAATGGCACAAAATATTGGTCGCAGTAGTTGCGAGTGGCAAAGCACTCAGCAAATCCACCTGCGTTGATCGCTGTTCCAAATGGTGGACAGAGTCCTAAACATAGTATCACAAGCTATTGGAGCCGAAAGGACCGTCAGTGATTCGTTTACAGAATCCAGTGTAGGTAGAGATGTCTCCACTGTTCCTCGGGGTCTCTTACCGTTTAGGATCCAACTGCATTCAACTACTCCTACGCTGACAGCCTCGGCCCAAAATAGGACGCTTTTGATGTAACACGAGCCAATCAATAT
The DNA here is from genome assembly GCA_039778275.1 of Seiridium unicorne. Classification (NCBI taxonomy): domain Eukaryota; kingdom Fungi; phylum Ascomycota; class Sordariomycetes; order Amphisphaeriales; family Sporocadaceae; genus Seiridium; species Seiridium unicorne. The sequence continues at coordinate 5,148 of JARVKF010000075.1, forward strand.
TAGGATGAGATCAGCTCGAATCATTCACCTAAGAACGTGATCCATTCCTGCCAGGCTCCCGTGCCGTAATCCCCACTGTCACTACATGTAGGGAGGTATGCATCATGCGTGGCGGACGCCAGCATTTAGCGGCATATGATAGAATAATGTCACATCAACAAATCAGCAGTCGAGTGCGTCTCGGATGTGGGTGGTATCAGGTCGGGCTGAGCCTTGGGTGGGTAAGCTCGACGGGTAAGCTCTAATGTATTAATTGTTCGCCCAAGTGTGAAACACCCTTGCACCCGCCGGAACCTTCAATATTTCTTTGCTTTTTACCATCGTAGGACTTGCACTGTGTCACACTAATTATGCGGGCCAAGAAAAGAAAACTAACGGCAGATGTGGCAATGCCGACGAGTTCCTCTATTGGACTTTCGGATCAGGAACGATGACGTGGCATTGATTTAGTTTGAGATATGCCTCATTAGAGCAGTACGATTGCTACAGTAAGTAGGTTACATTCCGTGTTCCAGTTATTTTCCCAGAGAATCGAGGCCAGTCCCAATCACAGCTCCCGCATCCTGATCCAGTCAGTCCGATCGAAACGTAAAGAAACAAGATTTTGGACTTACCATAGCGGACTGCGGCACAGCAGTGGCTGTTGTACCCATCTTGACAGCCTCGGCATTATTGCCATACCAGAACCGACCGGTGGTGCGTTTGGTAATCTCATCCACAACCACTGATGCATATTCGCTTGCATCCATTCTGGGAAGCCCGTCGTTGCCTTGGGCCCGGCCAGCGATGGTATGCTCGATGCTTTTGTACAGAGACTTGGAAGGCAGCTTAAAATCACCGAAGTAGGTCTGGCCATTAGTTCCAACGGCACCGGTGACAACCTCGAGCACGTCGACACCGAATGGCGCCAACTCGAGACGTAAAGTGTCAGCTACAATCTCAATGGACTTCTTGGATGCTGAATATGTGCCTTTTCGCTCGGGTTAGTCCTGGAACAGATAGTAGAGGCTTGTGACTTACCCATATACGGGATATTGAGATACCCAGAAATTGAAGTGATATATACTGCTGCACCCTTGGATGTGATGAGCAATGGTGCAAAGGCCTGGGTGATGGCAATCGGGCCGAAGAAGTTAGTATCGAAGAGGCTTTTCACCACGTCGATGCTTTCATCCAAAATTGGCATGAAGTGGTTACGTCCCGCGTTGTTGACAAGATAATTGAGGGTACCACCTGTTTGCTTGGTAACTACTTCGACAACGGCCTTGACATCAGCCGCCTTAACAACGTCGAGAGTCAAAAGGGTCACATTATGGAGCCCGCTAAGATTTGACATCTTCGAGGTATCGCGAGCCGTGGCGAAAACATGGAATCCACGTTGCTGAAAGACGATGGCCAGCGCAGAGCCGATGCCGCCATCGCTGCAGCCTGTGATAAGGACGGACTCGGACGCCATGATCAGGAAGTTGAGGGTGAGGTTGTTGAATTGTGAAATCCAGAGAAGGGCTAGAACGACGGTGTAAAGAATAATATCCGGGAAATGGATTTATCGCACTGGTCTTGAAACAAAGAGAAGATAAAGACTACTAGACATATCCAAGGCTGAGTATTGACAGCTAGGCCACCCCCGAAGCCTACAGTACGGAGGGTTATCGCTGCGCCCCTTTGTTGGAAGTTATGTTGTGTCAGTCAAGCATGTAATTGGTCCACATCCATTCTTTGCTGTCCCACTTGGAACGTAGTAGGTGGGTCGATCGGCACGCCCTGCATAGGTGCTGCAGGGAGGGGCAAGGACAAGCCTTACCAGCTGTGCTGAGGAACGGTAGATCCCGTTAGACTTTTGGTAAGGATGAAGACGGAAGGACGCTGACTGCAGCAAAGCCGTAGGACTGTGCAGCAGGCCAATCAAGTAATACCTCATCACGGCATTTGATCTGACTGCACGCACGCCGAACAACTCCTCTGGCTACTTTGTATTCTTCATTTCCCCGGGCAACTTAAACTTAGCACACTGTCGTGGGTTCCTCTCATCTTGTGCGATTCTTTACACCAGATCTACCAGCAGGAAAATACGCCAAATCTTTCGCATCAAAGTGTGCGATATTACCTACCAATGCCATGTCGGACTCCTTAGCTGGATTGACGCCCGAGCAGCTGGCTAGCATACCTGCAGGGAGACCCCCACCTGGCATACAGCCAAACTTGGTCGACCCTCCGACAGCTGCGCCGGTTCTTATTATCGTCAGCACAATACTCATGGTCATAATGCTATTCATTGCCGGTGTCCGTTTCTATGTCAAGGCTTTTGTTCGCAAGAAGATCAATGCGGATGATTGTAAGTAATCCTTGTCATTTGCAGAGTTCATATACTCCTACGGGTCGTCCTTCGCTGATGCTCTTTCCACAGGGACCACTCTGGTGGCCGTCGTAAGGTGCCCCCTTTTGATCGAAAGTCTAGGTACAATCTGTATCGGACGTAAGTGCATGGACGGCTGACGTCTCAATACCACCAGATTGGAACATGTTGGTATTACGGTATTTGCGTCCACGGTACAGTCCCTTTCCGCTGCTGGTATCACGATTTGGGATGGACTATTAATGTTGAACAGCTGTCACACGTGCGAAATTTGGCACACACATGTGGGATATCTCAGTGGCGCAGACTCTGAGTGATGATTTCCTCATCGTATGAACGATTCCTTATCCATCTAGTTCGGGGCAAACCTAATTCCAAGATACCAGGCCAGTTTCTTCACTAATTGGCCGACCGGCCTTGTGTGGGCGTTTGCCAAAACCTCCTTCTTTATTATGTATCTCCATATCTTTCGCCCTCTTGTATGGCTCCGAAGGTGTGTCTATCTTGGCCTGTTCGTGAACTGGGGGTTCTATACTGCCGTGGTAATAGCGAGTATCTACTATCAAGCTCCCAATCCCGGGCAGACCTGGCAGGAAGGGTTCATGAACGCACGCTATAATCAAAGCTTCAACATGACCATCCCTATTGCTTCCGGCAGTCTCGTCTTGGATACTTACATCTTCGTCCTTCCACTCTTTGCCATTCAGAGCCTGAGACTCAGCTCGCGAAAGAAACTCGGAGTCATGGCTGTCTTTGCCACTGGTTCAATGTGCGTACAAGTGCCGGGTTTTCCCCTACGATAATCTAACCTGGATATACAGGGCTTGCGTTGCTTCCTCGCTCAGCATTTACTTCAAGTACAAGCTAGATCTCCACCTTGATGACTACACGTATTGGATATACCCGGTCCTCCTTATGGCTCTCGTGGAAATGTGTGTTGGAATTTCTTGCAGCTGCATGCCGTCCGCTGCGGGATTTTTCAAGAACAGGAGTGGCAACATGAACAGCTGGGGCAGTTCCGCATTCAGTGCCCTGCGGAGTTTGTTCCGCCATGAGAGTAGGCACCGAAAAGGATATGAAGACTACCAAGACTCCTGGAAGAGCACACCACCCGGCGCGGCGATGTCGGATATTGAGATGATGGAAAGCAGGACCCACCTCGCGGCTAGCAAACCTCGGCTAGAGCCTCGGGGGTCATGATACAGAGTAACTATGTTCCAAGACTTCGAAAGAGGCTAAATAGTCTCGTATTATCTTTGGCTGGAGCTGAAAGGGATCAGACATCCTCGTGGGAGTTGGTCAAGGCATAAGTCTTCTACGGGTTATTGGGTCCTGATAGCATGGTATTAGGGGCCACTATGCATTGGTGGTATATACTGTACATAATATCTCAGACCTGCAAACGTTTTCACTGTACCATTTGTGAGGACTGTACTACCAGTGGATACAAGTTTGAAACTTGTGCTTATGTCTCATATATTCCCCAAATCAGTGAAAAATATGGGCGCTCAAACCCACAGAATTCACCAACAGGCTTCATCTCAAAGCCTGAGTTATGCGGCTCGGGTTGATCCACTTTCAGAAGGTATGCCGCTTGGACTTGAAAGATCTGCCAGGCGGCCCTCTACGCCTCGCCCCGAGGGTCAAATTCCCTGCAGGTTCCGACAAAACGATCGACTCTCTGGTTTAGTCCCAATGCCCCGCTTGAAGGCTTGAAATCTAGCCTGGTCCGCATATGTGAAGGTATGTGCAGTAATCCTTAAATAAGGCAGCAAATGCATGGCTAGCCTAGTCATCCGGAAAGCCAACCTCTATTCGTCGATATTCGCCACGGCTCATATCCATGCTGCTACGGCACGGGAACCTCACACTTTCCCCGCACATGTGGAGGCGAAAGTGCCCAGTCAGCTTCATATTGTCAGACCATGACTTGGTAGAACGGCGCGGTGGCCCACTTTTAAACGCCAGGCCACCAGTAATCCTGGTTCATGGTACCCCTTGTTCCCAGTAGGTCACCCGTAATGTGCACTGCCTAGCCACATGAAGTCACAAAAGTCCGTACATATATGTCGGTCTGTCTTACTGTTGCACTACATTCCACTAATGCGACATACACGAAAAGAGACATATCCTTCAGGATGCTGGATGGAACACTGGCTGCGAGTACGACTTTTGATGCAGGCTCGCGGCGGCTATTCAGCTCCGCTTACCGAAAAATGCTTTTGTTGGTGTACTCTGAGTGACGCATGCACCAATCCAAGGTTTTGCTGGTTTTTATGGTAGAAGCCGTGGGGCGGAGTGCTGCAGGTCAACATCCTTTTCAACGAGGCATGGGTGCGAGGGCGCATTGCTTGACAGTGCATTTAAGCGCAGGCCGTATCGCCGATTCTGTCAATCCCCAAGTCGCACGATAACAAGTCTAAAAAAAGAATGATTGACTTTATAATAAGCTAGCACTAGATACGCAAGAAAATCGATATTGACGGACAACGAGAGTGACAACCCATATCGAACATTTAGTGCTTTTCTCCTTGAACCCTCAGATTCTATAACAATCATTGTTCTAACAGACTTGATTGTTCCAGGGAAAATGCTCCTTGAATCTCTTCAAACCGCTCTCGAGTCAACAACTCGTAGGGTGATTTTCAATGCCTTCCTTTGGCTGGCGTCGGGACTGGCGTTGCTAGTGTGGAGGCTTTGGAGATTCACGATCACGCCACGCATGAAACCATCAGAACCGAAGGAGCTACCTTATTGGATACCTTGTATGTATAGAACTACCATTGGCTGTGGCAATCGACTTTTGCTGATTTCAACAGATTTGGGTACGACAAGTTTATCAAGGACGGAATCATGAAAATAGAGCTAATTCTTACAGGTCATATTCGATCGTTCTTCAAGGACTACAATGGGGCATTAGAAGAGGCAAGGTCAGTGACAGCCACATATTAATATAATGTGCTTCATTAACCCTGTAATGCAGAGTATATTTTAACGACAGCAAAGAACCTTACAGTGTCTGGATCGCAGGAACACGTATCTATATATGTTCTTCTCCTGATGATGTTGCAAGTCTCTACCGTAATACCACCACGATATCGTACCACAATGTCATCAAGGACATGTACAGATGGATTGGTGTGACAGAGGATGGTTTCAACAAGATGTTCACCGTAGAACCAGCCTCGAAGCATAACATTGGCATGCCACACCCGCAAGCGGCCGCAATCATGATAAACGAGTACCACCGCAGGCAAACCAAGCCAGGAGAGCTCTTTGATGACCTCTTGCACAAAAGGTTCATTCCGGGAATCAACCTGGCTCTTGACCGTGTCGCGAATGGCGACAGCCCCGCAGTAGTGGGAGGGGCAAAGAACGCCACGACCGTTTCTCTTCTTGGTCTGTGTACAGATGTCTTCCTCCGTGGCACCACAACGGCTTTTCTTGGCCAAAGGATTTGGGAAGTAAACCCACGCCTCCTAGACTCTTTCGCGTTATGGGAGCGAACGAACTGGAAGTACATGTTCCAGATGCCTAATGCGATCAGTGGAGATATGCTCCGATCCCGTGACGGCATTATCGACTCGTTCGTCAAATATCTTAAAGTCCCAGTGGGGGAACGGACGGATAGCAATGACTTCACAAAATCTGTTGAGGCTATGATGAGGGATGTCGGATGCTGTGAGCAAGACATGGCAAGGATTTTCATGCTCCATTTCTGGGCGTAAGTCACTTCTTGCCCTTATTGCATCATTAACAGACAACTGACCCCCACGGCGCAGTGTTCTTGGAAACATTTACAAAGTCGCTTTCTGGACGATGGCCCACCTAGCCTATGACCCCAAGCTACTCGATACAATTCGCGCAGAAGCTGAATCAGGCCTGGAAGGTGGTCATCTGAATGAGTCCTACATTGCGGAAAATTGCCCTTTGTTAGAATCTCTGATCAGTGAGAACCTGCGACTGACAGTTGCGACCGCCCTCGTGCGGGACGTGGTTGCACCTACACAAGTCAATAATAAAATCCTCCAGCCAGGAACGAAAGTACTGGTAAGTCGGAGCCTAGGAGATATAAGGACAGTTGACTGAAGGGAAATACAGGTTCCCTACCGCCAACTCCATGGAAACCGTTCGGTCTGGGGTGAAGACCCCTACACCATGAAGCCAGCTCGCTTTGCTGACGATCCCAAGCTATACTCCTCAAAGTCGTACCGGCCCTTCGGAGGTGGCCATACCCTATGTCCAGGCCGTTTCATGGCCAAACGCACAATGGCATATACTATTGCGGCCATACTCACGAGATTCGAGGTCAGCGTGGATTTTGAACGTACGAGCAAGGTGAATGGAAGCACGACTAAGGCTGGGATCACCTCTGCGAATTTCCCAAAGATTGACCACACAAAGCCGAGTCCTGGGGCTAGCTTACCAGTTAAAAGACAAGACGTTTTTTTAATTATTAAAAAGAAATAATATTTTAAATTATATAAATTATAAATATTATAATATAATTATTTTTATAAATATATTATATTAATATTTTTATTTAATATATTAAATAAAATATTATAATATTTATTATAATTATTATTTAAAAAAAAAATTTATAAACGATTAATCTTTTAAAATTTAATTATTTTAAAAGGAAAAATTATTAATTTAATTATAATAACCGGTATTTTATAAATTAAAAAATAAATAATATTTTTATAAATATTATATTAAAATATAAAAAGAATTTATTTTTATATTAAATATATATATATATATATAAAATTTTTAAAAAGATTAATAAATTTAAATTATTTATTACGTTAATAAAATTTATTAATATAAAATAATTAAATATTATAACTTTTATAATAAATTTTTTAATTTTTTTTATATTTTTTAAAAATTTTATAAATTAAACGAAAATTATAATTAAAAATTAAATTACGTTTTTATTATTATTTAAACGATTTATTAATATAATAATAAATTAAATTAATTAATATAACGCGATTTTTTTATAAAAATTAAAAAAATAAATTCGATTTTTATAATTTTATTATTATATTATAATTATTTTAATAATATTTTAATTTAATATATTTTTATTTTTTATTTTAATTTATTAATTTTAATTTTTTAATTTAATTATATAATATTATTTAATTATATAATTTAATTTAATTTTATAATTTTTTTTTTTATAATTTTTTTATTATAATTTATTATTTAAATTTAAACTTTTTATTATAATATTATTTTAATCGCGTTTATTTATTATTTTTAAAATATTAATATTTTTATATTAAAATAAATAAATATAAATATAAATTAAATTTAATTAATTTATTATTATTTTTTATTTTATTATAATTTTATAATTTTTATTTATATTTATATATTATAACGTTATAAAATTAGCGTTTTTTAATTATTATTTTATTAAAATTACGTTAAAAATTTTAATTTCGTTAATAAAGTTTTATAAAAGTTTTTAATCGCGTTATTATATTTTTTTAAATATTCGATTAATTTTTATATAAATTTATAAAAATAAAATTATTTAATTTAATATTTTAATTTATTAAAACTTTAATAAAAATTAAAAATCTTTTTAAAATATATTTTTTTTTTAAATTTTTAAAAACTTTTATTTGTTATTTTTATATTTTTAATTCGTTTATTAAACGTTTTATTAACCGCGGATTATTTAAAATAATCTTTTTTATAACGTTAAATTAATAATATATAAAAAATTAAAAAAAATTTTAAATAAATAATAATTTTATTATAATAGTTTTTTAATATATTTATAAAATAAATAATAAACCGATTTATTTATTATTTAATTTAAATAATAATTTATTAATATTTATATTTTTTATATTAATTTATATTTAATTATTAATATTTAATTAATATATATTAATAAAATATAATTAACGTTTTTAAATATTTATTAAAAAGGTTTTTATTATAATAAAAATATAATTTATCCGGTTAATTATTATAATAATATTATAAAATTCTTATTATTATAATATTATTTTAAAAACATTATTTAAACGGATAAATTTAAAATTTATAATTAAATTTTAATTATAATTAATAAAAAAAAATAAAAATTTTATTAATTTTAAAATTTAAGTATTTATTATAAATTTTATTAATAATTAGTAATTAATTTAATTATTTTAAAAAAACGTATAATACGTTTAAAAATATTATTTTATTTTAATATTAATTATTTTTATTTAATTATTAATTTTTAAATAAATTATAATAAAAATTTATAATATAACGTTTAAATGTTAATTAAATTTTTTTTAAAATATAAAAATAAATTATATTTTTATAATAAAAACGTTAATAAAAATTATTATTAATTTATTAAAAATAAAAATAAAATAATATATTTTAATTAACCGATTTATAATTATTAATATATATTTATATATAATTTTATTTTTTTTTATAATTTAATAATAAATTTATATAATTTATAAAAACGTTTAATTAAAATTAAAATAATATTAATAAAAAATTTAAAAATTTTAATAATATTATTTTAAACGTTTTAATTTTTTAATATATATAATATTTTTTAATAAAAATAATTTAAATTAAAAATACGTTTAATAAAAAAAATTATAAATTTTATAACGTTTTAAATATTTTATTAATTTTAAATTATAAAAATAATATAAAATTTAAAAATATAATTTTTTATTTAAAAAAATAAATAAATAATTTAATATATAAATATAATTTTTAATTATTTTATAATCGGCTTTTATAATTTTAAATTAACGTTATATAATTATTAAAAATTTAATTATAAATTTTTTAATTAAAAAATATAAAATACGTTTTATTAATATTAATAAATTATAAACTTTTTAAATTAACGCGTTAATTAATTTTAAAACGTTTAAAAAATAAAATATTATTTAATAATTTAAAAATAATAAAATTTTAAATTAATTTATTATTTTATTATTATTAAAATTAATTTTATTTATAAATATAATATTAAAAAAAAAAAATAATATATTAAAAATTATAATATACTTTTTTAAACGATATATAATTTTAAATTTAAAATTATTTAAAAACTTTAATTATTTAATTTATTACTAATTTAAAAACTTTATAATAATAAAATATTATAAATTTTTATAATTTATAATAATTTTAATTAATTATTTTATTTTTTATAATTTAAAATATTATTTTTTAAAAGCTTTAATAATAATTAATAACTTTTTATTATAAATTTTATAATTATATTTTATTAATATATATTTTAAAAAAAAATAATTAAATAAATAACGTTATTTTTTTTTATTATAATAAAACGTTTTTAAAAATTTAATTTAATATATTAACTTTTAAAATTGTAAATTAATAAAAATTATAATATATTAAAATTAAAACCGTTATAAAAGCGTTTTTAAATTATTAAAAAACGGATTTTATATTATTAAAAAATATTTTTAATTATTTTAATTAAAATATTAAAATTATTAATAATTTAATAATAAAAAAAAACTTTTAATAAAACGTTTATAATAATTTATAAAATTAATAAAACGTTAAAAATTTTTAAATATAATAAAACTTTTATATTTTATAATTATTAAAACTTTATTAAAATTTATTTTTATATTAAATATTAAAATAATAAAATTAAAATATTTCGTTTTTATAATTTTAAATTTATATTTATAAATATTTATAATTAAATTAACGTTTATAAATTTTTAAATTATATTAATAACGTAATATTAATATTTTTTTTAATTTATTATAAATAAAAATATTATTTAAATAAATTATAATATATTTATTTAATATATTAAATAATATATAATTAACGTAATATTAAAATAAATTAAAAGTTTTAATTATATTAAAATTCGCGATTAAATATTTATATAATTTAAAATAAATTATAAAAACCGTTTTTTATTCGTTTTTAAAAACGATTTAAAAATTATTAAAAATAATAATAATATTAAATTTAATAAAATATTTTATTTAATAAAAAATATTAAAAATTTTATAAATAAATAAAATTAAATATTAATTTTTAATTATAATATTATTTAATTTTTAATAATTAATATAAATATAAATATTATTTTTTAATTTTTTTATAAAAAATATTAAAATTATAATTTAAAAAATATTAATTTTAATAAAATTTTTAAATAAATATTTATTTAAATATTTATAAATTATAAAAAATTTAAATAATAATATTAATTTTAAATAATAATATAATAACGTTTTATTAAAAAAAAATTCGATTTTATAATTTTATAAATAATATAATAAAAATTAATTAATTTTTTTAAAATTTTAAACTTTTTATATATAATATAATTAATTAAAAAACGTTATTTAAATTTTAATTAAAATAAATTATAATTTATTATTTAAATATTTAATAATATTATTTTTAAAAATTTATAATAATTATAAAATTTTATTAATTTATTTTTTAAAAATTTAAAATTTTATAAAAATTTTATTAACGTTTTTTTTTAACGTTTTTTATAAATTTTTTTTAAAAAAAAAATAAAAATATTTAAAAAACGATTTTTTTTTAATAATTTATATATTTATAATTTAAAATAAATTTAAAATATATTAATTAAAATATAAAATTTAATTAAAAATATTTTATTTATTATTATTTTTTTTTATTTAATTATTAAAAAAAAATAAACGTTATTAATATATATATATTAATTATTTTTTTAATTAATAATAATATTTTAATATTAAAAAATAATATTATTAATAATTTTATTTATTTAATTTTTATTATTTTAATATTTTTAATATATATTATTTTATTTTTTTAATTAATAAAAAATTATATTATTAAAATTATAATAAATTTAATATAATATTAAATTTATTTAAAAATTATATAAAAAATTTATTATTTTTTATAATTAATTTTAATTTATAATATATAATTATTAAATAAATTAATAATTTAATTATTATTTTATTAATAAATTAAAAATTATATAATAATAAAAATAATTATAAAAATAAATTATAAAAGCGTATAAATAAATTATTAATAAAATTAAAA
>JARVKF010000076.1:0-15757 GCA_039778275.1 Seiridium unicorne
TATTAAATATTATAATTATTATATTAAACTTTTATAAAAATATATTAAAATTTATTTTTAATATATTAAAAAAAATATATATTATTTTTTAATTAAAAATTATTAAATATTATAATTATTATATTAAACTTTTATAAAAATATATTAAAATTTATTTTTAATATATTAAAAAAAATATATATTATTTTTTAATTAAAAATTATTAAATATTATAATTATTATATTAAACTTTTATAAAAATATATTAAAATTTATTTTTAATATATTAAAAAAAATAAAAAATAAAATATATTATTTTTTAATTAAAAATTCTTAAATATTATAATTATTAAATTAAACTTTTATATTTAATATAATATATATAATAAATTAAAATAATTTTAAAATAATAATATAATAAATAAAAAAGACTTTATAAGTTTTAATTACGTAAGATAAATAAAGCCTGGGCCCGCCGCAGCTGTTGCTAGCTGTTAAGACGGTTAGCCCTTATTAGATAGATCTAGCAGCTCCTCCGGAGGAGGAGCTGGGAATCCATCTTATTTCACCACACTTCACACCCCCCCCATGTGACCATATTAGAACGGACATGGTTGAAGATCCACATTAGGAATACTCATATCTCAGGTTGCTGCAATCCAGTATGTATCCCTCATGGTGCCTTTGCAGCACTTTTACGATAAATAAAAGTCTTTAAAGACCGGTTTCGTCAACTTCCAAAAGCCCAATTGACGCCAATTGGTGCTTCTCCCATCCAGTAAAATACTAATACTCGCTGTACCTCCTCGCACTGCCGTTCCTTCGCTCTCATGCAGGACTAGGAGCTCTAGACATAGCCTCCTAGTCCTAGTCCTAGTCAGGAATCCCGAAGTCGTGCGTAGCAAATATGCGTCAAGCAGAAGAAATGGCAGGAACGTTGGCGTGTCCCCATACTTCTCGAACAACTCGAATTGCCCATCAATGTGTAACTTGGCATTGGTTCCTCTCTTGTAAATACCTTTCCACACTGAAAAGTCGATATCCGGGACGTGCTCGGTCTGAGAGTTAGGCGGCCAACATGTTCGCGATTTGCGAGGTGCTAGATGGCAGGGAAGTTGCAAGACTATGCCTCTAACCCACAACGATGCATGCCCCAAAGCCTGATGGGCAGCCATCTGTGGGCCGTTGCTTTTTCGTAACCATTTGCGAGGCCCAGAAATGGGTGGCTCCCATCTCTGGCGACAATTAGCCAGACTCTTATGAAGCCAGTTTCCACGAGCGTCGAGAATACATAATGGAGGATCCAGGTTGAACGTTCGCGTACCCACCTCCATATTCGGTGGTCGATAAAATTGCAGCCTGGAGGCGGGTTTCCAGCCAATCCAGCTCCAGCTCGGTAGCTGGGTCTCGGATTTGCGCCTTGTTGTTTGGTCCAAACTTCTACGGACTCTCCCATCACATATGACCTCATTTCCTTCGTCGATTTGCCGCCAAAGTAGGGACATTCGAAAGTCCTCTTTCGGCAGGGCCTGACAAAACCCATCTGGAAATCTGTGCTGTTTGAGCATATCGAGAATGCCGGAAAAGGCGTTGAGGATGTCTTCAGGGCCAGTAAGCTTTCGCCCGAGATACTGATCTACCAAGCCTTCGAAGGCCCCCATCCTATCATGTTTGGTGAAATAATCATCCTCTTGGTTGGGCGGAAACATGGTTATAGTATCTTCCTCTTCGGGGTTATTATGAAAATAAGTCTCATCATGCCACGCCTCACAGCAGACCATCTTTCCGCAGCTGAAGTGTACCTGGTGCTCTGTGAAATAGATCCGTCGACGAGACAATATTTTCTCTTGAAAAGTCCAACCTCGTCTGTTCCACCTCGCCGTGGAAATGGCCTCTACGAGTCTTGGAAGCTTCTGTCGAAGGTATTTGCCTTGCCTAAAATGGAGGCTGAGCTGGTGCGACCTCCTGGAATCAGCACGGACCCGAGGAAACCCATCATCGCTATCGTTGGAGTCTAGCGGCACGATGACCGCCAGGGCCCCATGATAGATTGTTCCCATCAAAGATAGTTGTTCCTCCTTGTGGGTGGGGTCATCCTGATTGATACATATGGTATCAGCCCACAAGTATCGTACTTTGAGCTTTCGCGTTACGAGTATTGCATCCTCAATAGTCCTTGGGAGCGGGTAAGGTAGGGTGCCCTGGGACCTGTGGATGACACCTTTCCATTTTCCCCAGACATAACTCAGGGCAAAATAGTCGGGCGCATGTTTATCGATCCTGGGATACGGAACCAACTCGCGGGCCTCGACGTCAACTAGGAAGATCTTCTCCAGATCAGTTTTAAGATCGCTGGAGATAGTGATGGTTTGACACTTGGTGTGTTGCGTTACACAATGATTGAGCCATACCCTGATTGCTTCATAATTTGGATACTCTCCAACAGATCGAACATGGTTTGAGTCACCAAAAGCCGAGGTGTGTGGTGTCCCAAAATACCTCAACGCAGAATGCTGATCCTGAGTTCGAAGATCCTTAGCTGTGCGATACAGTAACGGGCCGCTATCATCGATGCGGAACGTCGAACGGCGCAGCAGGTCATCGTTCTCTTCCTTTGAAGGAAGGCCTGATATGTGGCTTGGACAAATTCCCCCTCCTCGACTGTTAACCCACTTAAAAAGATCTACGCATCTGGAACAGGCCCCGGAAGTCCTTCCGTTGAAGACGAAGCGCTCCAGAGCAAAATCGACAATTCTGGCCACGACATCCTCGTCAGACCAGTCCTTTGGTAGTTTCAGATTGACGCATGCATCGCAAAGAGCCTCGCCCCTGAAATTAGTGATAGGCTCTTGCTGCTGACCTTCAAGGTCATCGCGCAGCATGATGATATCTTTGGAAAATTTGGGGTGCAAGGTCAAATGGTAAGTGGCCGTATATGCTCAAACTTGTCCGGTAATTTCAAACCTCGGATGTATTTGTGTGAGGGTGTAGATATATATTACTTGTTGTTGCGTTGGGGAAGGAAAGCTTCTCCCCGCTGGCGTAACTGCTCTACTTAACTAGGTGCGCACAGGCCACATAGCGCACAGACTACTATTAAGTAACCGTAACAGTATCGAATTAGTAAATAGTTATATATTACGTAATTATAAATTATAAAATTAAAATAATATTATTAACGTTTTTAACGTTTAAAATTAATAAAATTATATAAATAATTAATATAATAAATAAAAAGGATTTTATAAATGTTAATTATATAAAATATATAAAATTTAAATTTATTATAATTAATATTATAATTAATATTAATTATTATTATAATTAATTTTTATTAAATAAAATTAATAATTTATTTAATTTATTATATTTTATATTTTATAAAATAATAAAAATTTATTATTTTATTATAATATTAATTTTTTTTAATTTTTTTTATTTTAATATATTAAAAATAAATTTTAATATATTTTTTATAAAAAATATTATTAATTTATATTATATATATAATATATTATATTTATTTATTTTAATTTTTAATTATTATATAAAAAGAAATTTAAATTAAAAAGTTAAAAAATAATTATTATTAATTTAATTATAATAAATTAATATTTTTTAAAATATAAATTTTTATAATAAAAATATTTTAAAAATATTTTAAAAATTATTATAAAATTTATTTTTTTAAATTAAATTGTTACGCGTTGCGATACGAAAGTAAGGGTGAAAGATGAATTAAAGAGGTCGAAGGTCGCCCGAAGGGCGCCCGACGACCTGCCGATGGCAAAGCTATCGGGCTATTATAATAGCATTATAATAAAAGTTTAATATAAATTATTTTTTTCGGAAAAAAGGTTAATTTTTATTAAAAAAAAATTACCGGATTTAAATTAATAATTTTTATTTTAATAAATTTATTTATAATTATTAATAATTATTTATTATTTTTTAATAATATAATATATATTATAATTTATTTAAATAAAAATTTTATTTAATTAAAAAATTAAATTTATAAAAAATTATTATTATTTTATTTATTTTTTATAATTTTTATATTAATTTTTAATTATTATTAATTATTATAAAACTACGTTATTATAATATAAAAGCCTTTTTTCCTTTTTATTTTTTACACCTGCTACTGTGCTATTAGCGATGTAACACGCGAGACAAGTTTTGGGCCGAGCCTTTAACCTTCGCAGTACCGTGACCCGGTCCGTCAGAGTAGTGCCAAGTCCATCTCGAGGGAGGACCCCCCGTGGCTCATATCAAGCACCTCTCCGTCTACAACGTTTCCGGCCATTCTCACATCAAATGCCCCCCATGTTGGAAGATGAACAAGATGGACGAGGCATCGAGCGGGATCTTCGCAACAATCAGCACGAAAAGTGGGGCTGCGTGATCTACCGCACGGCATACGGCGACGACGCGGCATGGGAACGATTCAAGCAGTTCGTAGTGGACAACTCCGCCAAGTATATCGCGGAGTCGAGCGTTCCTGGGATCACGCGTAATCTCGAGTGGACCTTAGTGAGCGATCAGGAGGCCCTCAACGGCGCATCCACGGCGCAACTTCGCGCCCGGTTCCGAAGCTGGGCTGCCGAGGCGATCAGGACGGAAAACCCGCGGGCGACTGAGGACAGTCTTTCTCCGCACTGGCGAATTCAACGCTACTCGTATTTCATTCATGTCAACGAGGAGACGCTGCGGTGCGTGGCGGATGTGAAACATCCACGCCAGTGGCAGCTGGTTTGGGTCAAGTTCGTGAGAGCGGATTGGGAGTCCGACCCGGACGAGGACGACGGAAATTACGAGTTGATTGACGGCACCACAGAGGAGGACGTTGAATGGATGCTGGTTACGTCGGACACAATTAGAGCGGACTTCTACGATGGCATGGGGGATGATGGGATGGGTTGGTACATTTACTACTCTCGCCCCCCAAATCCCTGCTGTCCCTAACATGCTAGTTATGTAAATATGCAATATAGTGGTCTCAGTGAGAATATGCTGCCGACGCAAGGTCCCATAAGTTTCAGCCGGCAATAGACGAAGGTGCTGCAACCTCATCAAGCCCTAAACCGATCCACGGCGCGCCTTTTGTTGATGACAGGGTCTTTCGATAACATGGCGAGCCCGCTATTTACATTAGATGCGGCAGTGGCTAGAAAGTCCACCACGTCTTAAAAGTCCAATCGACCACCAGCTAGATCTATACGCTGCTCCGTGATCCTCGGCCATCGCCTTTCTCAATCCTCGAATGGGTACTTCAGATCGCGAATCTTATCCTCTATCTTCTGAAGCTCAGAAAGCACGTAGTCGCGATACTCGCTGTTGCTTGCCTCAAACTGGCCTCTGGTTTAGTCGACCGAATCCGAAACGTAGGTCCGCGCAAAGTCGGATACCTGTCCAAAATAGTATGGATCTGTACACAACACGCGTAAGTACATCTACAGTAGTTTGAGGTATAGCTCGAGCTTACAAAACTCATTCCAGTGGGCAGATAGCCCATCACTACCCTCAGTGTTTGCCTCAATGATCTGCAAGTCGCTGTAAATGCCAGCTGATACGGTATCAAGACGCGTGATTACGTCCTCGTGATTGATGTACTCGAAGACTCCTATAGTCTGATACATCATTCCATAGTTAGTTCCATGAGAATTCAAGTCAGATGGGGAAAATGGTAGACTCACCTCGCGAAGGCCAGTGAACATAGCTTGTATGTCCAGCCACTGGTTTTCGTTGGTCGCGTCTAGGGCATTCATGGCATGCATTGCTATCTGAGCTGGGGCCATGGTACGTTGGAAGGTCTCAAGACACCTTGGCCGCGTTCACAGCGTCCCGAAGGAACACAAAATGGCTGGGATTGGTCAGTGACCCCATCCTCTTGTAGAGGCGCTGTGCGGGATTCCGGAGATCTGGTGAGCTGCTCGACACACGTGGCAAGCCTGAGGGCAGAGCTTCGTCGTTGTCCCATACGTCCTGCCAGAAAGTCTCTGAGACTTGGGAAGTCCGGGTCACAGGTCCGTCAGGTGTTGTGTTCCTCCTGGTTGTTACCACAACCTGTCGCCACTGTTGGCCATGGGCGGTGACCGATGCGAACCGAGTCAATACGAAGAGCTGCGGGTAGAGATCGACGTTAGCTGCTCGTTTTGTGCACCATGAGGGATGAGCATGGTAGCTCGTGGATGACCTTACCGGAAGGACATGTTCGACTTGGCCTGTGGCTGGAGAGGTAGTTGTGCTACCGATATCGGTAGCCGTTACGCTTGGATCGTCGCAGCTCGTCGACCTCATCTGCCACCATCTCGAAGAGAGGTTCGCCAGGCTGAGGCGCAGATTTCTCATGTACTGAGTTCCTGATGGGTAAGTTCGGGAGTATTGCGTCACCAGTTGTCCAGCTAACGTGTACCACTTGAATGGACGCCTTGACCCTCGTTTCACAAGCGCAAGATCCTCTGCATCGGGTGAGGACTGATACTGAACAAGAGAGAGGTCTCGCTTCAGAGGGACTCCCCAGTCGTCCTCCGTGTCTTCGCCGCACGCATCTGGATCCAGGTCGCAGGTCGTTAAGTCGCAGCTGACTGTTTTCTGGGCTGGAGTTGTGGACACCTGACAGCAATCCGTGCGTTTTCTGTCCCCTTTTCGCACGCTCAGTTTCAGCGTCTAAAGAACATGGCAGTGGCTGTTGAGACCACAAGGTGAACGGTGGACAGGTGTTGCTTGCAATAACAACCCTACCATTCAGAATCGCCTTGCGGATCGTTCCTGATGGCGACCTCGGAAGATTTGCATTTTGCATCCGCACAATCAGAGAACGACCCTCTCCACACACAGTCATGCAGGGAGGTATCCTTCGGACAGCAGTATCGTTCTGCATTTTGTCGTCAGCGCTGAGCATACTTCCGCACATTGATGTAGTCGTTGGCACACGAATAGATACTTACTTGTGGGGTGAACCAAGCTATATCCATCGCACGTTGTGGATAGTCCTTTCTCAGTATCCGAGTCACAAGTGTCTCCACTGGTGGCTTTTCTTTGCACACTGGCGACACGAACGGCTATTCAGGATATCTTACCAGCTGGTCCATCGGCATCCTGCGATGACATCTTTCCAGTCGCCCGCTTCGCAACAGAAGGCTTTGACTCCTCTACTACATGATCCGGTGCCGCTTTCCGATGTGTAGCCACCGCCCCTGTTTCGGGAATCAGCAATGTGCACCTTGAATTCAATTTTCCATGTTGCAGGTTCTAGGCTCCAGAATTCGCACCGGTGCTCCCTGTGAATTCATCTACCATGTAGTTGATAGATAGTTCATCTGGACACTCGATACCTGGGCACTTCTCAACTTACCAACTCGATGTCAAGACAGTAGATTCTCCAGTATGGTATTGACCGTTGCAGTCGCCACCACCTCCGCGCCCTGGTTCGAATTAGCCTCGATTTGCCATCATAGGGGTTTGAAAAGGACGAACATTGACAATTTGAAGGCGCCGTTGCTTCTGGACAACAGATTGGCTTGCCGTAGTTGCCGTCCTAAATCAAGTAGATTGCGCATCAGCACTTCAGAGGTCCGGAAAAGGAGCGCGTAAGTTCCTCGACTCACACTACACCCATCTCTGTCCCATCCAACTAGCGTATAACCGCTTTCACACCGTAGTTTATCCTTGTGCGCGCACGAATAACTTTTCATGAATGAACAATCTTGGCCGTTCTGTCCCACGAGAGTGGAGACGACGCTAGATTCCGTGACAGCCAATGTTTTCACGGAAGGTGATATCGTCGTAGTGTCAACGTGGGAAACTTCTTCTCCCAGCAGAGCACTCATAGCTGGGAAGTTGTCATCATCAGTATCAACAGCCCAGATCAGCGACCCTCCAATGCCGATGGCGTTTGCCCAGGCAAGCTTGTCGCCAAAGGCGTCTGCGTCGTCGTAGGAGACCCATTGATCATCGTCAAACACCAGGTATTTGACGGCTGCGTCCTCGTCGTACACGGGCTCGAGGCCGTCGACCTGGTTCAGGATCGCCTGGATCTCGTAGTACATCAGGATTCCGCTGGTGGCTGAGCAAGGGCCAGCATCGCCACCCCCCGAAAAGGCGCAACCAGGCGTGCTGCAAGACGGGTCTGAGAGCTGGAATGATCGTCCATAGAAGCCGAAACCCATAACAATCTGTTCCGGCTTGATGCCGACGCGCCAGAAGAGCGCGACAGCACTCTGAATCTCAGTAAGATTAGTGTGACCTTGGACAATTGCAGGTAAATGATTAGCATCGCGGGCTTTGCTACGGCAGGGCTGCTCGAGCCGAGCTCAAGAGGATACTTACTTGCACCAATTGGGTTGTTTCGGTCCCTGAGAAGACAGTGTCAGATTGCGTTCAAGTCAAAGTACGTATGCTGCTTCACAGCGGACTTACCAGGTACCGTGGAGATCATAGGACATCAAGTTGGTCCAGTCGGCGTATTTTAGGAGGTTTGGCAGGTCGAACCATTTCAAGTACCAATAAGATGATGGCGTCGTGAAGGACAGCCCAAGAGAACGTGGTGAAGCATTGAAAGTTGTACGCAACGCCTTTATCAACGAGACGAAATTATCAGTGTCCTCGTCTTTGCCACCGCGATCCGGAGCCCCTGTATACCACGTCAGCATTCATCAATATATTTATCCCAAGAAAGGGCTACTCCACCGAACTCCGTTGGATTGCAGAAAGATATTACGTACCAGGATACTCCCAATCGACATCCAAACCATCGAGCCCTTATTTGTTCATGAAGATGACACAGTTGTCGGCGAATGTCTGGCGACCGGTTTCCGAGGAGGCGATCTCACTGAACAGTGGTTGTGTCACTGTGTCATTATCCGAAAACGTCCAGCCGCCAACAGACACGAAGACTGAAAGGGCAGGGTTGTACTCCTTGGCATCCACGGTGAGCTGGAATAGGTCCTCCGGTGTGGTCGAGTCCATGGTGGTCAGCTCATACGTGTCCGGGTCGATATAAGCAATTGCATAATTCAGATGTGTGAGCTCGGAAAGTGGCCGGTCAGAAGGCGACTTCTGGTTGCACTCCGACGTATAACTCCAAGATTCGTAATATCCAATGACTTTTCCCCGTGGGATTTGACGCACTATCCTGACGAGAGGTAGTTAGTGCTTTTGATGTCGCGTTGCATATATACTTTGAGATTGCAGTGGTCCTACGATAGAGACATCAGGAGCGATTGAATAAGGCTCAGGCCTAACATGGAAACCCTGGAAAGTAACTTACACAGATAATAGTTTTTTATTATTAAAAAAACGTAACATTATATTATATTAGTTTTTAAATCTTTTTATAATTAAAACTTTTGAAATATCGTTTTTATTATTTATAATTATATAAGGTAATAATATTTAAAGTTGTAAATTCTTTATTGAGTGATTAATACTTTAACCATTGAAACCATGTTACACTTCCTCACAGGGCAGTCATCGTAGCCTCCAACCCCTTGAACTCAATGCTCGGCATTGAAACATGATAATCATGAACAAATGCCACATCGCTCGCCTCAGTCTTCCACAAATTCATATCAAAGCCCTGAACCAGCGCTGCAGTCACCAAATACATCTCGGCACGTGCCAGCTCGATGCCAAGGCACTTTCTGCTGCCTTTGCCAAATGACATCTGGTATTTCTGGAGTTTGCGGCCCTTTTCACCAAGCCAGCGTTCCGGATCGAAGACGAATGGGTCGGGGAAAACACTCGGTGCGGTATGGGCGCTCAAGGTAGTTGTGCTCATGGGAGTACCGGCGGGAATCCTGAAGGACTTTCCGATGTTCGAAGAGTGAGCTGCATAAGATGTAGGGGTGTATATAAGTGTTTCCCGAGCGATACGTGCTGTTCTGGCCGTGACACCGAAGGAGAGACGGTGAGCTTCCTCGATGACGGCGGTGAGATATGGCAGTCGCTCAAGTTGGGTCCACGACGCTGGTCGTGCGATGGTGCTGAGTTCTTCCCGTAGCTTGCTCATGATCTGTGCATTGGCCAGCAGGTGATAGAATATCATGTTGAGGGACTTGGCTGGTGATTCAGTTCCTGCGAGAACCAGAAGTGCACCTTCTTGCTCAAGCCGGAGTAAAGCCTTCTCTGGTGCGGGCAAAATAGGATTGTCGAGCACATTATAATATACAGATTTTGCACTCGACGAATCGCTACCGGCCCCAGAAGCTTTAGCTTTGATGATGCCTACTAGTTCGGCTCGGACTCGCTGCGTCTTTAGTATTAGAACACCATGCCAATAGATTTCAGGGCAACGCATACATCAAATAGGTCTAGCATATCAAGCAATCCAGGTGGCATGATAGGCCTGCTGATGGATTTCGGGAGAGATTCTAGGAAGTCGGGAATGAACGGGAAGTGCTTGTTGAGATGAATTCCTATCATGAGCTTGTAGCTGTTATGGCGTAATGTGGCGGCTTTCTGTTCATCCGAAAGTATGTCTGTCCTCTGAGAGAACAAGAAGTTGTTGACAACACTAGCCTCTGTTAGGATCATTCTTGGTCCGAATTTGAAGGGATCTTACTCATTGGAGAAGGCGAAGAAGACATCCGAAAGATTGACTGGCGTCTGTTCGGAGGCATGTTTCAAAAGCAATTGACAAAGCTGTTGAACTTTCTCGGTGATCGTCGGCTCAAGGAAGAGCACATTGCGTTTGCTGAAGAATGGAGACAGAGCTTCACGTCGTTTGCGATGGACATCAAGACTGGGAGTAGTGCCAACGCCACCGGGAACCCGCAAAGATCTCAGTTGGTACTCATACTTGTCTCTCGAGGACGAGGAAGGGGCATAAATGGTGTCGAGGAATCCAACATCAGAGATGTGAATCTCGTCCGGTGTGACCCGGATGATTGGTCCTGCGAGGTAGATCAGTGATGCTGCGCTGTGAACTACACGTGCGCACGTATTGGCTTACCGTATCGTTTGTGCAGCTCCTGGATTTTGAAGACATATTGGCCGGGTTGAATGGCGTCGAAATAGAATTCATACCACCAGGTGAGAGCCGCAAGTCTCGGGCCAGGAATATGAGCCAAGGGGTGAAGGAACAAACGGCGTATGGCACCTCCGATCGTCAGCAGGGCGGCCAAAAGCACTGTCGTCAGAAAGATTTGAAGGAGAGCCATGGCAAGTTCTACGCCACACGAATGGGACGGGAGAGAAGACGAGAGGGCAAGAAGATGCGGAGTAGATATTGACGATGAAAATCGAAGTTGGGAGGCGCGGGCAGGGTGGGGCGGGGATGCGTTTGCACAGCAGCGCGGTAGGATAGGATACATATGGCACTCCGGCAAGCTTGAATATGCACCTCGCCTCAGTCGACGTTGTGTTACCCTCAGCCCCCAACACAGGACCGAACGCCGCTTGCGCCTCAGACTTACATACACTGTACCTAGGTATACTTTCCACCGTGCGTCGGCCGTTGACCGACGCCCATTGCTGCTGACTGCATGCACCAGTACTACCACCCACCAAAGATCCTCGTACCGGTCAACTACGAGAATTTCCGGTGGCCATGCAGCCACAATATGAGGTGCCAACAAGAGCGAAGCATCTGAGCCCCTCTACTAATTTCTTACTGTACTTGGGAGTATTTGAAAAAGTCCCCCGGATCCCACGCTTATCGTCACATGTATCAAATTCTCGGGTGACTTTATTCTTCCATGGTTCCAACGTTTTTTCTGATTTTCTTCGTCAGGCACCCTGAAACAGCCGAAAAGTTTTTCGTGCAGCAGTGTTTGAGTTGCAAGCTTCATGACGCTCGACAAGACTTGACAGCTGTTTCCCCGGTATCCAAACACCACCGTCAACATGAACGGCCCTTAAGTCATGACAGATTATTATACCACTCCGGCATCAATCATCTTCATCAGCATCTTCTTTCCCATCCTCGGCGCCACTTGTGTAGCTCTACGTTTCTACACTAGAGCCAAGGCGAAGAGTGCGTTCTGGTGGGACGACTGGCTATGTATTCCAGCGCTGGTATGCACACGCAATACATTCCGTTCAGTTCAAAGTACAGGCTAACTAATCGTGCCCAGACTTTCGAGCTTGCGATGGCGGGGCTCCTGATATGGGGTGCTTCGAAGAGGGCGTTGGGGGTGCATCTCCCTGTCTCAACTGACCCAAGTCCAAACGCATATCTGTTCTTCACCTCGCCCCAACAAATCATTCTTCAGCAAGTACGTATTCGGCGATCAAGACCGGGCCACTTAAAAGAACATCCTACCAACGCTTGTCACAGATCCAGTATTTCTTCGACCTCATTGGAGTTTTTGCCTTCGGGTCGCTCAAGCTCAGCATCCTGTTCTTCTACCGCAAGATCTTCTGCGTCAGCAAGACAAACAAAGATGCGTTCAATACCATTACAACGTCCATGATCGCAATAGTTATCGCCTGGACTTTGAGTTTCGGAATCGGAGCCATCTTTCTCTGTGGAGCTCGTCCTGCATACGCGTGGGCACCCGTGGCTCTCGTTGCGGAGCATTGTACTGCGCAGCTACAGTTTCTCGAGGCATATGCTATCTCCGATTTTATTACGGATTGCTTCATCTGGTCCCTGCCAATTCCCAAAATTTGGGGGTTGCACATGGCTGTCAGGAAGAGATTGAGCGTCATCGCCATCTTTCTTGTCGGTGTACTGTAAGTTGTCAGAGTCTTCTCCCTCTCCTGGATAGCAGATTGGAGCTGGAAGTCATGACTAACATCGAGGATAGCACAATCGGAGCTTCCGGCGCAAGAATGGCTATCTACATCATCTTCGTCGTCAACGCATTTGCCCAATCCGACGGCGAAAGTACGGATCTCCTCCCTGATCCCCTGCTCACCCAAGAATACTAACATCTGGCAGAAATCATCACCTACCTCCTCTTCTGGACCATGATAGAATGCGGTCTCGGACTTATGGTAGTATGTCTACCTGCGCTACGTGCTCCCATGCGCACCTTCTTCACTGCCATCTCGCCAGGCTCGCTGATCAGCGGCATCAAATCCGTCTTCACAACGCGCTCGCTGAAGACTGAGGGGAGTCTGGAAGCAGGTGTCTACCGGCTCGATAGTGTCAATCAGTCGCACAGAGCGTTAACTTCCGATTGGAGTCGCTATGCGCCGATGGAGGGGCCGCTGCATACTTCTGTCGTTGGACCCACTGACTCTGATCATTCGGTGAGACAGGTGAAGCCGATGAATGGAGCAATTCATGTTCAGAGTGAGATGCAGCAGTATTGAAGGAAGCTCTAAGACGTCTAGAAATAGTTCTGTGCTGCCTGTATCGAGCGTGCTGTGATGGCCTCCCAAACACATGCTGTATATATAATTTCTCGCAAGTCGTGTTAACGATATAAAACACATCTTGCAAGCGCGGAAAATAGTGCAGAATCCAATGATAGCTAAATAAAGCAAGAGCCATGTTCACATCTTCCAGCCGCTCCTCAACTACTTGAATACGAAAAGGGGTGCATCTCCCATGAAAAGAGCCGTCTGCTCGCGTAGTCTTAGATTTAAAAGGACGTTAATGGGATTAATTGATCAATCGATCAACTATTTGAGAAAAATCACCAAGGAGAGAGAAAAGTCGCAGGAAACCAACCAAAAAAAGAAAGAAAAAAAAGAAACTTCAGAACCCGCAACCAATTGAGTTCCAATTGGATCAATTAAGAGTGGAAGCGCAATGCAAGGGCAATGCGGCTATCTCGTCCAGAGGAAACCAGACGAACTGGTTTTCGAGTCGCTCGACCACCGAGCCAGCCACTTCACCATTGATACTTGGTGGTTGATGGCAAACTTTAGGTTATCTGAGAATGCATCTTCTTGAATTAGGCGAGACGGAGGGGCCGCTTTCGCGAGTTCCAGTAATGAAAGTGATTGAGGTGAGATGGGTATTTCTGCCTCGAACTGAGGCTACCCCCCTAACACAGTTTGCAACCCAATCTGCTTTCTTTACAATCAGCCTGTCTCCACTCCCACGGGACAGTAGGTGTTACATAAAGCTAAAATAATTATACGCAATTTCCCCGTCGCATTCTATCTACACATTCACAGCCCCTCAAGATCCGCGCAATGGCCAGTAGGCCAACAAGCCCGTATGCTCCTCCGCAAACTCCGTCAAAGCATCCCAATCCCGACACAGCCGAAACTGGCCATCCCCTGTCAGCTTCGACTGATAGGGCGCATACAGCGGGTTATCATTCGCGCGGCATTGAATCTCTTGCCGAAGCGCATCGTAGCAGTGATTGATATGGATGGCTTTCTCATCCACGGACTTGCCTGCCATCAGGTCCTGGATCACTTCCCGCAGGTATATCTGCTCCCGCGTTAGTTAGACTTCGAAATCCCGGATGGTTTGGGCTGTTACTTGAGGGGGGTCACTTGTTGCATACCACGCAGTGCAGCTCGTGAAAGCCTGCAAGTACATAAACCCCCTTCTCCGCGTCGTCGGGAAAGTCCTCGGCGGCAGGGAGGCCAACGCGTGCAGCCTCGCGGTGCGGAATGGCGACGAACCCGTTGGTAGTGAAACCGCTCCATGCGATGTCGGATATGGATTGGTTCACGTTGCTGTATTCCGTGTAGGTGTGGAACTGTTTCCACGATTTTCCTCGCGAGTATATACCGGCTTTCAGATCTTTAGTGTGCGTTTTTGGAAGCGTGTCGAAGTTCAATAACTCACTGAAGCCATGGTCGTCGACTGCGAGCTGCAGCCACCGGATTTGCGTGTATAGAGAGACGTTGCAGGTGACGAGGAGCAGGGTGAGGACGATCAGTGGTGTGGATTGGAGAAAGAATGGGTGACGTCTTGAGGACTCCATGGAGTGCTGGTTCTCCGGTTTGTGGTCGGCGGTGGAGGTTCTTTCAAATTGACTCTGATATTGACGTCGCTTCAGGGGGGATGTTGCGATAGCTGTTCGGCAGATGCAGGTTCCGACTTTCTCGGAACTGGGAATCAATTACAGAAGACATCACATGCGACCGAAGGTATCTGCCCATCGATTGCACAGCCTCAGCTGAGATAGATTCCTGCCGCATATTACTTGCATACTGGAGGCTACTAGGGTATTCATTGGATCTTGATACGCGTGATGTTGGCAGAAAGAACGACCTATGTTCAGCAAGGGCAAATCGCACCTATCTAAGCCAGCGTTTCTACTTCCGTTGCTTGAGAAACTTAGACCAAAAAATCTGCTCCCGATCTTTACTCCCCGCCAAGCGCTCCGTTTTGAGCCTTCAGTGAACTAATACTATTCCTTTTTATGACTGTTAGCCATTGCGTTTAAACGCAAATAAGGTAGCGCATAAGCGTTGGCGGCGTTTTCCGCGTGGTGTGAACCTAATAAAAAAGAATTAAATTTTGGGTTTTTTAACAGTAGGGCCTGCAGTGCTCCCTAGGTACCTCGTATTCATGCTACTGTAGTACCGGTCAATACACATGTAGTCGGGGTTTTCTTACCTGGAGCTAGCTGGGGGTGCACCCTAGTGGAGTACATTGCTGTGCCTCTCGAAATACTTGCAACCACCAGAGCAAGACTTTCCATCCACTCTCTTCGGGCGTTGACATCTACCTAGGGAGGGATTTTCTCAAATGGTAACTTTGCGTTGGCCGTGATACCACCCTCCAACGTCAGCCTCGGGGGGGGGGGGGGGGGGGGGGGGGGGTTTGTTTTTTTTTTAAGGGGGGCCGGGCAGGCCCCCCCCCCCCCGCAGCAGCCCCCCCCCACCCAAAGGAAATATGGGTGAGTGATTGGGA
>JARVKF010000077.1:0-15311 GCA_039778275.1 Seiridium unicorne
ATAATAAATAAAATAAAAGTATTAATATAATTTAAATAATAATAAAAGATATTAATTAAATTTCTTTTAAAACTTTTAAAAAGATTAATTATTTTTAACTTTTTAATTTTTAAAATTTCGATTTTTTATAAAAATTAACTTTTTAAATAAACGGGTTATTATTTTTAAAATGTTTAATTATTCGATTATTTAATATTTTATTATTAGCTTTAAAAATTCTATTACGGAAAATAACTTTTTTTAAAAAGTTAATTTTAATTATTTTTAAAATTAAAATAACTATTAGGCTTTTATTATAATGCAATTATAATAACCCGATAACTCTACCATTAAAAAGTCGTCGGGCGCCTTTTAAGCGACTTTTAACCTCTTTAATTTATCTTTTACCTTTACTTTCGTATCGCAACGCGTAATAATTAGTAATACCTTTAATATATCCGATTAAACCTAATATAATACCTATATTATTATTTTAAAATTAATTTTTAATTTTTATTATATTATAACGATAACTTTCCACTATTATTTAATAAATAAAATAGTTTAATAATAATTATTACTAGATATTACCAAATTATTTAACGACCCACTTTATAATAAACGTTTAATAAAACCTTAATAACCTTAATAAAAGCCTAAAATATAATTTAACTTAAAAGCCAACCACTAAAAAAGTTTTAAACAATTATAAAACCTACTAAAAACTAATAAAAGCTATCGTTTATACTCGATTTAACACCAAAAACGGCGAAACGCTAATTTATAACTCATCTCCTATTTTTAAAAATATATAACAATTCCGCCTACACATAAACTTTAACACTATAATCTTATAATAACACTTACCCCTATATTAACATTATCGGACATTTTACAAAAAACACCGATATACGCCAAAAATAACCTACTTAATATTTACACTATTATTAATTTTATTAATAATTATTAAAGCATTTAATAAATTTTAAAATTAAATACAAACCGTTTTAATTATTTAAAAAAATATAATATTAATATTAATAAGTTTACTTTATTTAAAATTTCATTTATTATATAATCGACTTAAATATTTTAATAAATTAATATAAACGAATTAATTTATTTATAAAGCTAAATAATAAACCCTTTTATAATACGATAAATATTAAATTAAGCCATTTAATTTATTAAAAAAAACCCTAATATACCTATTATAAAACGATCGGCGGTATTATTATTACCGGCTACGATTTTATTAATTATAAATTTTTTAACTACGGATTTATTAATCGTAAACTTTTTAAAAAGCATTAAAAAAGGTTTTAAACTATTAACCGAATTTAAAAAATCTGCTTATTAAAAATTCGCTTTAAAAACGGAAAAATTTAATTAAAATCTATTAACACTTTATAATTAATATAATAATTAATAATAAGTATTTAAAAATTAAACTTTATTTTTAAACCCTTTTAATATTTTATTTTTTATACCTATTATACTTTAATAAAACGCAATTAACTTTAATAATATATTTTAATAATATAAATAAGGTATTAAAAACCTTATTATAATACGCTTATTATAATTCGATTAAAAAGCTAATTTTATAATTAAAACTTTATAATAACCGTTTAAATTACCGATAATAAATTATAATCTTTTATATTATAACTTTATATACTTATTTATAAATTAAAATAATTTTAAAACCGATAATAATAGCTTTATATAATTTTTAATAAACGAAATAATAAATAATAATTAAAATAGTATTAATTAAAACGGCGGTAACTAAAACGGAAATAATATTTTAAATATTAAAATACAAATTATAATTAAAATAGCTTAAGTTATACTAATAATTATATAAATAAAAATACGCGACGAAATATCCTTATTAAATAAAATAATAACGGCCGTTAAAAACGCTTTTTAAACCTTCGCTAAAATATAAACGATTAAAATATTAATAATAAATTAAGACCTTTAACGAATTAGCTACTTTTAATTAAACCTATTAAAATCATTTAATAAAAAAAACTATAAATTAATAAACAGCGATTTATATTAAAGAAACGTATTTACTTTTACTGATTATATACGAAATAATATTAAAAATAATAATTATTATATTAATATTATTTAATAAAACTTTTCGTAACTTTTAAAAGGAAATATTTAAATATAATATTATAAATAATTTAACGAAACTTCGAAAAAAATAATATAAATTAATATTAAAATCATATTTATAAGGCTAAAATAACGGTTTAAAATTAACGAATTAAAAGTTTTAAAACGATTAAAAACTTATAAATATACGATAAATTATACTAAAAATAACGTATCGCTTTATATATAAATATTAAAAACCATCCGGGATTATAAAACATACGGATTAAAAACCCTTTTATAATAAATAACGCAGTTTTATAATAAAATTTACCTAAATTTACGCAAATTAATATAAAAGCTTAATACCTTTATAATTATAAATTAATAATTAATATATATTAAAAAAAAGTAAAAAATATACCGACGTAAATTAATAATAAATATTAAAATTACCCTATTTTTTAATAACCTTTTTATATTAAAATAATTATTAATAATTAACGTATTATTATAATAAAAAATAATCGCTAACGTAACTTACGTTATAAACGACGAAAAAATAATATATAATTATAAAAACGATTACGAAAATATTAATTAAATATAATAATAAAATAACGATTATAATAATAATTATAATAATAACCGATATAATGGTAAATATAATTAACATTATAAATATTCTAGTAGAAATAATTATAATTAACAAACTAATAATAATAATCGTAATAATTTAAATAGTTTTAAAAACCGTAATTATAATTATAATATAAAAAGCCGCGAACGCGGTTAAAGTAAAAGCTTCGACCTTTATTATAAATAATATAATAAACGTGGTAGAGTATAGCGAAATAATAAAAATAAAAATAATTTAAAACGTTTTTAACGATAGGTCCGTCCCTTATAAAACGATAACGCCTATTTAATAAAATACGAAATATACTTTAATACTAATATAAAGGATTTAAACGCTTAAAAAGCCGAATTAAAATCGGATAAATATTTTATATTTAAAACTATTAAAAGCGATACAAATAATAATAAAATAATTATAAATAATAAAAACCAATTTATTTACTTAACCGGTAAATATATAAATAATATTAATAATAAAAATAAATTAAAACGAATATATCGCAAATATAATAAAAAATTCCCGATGAGATTATAATACTTTTAACATATTTTCGCAAATTTATATATATAATTATTATTAAAAGGATATACCCCCATTTTAAAAACAATATTATTAAAAGGAAATAAAAAACCGGATTTAAAGCCAAAAATAATAACAGGCTTAATAAAAAATAAAATAAATAACTAAAAGCACGTTAATATAATTACGATATAACCCGATTAAACCTTAAAAGAACGACGTATTTTAATAATAAATAACTTTTTCTCGCACGTTAAATTAAACAACGAAAATACTTTAAAAAAACTCGTCAAATTAAAAAGAATAACCTTAATTATAAATAATTATAAAAAAGGTATAAACTTAAATCGCTACTTTTTTACTTATATATAAACGTTTACTTTTAAAGGAATTATTATAATATACTTTAATAATAATATATCGCATTAAATAATTAACCGATAATAAATAAACGAATTTTTTCCCAATTAAATAATTAATACCTTTAAAACATTAATAATTATAAAAATAAGCGGATAAATAATTTTAATAAAAAAAATTTAACTTAAATTTTGCATTATAACGTATATAAAAGAAAAATAACGTAAAGCTATAATAGTAAAAATAAACGTATAAATTATAAATAAACTAAAACCTAACCTATTTTTAAACACTTTATAATTTTATAAAATGCGAATTAATATTAATTATAATTAAAAAACATTAATAATAATAGGATATAAAAGACTTTTAATATTTATTAAATTTATTAAAAAACCTAAAATAATATCCCGGCGAATAATAATAACCGTAAATATAATAATACTTTTATATATAATAATATTAATTAAAATCGAATACGTAACAATCTTATAAAATAAAGTAATAAATAAAGATTTTATTTTTATAATATACGTTTTAAAAGCTATTAACGGAATATATAATATATTAACTTTAAAAGTAGTTATTATAATAAATTATATAAATAAATTATAACGGGTTAAACGGAAAACTAAAATAAATATTATAAGTAATAATAATATTAAAAGTTATATAATAATAACGTAAGTTAAAAGTAATATAACTTAAACCGCTTTAATAATTAAAAATATTATAATAAATAACGTAAATAATAACGGTATATAAATATCAAACGAAATAAAACTTATAAAAAAAATACTTAAAGCCTTATATAATAACGAAATAAATTTATACGAAATTTAGAATTTAATATATAAAAATAATATAAAATACTATAATAAAATACCGTTATTAAGATTTTTTAAATTTAACGACGTATTAGAGCTTTTATTTAAAAATAATATATACGTTTATAATATAAACCTTATTTAAGCTAAAAAATTTATAATTTTAACCGATAAATATAACGAGTTTTAAATAAATTAAAAAATTATATTAATAATAAACGAAAATAAAATAAAAATACCCTTTATAAAAGGCTGGTAAAATTAAAAAGCCTTTATAAAAGTGTATAATGTAAGCTTTAAAAATTACGCAAAAATAAATAAAAAGCTAAATAAAATACACGATAATAACTAAATTAAATAATAAATAAAGCTTATATTATTCGTAAACCTTACGTTTATAATATATTGAATAATAAACGGTAAAATTAAAAATTACTTCGTTATTAACTTTAAAAGGTTTAATAACTTTATAATCTTAAATATATATTTAATATTATTATAAAAGTCGATTATCGCTAATATCCGTTTTAAAAATTACTTCGCGGTTATTAATATATCGGCATTCTTTTATTAATTACCGGTACACCCTAATTTTAAAAATATAATAACTATTATTTCCTTAAAAAAACTTAAAATATTTAATATCGTATTTATAAATTTCCGTAATAACCCGTTATATATATAATAATATATAGAAAAAATATTTAAAAACCTTTATAAATTTTTTAATTTATATATAAATAACGTTATTATTTATAATTATATTAAAAAATAGCATTTTAATTACGTATAATAGGTTTTTAAAGCATTTAAAAAAGCTAATCTATTATTATTACTTAAAAAATCATTTTTATTCTTTATTTATATAAAAATATTAAGCTTTTTTATAAATAACTTTAATATAATTATTATAATAAATTAAATAAAAGCTATTAAAAAGCTAATAATCCTTAATATTTTTAATACATTAGAAAATTATATCGGATTAACCGGATATTTATAAAAATTTATCTTATATTATATATAAAAATTAAAGTTATTATAAAATTAAAAAACGGTATTAATAATTTAAAGAAAATAAAAGGGTAAAATTTTTAAAATTAAATTAAAATATAAAAAATAAATAACCTAAATACGTTTTACGCCGATAAAAGTAAAAAAACAAGCATTTATTATTATTTAAACCTAATTTATTAATATAATATATTTAATTTATTAAAATCCGAATAAATTAACATTTATTAAATTAAACGCTTTAAAAAAGCGCGGTTATAAAATAATAATTTTTTATTTAATTAAGTTATAAAATAATTAAAAGATATATATTAATAATATCCTTTTAATTATATTTTTAAATAAAATTTTAATAAAGGGAAAAAGCCGATACGGTATAATAAAACTAAAAATATCCTATTTATAATAAATATATTATATACGATAAATTTAAATATAATTTTACTTATTACCCGTAATTATTCTTATAAATTACTAATTTATTAAAAGCGTAATAATATAAATAAATTTATAATTAATCGACATTATAAAAAATAACCCGAAATTAATAATAACGTCGATTTATCTTTTATAATACGACTTTAATATAAAATATATATTAAAGCATATTAACTTTATCCTTGACACTTTATTTAAACTACCTATTACAATTATAAAAAAAGATAAAATTATAGCGAATAATAAACAAACATTAAAATTTAACGATATTATAAATAATTTCGGATATTACGCCATTACCAAAATAAAAATCGACCCCGAATTTAAAGCTAAAATCATTAAGGGTTATATAATTAACGTTAAATAAAAACGCTTAATTAATAATATAACTAAGGTATAAAATAAGTTAAATAAAGCTTAAAAGATTCGCAAAAAAGCGATTAAAAAAAGCCGGAATTTAAAACTAAAAATGCCAAAATAGTTAAATTATCGGTATATTATTAAAGACAGATTATTATATTATAACCTTCGTAATAATAAGAAAAAGCTTTATATATTATTAAATTACGTTTAAAACTTATTAAATATAATTTATAACTAAAAGTATTATTTTAAATAGGTTAAAATGGTATAAAAACTCGACGGATTTATAATATATAACTTAATACGGAAGATAAAAACGTATATTAAAAACTGCCCCGAATATCTTTTTAATCGTATAAATTATTAAAAAAAACTAGGCTACCTTTGACTTATCGATATTTTAATAAAATTATTTAATATATTAGTTTAAAATTTTATTATAAGACTTCTAAAAGTCTTATCGAAAAAGTTTTAATAAAAAGTTTTTAGTTTTAAAACTTTCGATATATTATTTACGATAACGTATAAAAGTTCGAAAAAAAAAAAATTAATTTTAAATAATAAAAAATATATTATAAAATAGTGGTATAAATATATTATTTAGTTTTTTTAAATAGCCGATTAAAGTATATTAAAAAAGGTAATTTCCGATAAAAATCTAAAATTCGTTAATAAATTTTAATAAATAATATAAAACCGGCTCGGTATTAAATTAACGTTATTAACGGTATAATATTTATAAACCGATAAATAAAGCGAAAAATCGAATTAAAATATTAAAATTACTTTACGTTATTATATAAAAACCTCGGATATCCTTTAAAATAAAATCTTAAACAATCTTTAATATAATTTTAATAATATAAAATCCTTTATATTAAATTAAACGTTAAATAAAATCGTATATAAATTTAAATTTAATATAATTTTCTTAATTTTAAAGGTTTTATAATAGGTAATTAATTATAATACCATTAAAAAAATATATTAAAAAAAAGTTAAAGCCGCGATCGACTTCGTTATAAACGTAGCTAAATTAAAATACGATAAAATAAAAACCCCGATTATATTTAATATAAAAAACTAAGTTTATTTATAATTATATAAAGGATATTATTTATTAAAAAATTTAAAAAAAAATAATCGGCTTAATATATAAGATTATTTATAATAATCTATAAAATAAACGATTTAATATACGAATTAAATTTTCTTTAATAATAAAATAAAATTTATTACGTCGTATTACTTAAATAATTATTTTTAACTCTTAAGAAAAATAACCTTTTTAATAAATATAAACCGAATCCTAAAAAAATTATAATCTAAAATAATAACGATAAATAATATAATTTTAAAATCGAAAAGTTTATAAATAAATACGTTAATAAAATAAAAGGGAAACCGAAATTAAAATACTTTATAAAATAAAAAAGTTATACGGTAATTTACGATAAATAATATTTACGCGAGTTATTAATATAAAACGCTATTATACTTATAAAAGAATATAATATAAAATATAAAATAACATTTAATAAACTAAAAGTAAAAGGTTAATACGCTTAATAAAAACGTTTAATAAAGAAATAATAAAAGTTAAAAACTAAACTTAAATAATAAATCGTTAATTAAATCTTAAAAACAATTATTAAAATTCGCCGATATAAAAGATTTAAAAAGGCGATAATATTTAATTAAACCTAAATCGTTTAAAAATTTTAATTATTAAGTTAAAAACTTTTCGCCTATTATTATTATTATTAAAAGCTGAATTTTTTTCTTATTAATATACATTTAATTATTAAAGTTTTAAAATATTATAAACGAAACCCCGCGCTTTTATATTTATATTAAAATAACTAATTATTAAATTATTAATAGTTATTATAATAATTTCTTAATAATTTAATTATAAAAGCTTTATAATATTTAAATTATAATAATATTATTGCGATTAAAAATTAAAATATTTATTTCTTATAAAATAAAATATATCCCTTTTTAAAATCTATATAATAACTTTTATTTACTTATAATTAAAACATATCGCGTATATTAAAATGGCCGCTTAAAAGGCAAATTAATTAATAACCGCGATTTTTAAGCCATTTTAAAACTTTAATTACGGCAAATTTATAAATATTAATAATTAATAACGCGCCGAAGTTATAAAGAATTAAATAATCGCTAAAAAGATACGTAAATAATTTACGTAAATCTTATTTAAAAACGTTTTAATTTATAAAAATAATAAAATATTTATTATTAAATTATAATATAATAATAATAATAACGAAATAATTAAAAAAGTAATAAACGCGAAAGATATATAAAGTAAAATTATTAAAGTCTTTTTAATAAAAATATAAATAAAAACTAATAACGTTATTAAAATATTAAATATAATTAAATTAGGCGAGTAATTATCGAATTCTAAATTATACCGATTAATTATAAAAGTAATATAATAGATTTTCGATATAATTAATAAATCGGGTTTTAAATCTATTAATAAATTATAAAATATAATAATTTTAATATTAATAATATTCGAAACTATCCGTATATATAATAACGTAATATAAAAATTAAATATAATACTAATAATTATTATTAAAGCGTTAAAAAAAACCGGCTTTTTATAAATAATAATTAATTTACGTTTTTGTAAAATCTTTATATTTTAATAAGCTTATTATAAAAAATATATAATCTTAACGTTAAAATAAATATAATAAGGTAAACCGAATAAGTTAATAAAATAATAAATTAAAACTTATTAAAAACGAATTAAAACGTTTAAAAATATAATAATCCTTATTAATAAAGGACGTAATAATTTAATTAAATAAAATAAACGATTTAATAATAATTATATAATTAAAATAATTAATAATAGCTTTAATAATTTAAATAATTCGGATTTTATCGATAATTTTATAATATTTATAATATTACGTAAATTAGCGATAAAAATACGAAAATTTATAATACTTAAAAATAAAAACGACACTTTATAAAAGGCCAAAATAATGCTTTATATAATAAGCATATAATAAAATATTAAAACTAATTATAATAAATAATAATTAAACTTAATTATAAACGATATAAAAAGTTATATTAAGAAAATATTCTTAATATTTTAAAATAATATCTAGCTATTAATATATTTAATATATAAAAGTATAAACCTTATATTAACCGACGCTATAACGAAAATCGACGATTTTTTTTTTATAATACTTAATAAAATCGTAGAAGGATTTATAATTAAAATATTTAAAAGCTTTAGCAAAATAATAATTAACGCTACCGTTTAATAAAATCGCTTTAAAGTATTTAAAATTATAATATACCACTTTTATAAAAAAATAAACTTTAAAATAATAATTAAAGCGAAAATTAATAAGGTTATAAATAATAAAATGGGCTCTAATATAATAAAGATTTATATTGATAACCGCGTTAAGAAAATAATTAAAAAGGATCGGAAAAATATTACGGAATTATAAATTATAAAAAAAATAATTAAATTTATTAATAAGCAAATTAAAACCATTATAACAATTAAAATAAAGGTAATAAATAAATTATTTCGGGATAAATTTATAAAATTCTTTAAATCCGATATATTTATAAAAGAGATTAAAACCATTTTTATTAAATTAATAAAAAAGGATAAAGAAATATAAAATACCGTAAAAAACAACCTTATTAAAGAATTTTAAAATTAAATAATAAAATTAAAATATAAACTTATAAATTTTATAAATAAATATTTAAACGTTTTAATACGCTTAAAAGCTATTAACGCGAAATTTAAATAATAATAAAAGGATATTAAAATAACGTAAGCTAAACCATATTATATTATTAATATTATCCGCTAATAATTAAAAGGCGAAATATTTAATATATTTTAATTATTAATTAAAACTATACGATTTAATATACTCCGATTTCCGGTTAAAGTGGTTATACCGTAATAAAATACTACCAACGACTAGTTAAAACCGTAAATAAATTTAAAAAAAGAGGCTAAAAAACGGAAAAAAGTAAAGGAAATAAGCTTAATAGCTTTTGGCGGCTTTACGCTATAAAACGTAAAAAAATAAAATAATTATAAAGCGATAAATAATAAATAAAGAAGTATTAAACTAATATAAGAAAATATAAATATTATTTAAAATTAAATAATAATTTAGAATTAAATAATATAAATATAAATAGCTAATTATCTCTTTATAAAAAGGGAAATATTAAGCTTTTATTATAATGTAATTATAATAACCCGATAGCTTTATTATTAAAAGGTCGTTAAGCGCCCTTTAAGCGACTTTTAACTTTTTTAATTTATTTTTTACTTTTATTTTCGTATTATAACGCGTAATAATAACTTTTTAATTAATATAATAATTAAATAAATAAAATACACTTTATACGTATTTTTTATTTTAATATTACGTTATTTAATTATTTTTTATATTAAATAATTAATTAATTAATAAAAATTAAAAATAAGGATTTTTAAAATATTTTCCTTTATAAAATTATAAAAATAAAAATTTTTAACTTTTATATTATTTTAATAAATTTATTTAAAAATAAACTTAAAAACCTTTTTTTATTATTATTAATTTATTAGTTTAATTTAATTTTTATAATATTTTATTTAATTATTTACTTATTAATTAATTAGTTTTTAGATTTTTTAATTTTTAACGAAAATTAATTAAAAAAAAACTATTAACTAATTAAATAAAGGCTCGTTAATTTTCGTTAATAATTTATTAATTTTAATTAGTTTTCGTTAATTAAAAATTAACTTTAATTAATTTTAGTTTAATTAATTAATAAATTAATTAATTAATTTTAAACTTTAATTATAATAAATAAGTTAATTTTTATATTAATTAATTAGGTATTTTATTAATTAATTAATAATAAATCTCCGGTT
The DNA here is from genome assembly GCA_039778275.1 of Seiridium unicorne. Taxonomy (NCBI): domain Eukaryota; kingdom Fungi; phylum Ascomycota; class Sordariomycetes; order Amphisphaeriales; family Sporocadaceae; genus Seiridium; species Seiridium unicorne. The sequence continues at coordinate 11,216 of JARVKF010000077.1, forward strand.
TTAAATAATTAGAAAATAAAAGAAATCTTTAAAACCCGATTTATTAAAGCTTTATTTAATTTTAATCGAATTTTAAAATTAAATACGAAAAAAAACGGCAAATTTTCGATTATTTTCGATATTTAAATTTTAAATAATAATACTTTTTATTTAAAAGTTATTATTTATTTTATTAATTATAATTTTTATTTAAATTATAAAATAATTAAATTTAATTTAATTAACGAAACTTATATTAAAATTAATATTTTTAACGAATTTTAAAATATTTTAAATTATTATTTAGCTTTAAATTTTAAAAATATTTTTAAATAAATACTTTTTTATTAATTAATTATTTATTTATTTATTAATATAATTTTAATAGCTTTATACGGGATAACGCCTGGAATAATAATACGTTTTTTGCCGTTTTTTTATATAATTTCGAAAAAAACGTTAATTATAAATTTAAAAACGATATTCGTTATATTTCTTATATTATTAATATAATCGTTTAAACGATTTTAAAATAATATATTTCGAATAATAAAACGGTAAAATAAATTAGCGTTTATACGAATTTAAATATTTTAATAATAAATAAAATTTTAAAAAGTATATTTAAAAAAAAGGAAGATTTTATAAATAAATTAAATTTTTTTTATTTAATTTACTTAAAAACGAATTAAAATTTATATTAATTAATTATTTAATTTTAATTAATTAAATTCGACGAATTATTATATTAAGTAAATATATTTACGAAATAATTATTTTATTAATTAAAAGGATTTCGAAATCGAAAAAAAAAAGATTATTACTTAAAAATTTTAATATTATTAAAATATTTAATATTATTAAAATATTTAATAATTCGTTATTTTATTATTATTATTATTAATTAATTATAATTTAAATTAACGTTATTTTAAATAAATATATTAATTTAATAAAATTTAATTTATAAAATAATAAAAATAACGTTAAATTTAAAAAAAAATTATTAATTTATATTAATTAAAATATTATATATAATAAATATTAATAATTATTTTTTAATAATATAAATTAATTTATTTTATTTAAATTAAAACGATTATTTAAAATATTTATTTAATTTTTAATTAAATTATAAAAAATAATATATATAATTTTATTTTTTAATTTATTATTTATTTTTCGAATTTATAAAAAATTAAAAAATAAATTATTAAATTATTAAATTTTTAAAAAAACATTTATTTAAAATAAATTTATAAAAATAAATAATTTTAATTATTTTATTTTTATTTTTATTAATTATTTTATAAAAGAAATAATTATATTTTAATTTAATAAATTTAATTAAAATTAAAATTAATTATTATAAATTACTTTATAAAAGGAAATAATTTATACGTTAATTAATAAAAGGGTTTAATAAAGCGACGCGGTTTTAAACCGTATAAGCTTATATTTATATAAAATAATTAAAAAACTTTTAAAACTTTTTAATTTTTCGTTTATTTTTTTAATTAAATTATTATTTATATATTTAATTTTAATTTTAAATAAAACGTAATTTATAATATTAATAAATTAAAAATATATTATTTTTAAAAAATTAATATATTAAATTTAATTTAATATTAAATATAAATAATAAATTTAATTTTTAATTTTTAATTTAAAATATATTAATTTAATAATATAAATTTATTAAATTTTTATAATAATATTATTATTAATATTAAACGAATATTAAAAATTAAATTTTAAAAATAAATTATTTTAATTATTATAATAATTTTTATTATTATAAATCGTTTTATTAATTAAATTTAAATTAAAATTTAAATTATATTTAGCGAATTTTAATTCTTTATTTAATAAATTAAATTCCGAAAACGAATTTAATAATAATATAAATTTAAATAATTTAAATAATTCGGATAATAATTTATATTTAAATAAATTATTATTTTAAATTAAAAATAAAATTAAAAACTATTTAATAAAACCGTTATTATTAAAAAAAATAAATTATTTTAACTTATAATATTTTATTTTTAAAATTAATTAATTAATTAATTAATTAATTATTAAATGGATTTATTAATTTATTAAAAAAATAATTCGTTAAAATATTTTATTTTAGCATTTTTATTTCGCCGTTATTTAGTAATTCTAGTTATTTTAATAATTATAAAACGGGTTTTTTTTGTTTTTAGTTTTATTATCTTAAAATCTAAAAATCGATTAAATTTAAATTTAGTTAAACAATTACTTTTATTAAAATATTAAGGATTTATTAATTTAAAATAATTAAAGGAAAAATTAAATATAAATAAAGAAAAAAAGGAGTAATAATTATTTTATTATTTTAACTTATATTTTAATATATTTAAAAATTAAAAAAAAGGAGGAAAAAATAAAATAAAAAAATATTTCTTTTAAAATTTCGATTTTTAATAAAAATTAATTTTTTAATTAAACGGGTTATTATTTTTAAAATATAAATAAGCCATTTAAAAATATACGATTTATTATATATATATATATTAAAAACGTTTTATTATTTAATTATATAATATTTTATTATTAGCTTTAAAAATTTTATTACGGAAAACGACTCTTTTTAAAAAGTTAATTTTAATTATTTTAAAAATTAAAATATCTTATTAATTAAATTATTAAATTAATAAATAGAATAAGCTTTATACGTCTTTTTTATTTTAATATTAAATAATATAATTATATTTTATAATAATTAATTAATTAATTAATTAAAATTAAAAATATAAATTTTTAAAATATTTTCCTTTATAAAATTATAAAAATAAAATCTTTAAATTTTTATATTATTTTAATAAATTTATTTAATAATAAATAAAATAAACCGTATTTATTATTATCGTTTAATAAACTTAAATCGACTTTTAATATATTAATTTTAATTAAATATTTTTTAATTAATTAGTTTTTAATTTTCTTAATTTTTAATTTAAATTAATTAAAAAAAATTAAAAATTAATTAAATTAAATTTAATTAATTTTAATTTTCATTTTATAAATTAAAGTTAATTTAAGTTTTTATTTTAAAAATTTTAGTTAATTTAGTTTTAATTAGTTTTTTAATTAGTTAATTAATTATTAACTTTATTTAATAATAATTTAATCGGAATTAACAGGATTTTAATAAATCCGCTTATTTAAAACGACGTTTTTAAATAACCCGTTTACGTAAAATTATAATTCTTTATTTTTTATATAAATTAACGATTTTTTTTTATTTTAACGTTTTTTTTTTTATAATTAAATTATTATTTATTAAAAATATTTAAATATTAATTTAAAATTATTTTTATTTTATTTATTTACGATAAATTTTAGTTTATATATAAATTTTATTTTTAATTTAAAATTTAACGTTTTTTTTTTAAATTTAATAAAATTATAATTTAAAAATTTATTAAATTTAAATTTAAAATATTTTAAAAATAAAAAAAATTAAATCGACTTTAAATTCGAATTAATCGAAAAATCTAAAATTTATATATTTAAAAACGAAATATTTACTTAAATTTTATATTTTATCGATTATTTTATTTTTTAATAAATAAAAATTCGGTATATTATATAAGTTTTTATTATTTATTATTTATTATATTATTTTAATTAATTTTATTAATATTTAAATTAAATATAAATATTTTATAAAAATAAAAGTTTAAAATTATCGCGTTTTAAATTAATAACGTTATTATAAATTAAAATATTTAAATATTATTTATAATAAAACAATAAATAAAAATAATAATTATAAAAAACGTTAATATTATTTTTATTATAATAAATAAATTAATAATTAATTTATTTTAAAATTTAACGTTAAAATTAATTAATTAAAGAATTTTATCGATTTAATTAATTAAAAAAAAATTAAACGAATATAAATTAAACCGAATTTAATAAAAATAAATTTTATAATAAAGTTTTAAATTTTATTATTTAAAATAATTTATTTTTTAATATTTTAAATTTAAAATTACTTTAAAATTTATTTATTTATTTAAATCGGTAAATTAATTTTAATTAATAAGTTTTATATAATATTTAATTAATTTAAATAAAA
>JARVKF010000078.1:0-14973 GCA_039778275.1 Seiridium unicorne
ACTTCTTCCGCCACCCCCCCCCCCCCCCCCCCCCCCCCCCCCCCCCCCCCAAAAAAAAAAAAAAAAAAAAAAAAAAAGTCATCTGGTTCATTATGGTCTCCTGCTCTACATCATTAGCATTTCCATGATACTTTGGTGGACCGAACATACCCAGTCCCACGGAAACACTTCCAATTTTGTCGACCGAGACTGCAGCCCCAAGGTAGGAGCCAATCTTGCGACCGTGGGGAAAACCGCGAAACCCCAAACGCGCCCGCACGCAAACGGACACCGTAGACCGAATCTAGGTGGATGCCGACGCCGACTGTCGTTAGACCCGAGCCTGTTTGTTACATCCGAAAGTTCCGAGGACTTGACTCGGTCCAATCACCCGGCCACGAGCATAGCCTGCAGGGATTCTACGGCTAATCGCTGCAGGTTAGATCGTGTACCTCGCGGGACCACGTGCATTACTATCCGTCATGCACGACACATTTTCAGCGACCTTATTTTTCTATGTTGCATTGGAGTCAAATGGCGTGGTGAAGGGTGTTTGCTGCTTGTGATTGCTTGTGATTGAGTTCAGCTATAAGTTGGCAGTTAGCCTACAATGGAGTATCCATCGCCCAGGACTTTTGACACGCAGATCGGACGCCCACTCAGATGAAATCTGAGATTCAGAGAATCTCTTCCCATGGCATCTGTGGTTAAGCCTTTGGCAGTATTGCCGCTGCTCATTGCTTTCGCGTCGGCGGCAGCAAGCTATCCACCAAAGCCTTCCGACCTGACAACCCCGGTTCAGCAACGACTTGCCATCAACGGTCCAAACTGTAAGTCACACAAATTATTCCAGTCCAGCCTCAAATAATATGGTCGGATGACGGGTAGCTGATATTTTATTGCTTAGCTGTCTCAATAGGCTGGAATACTTTTCAGAAATTGAGCCAATCTTGTGTTCAGTATGGCACCTCTAGCGACAGTTTGAATTTGCAAACTTGCTCTACCAGCTCAGTCACCTATGATACATCCAGAACCTACTCGAACGCGGTGACACTGACTGACTTGACGCCAACCACTACGTACTACTATAAGATTGTGTCTACCAACTCAACCGTTGAACACTTCGTCAGCCCGCGTGTGCCCGGCGACAAGACGCCTTTCGCTCTTAATGCTGTCATCGACCTCGGCGTCTACGGCGAAGATGGCTATACCATCAATATGGACATGACTAAAAAGGACACCATCCCGTCAATCCCGCCAGCACTAAATCATACAACCATTGGTCGGCTAGCGAGCACCATCGACGACTATGAATTCGTTGTGCATCCTGGGGATCTGGCATATGCAGACGACTGGTACCTCAGGTCTAAGAACTTACTAGACGGTTCAAATGCATTTGAAGCTATTCTCGAGAACTTCTATGGCCAACTTGCCCCAATTGCAGGTCGCAAACCCTACATGGCAAGTCCCGGCAACCATGAGGCGAATTGCCAGGAGATCCCCGATCTTGGTGGGCTATGCCCCAGTGGCCAAAAGAACTTCACCGACTTCATGAACAGGTTCGGCAGGACAATGCCAACGGCTTTCTCATCGACCTCGTCAACTGATTCCGCAAAGGTGAATGCCAACACAGCCAAGGTGCTTGCGAACCCTCCGTTTTGGTACTCGTTCGAATACGGAATGGTCCACGTTACGATGATTGACACGGAGACAGACTTCGCAGACGCGCCTGACCAGCCTGGAGGCTCGACGGGGCTCAACTCGGGACCTTTTGGTACCTCTGGTCAGCAGTTGGCATTTCTTGAGGCCGACCTCGCCTCGGTGGATCGTACGGTGACACCCTGGGTGATTGTGGGTGGACACCGACCGTGGTATACGACCAGCGGAGGCGATGCGTGTGATCCATGCCAGGCAGCCTTCGAGCCTCTGTTCTATAAATATGGCGTCGACTTAGGCATCTTCGGCCATGTCCATAACTCTCAGCGCTTCCTACCGGTTGTAAACAATACTGCAGATCCGGCAGGACTCAACAATCCAGAGGCACCAATGTACATCGTTGCTGGAGGAGCAGGAAATATCGAGGGTCTAAGCTCTATTGGCACCAAGCAATCTTTCAACGCCTTTGCTTATGCTGATGACTTTTCATATGCGAAGGTGTCATTCTTGGATGTGAACAATCTGCAGGTGGACTTCATCAGATCGTCTACTGGTCAGGTCTTAGACACCTCCAATCTTTACAAAGCGCACAGTCAACAGTTTGTAGTACAATAGCCGCGAAGAGGCCCGAGGCATCTTCAAGAAAGATGAGCTAGCTATCAATTCATTGACATGCACCACCAGACATACCATAAGATAAGCTTCAAGTGGGATATGTCCTTGTGAACGATCATACTGGCATAAATGTACACTGACAATGAAAACTGGTTTTTATCAACTACATTCATCAAAGGCTTAATTTATCTGACCTTTGCTTCAACTGAGGTGCTCATTCAAGCATTCATTAAGAGCAATCATAAGAAGAAACAAAAAAAATTTAAAGAAAAGAAAAATAAATAAGAAGAAGAAGAGAAAGAAGAAAAAGGAGCCATAATAGAAATTCATCAATCGTGAAGCTTTTTACGTCATTGACAGACATCGTATGTTCATCTGGTCATGAAGCCCTTCGGAGCTCTCGTATTGCACAAGTGTAAGTATAAGTTCCTCCGTCCATACCTGAGATACAATGACACCATATTCAACTTGCTCACAACCAAACTGCTCGTACAGGGGAAGGGCCACTGGTGATGCCTCCGTGTAGCAGACCAGGCCTTCTCTATCAGCTATCTCATTGGCCCAGACCAGATGCATGCCGCGTGCACCGTGGCGCCGCTGGGACGGTAACGTTCCCAGCATTCTAAGTACTGAGCCATGTCAGTATCATCGAACTTTGAAGAGCATGTATCAAGTCCACATACAAAGTGCTGCCCGGCCGCCTACACCTCCGTCGTGTACAGTGTTGCATTTACCTGTGAGCGCAATGGCGAAGGCGTCATCTAAGCCCTCGGGATTCGACGATGGATTAGCGATGAATCCTTGGGCAGCTTTTTTGCAGTAATAGTTGTGATCAGACGAGCCAAGGACCTGAACCAGTTGTAGACTTCACCATTCGTTCAGATATATCTCTCACCCTCGAAAGTGATGTTCTCAACCTGTGGGAGAGTATTGCGACTTCGGAAGTTACCACAATATATAGAAATACGCTGATTAGCGAAGATGGGTTATCGGGTCTTGGTTTTTGTATTGCCTTGATGCAATCTCCAATGGAAATAGGAAGAACAGTAGAATATGAGTTTCGATTGTGAATTTTCACCAGCATCTCGAGTTGCTGATGTGGTGTCTAGCAGTCCGATTGCAGCTTCCCCTTTTTCCCGATTTGTAAGGCTTCTCGTCTACCATTCGGCTATCCTATGCAGCCTTTTCGAACTCTCGGCAATTATAAATCCATAAGTACCCTCCGTGATCATTTTCCAATTCTGCGCCTTGACGTCCCAATAACTCAGATCTCGCCTCGTCACATTAAACGTTACAGCTGCCGTTTCCTTCTGCTTCAGGAATGTTTTCTCGAACCCTCTCAAAACTTTGACTGGAAAGTCTACACCTTCGGTATTATAGGCATTGGGGGGATATGCCAGATAGAGTTGCGTCACAACATTACCGTCATTGGCACCGGTGTTGGTAACATTGGTAGTTACTGTCACATAGGTTTCCCAGAGATCCGGATTGCCACCTTCCTCGCCACCAGCTTGAGAGAGAGGCCGTTGGTCGTTGTAGCCTTCGGGGTATGGATACGGATCGGTGACAATCTCATCAACACTGTCGAGATACGGGTAGACGAATTTCTCGAGTTTTCGGAAACCATCTGGGAAGAGTGCCTCATCCTCGTCAGGGATGTTCGTGTTGTATTCAGGCGGCATGGAATAATCCTTTGGTCGAGGGGGAGGATATGCGCTCTTCGGCTTGAGCTCGGTGATGTCGGGGACAGTGAACTCAAAGGTCGTATAAGTGAGGCCGAAACCAAATTCAAAACGAGGTTCGATGTTGTTCTTATCGAAATGTCGATAGTCGACATAGAGACCTTCTGTGAAATCCTGTTGCGGTACCACGCCATTTGGCAGATACATGATTTTGGCTCCTTCACCGTAGTCGTCAAGGCTCTTACCAATTGTCCAAGGAAGATGTCCACTGGGGTTGACATCGCCGAAAATGACGTCGGCCAGAGCGTTTCCGCTCTCTTGGCCAGGTAGATTCGCAAGAATAACTGCCTTGACACCAGGCAAATCAATCCATCGCTCCATTAGGACTGGACCAACGGTGTGAATGATGACAATCGTCTCACCAGTACCGCCACCACATCCACTGGCAACGTTGACAATTAAGTCATCACCGCCCTTTTGTAGGTTCAGGTCTGGCCGGTCACCTTTCACATTACTCCATCCTACGAAACCTTCACCGGCGTCGGCGTTGGCAAAAACAATGCAAATATCCTGGTTTTGCAGGATTTCAGGTTGCTTCTCAAACGGTGGTGTGTTGGTCAACCAGGACGAAAGATTGACCTTGTCGGTGTCCCAACCACTGCCGAGGACATCGATAGGTGTGACAAGGTACGGGAACTCTACAGCCCCAGATCCCCACCCCGAAGCGAGAGTTCCCTCGTTGCAACCGCGATCGTTGCAACCATTAGGCCCGTTGGGATTAGGGCCGGCATCCTCGCCGAAAATGGCGATGCGAACATGGCCGGTATGTTTCTTTCTGAGTTTCATGTCAGTGTTACCATGCCGGTCAATGGGTAGTATCTGTTCGTTCTTCAAGAGTACAGTGCCCTCTGCGGCGATCTGTCGTGCGAGAGCCGAGTGGTTGCCCATGACGTTGACAAATTCGTTCACGCGCACTTCCTCCTGGTCAGAAGGACTACCAGGCGCTTCGACACCATATTCGTTGTCAGTCCATGAAGAGAAATTGGGGCCGTCCAAGTCAAATCTTGTGGTATCGTCCTGGCCAAACTGATACCAAGCCGCAACAATTCGTGTAACCATGTCATTCAGCCTCTCGAGTGGTACAGAGCCATTCAGAATCGACTTGGTCAGTTCAGGGCCCCAGAGTGACTTGCCATCAGCCCAGAACAAGCCGTCACCCGGCATGGTCATATCCAATCCCGCTAGAGCCGTTGACACGCCTCCTCGTTGGGCAAGCCAGTCGCTCATCACAAAGCCTTGGAAGCCCATCTCATCCTTCAAAATGCCGTTCAGAATCTTCGAGTTGCCGCATGCGTAGGAGTTGTTGATTTGGTTGTAGCTGCACATGACGCTCGCGACGCCAGCCTTGATCGCGTCGCCGAACGGCCACATATACAGCTCGTGCATTGTTCGATCGTCGATGTTGCTGGAAATGGCGTTTGGTAAACCCCACTCCCAAGACTGGCGGAAATGCTCCTGCTCATTTGCAACAAGGTGCTTGATGGTCGCCATAACGCCTTCATCCTGGATTCCCTTGATCGATTCGGCAGCAGCAATACCTTGCAGATACGGATCCGCACCGAAACCTTCCCAGTTCCTGCCGCCTGCGGGCATGCGCCCCAGCGGACCGATGCAAGGTCCCAGTATGGCATTGATGCCCTTCTTTCTCGCCTCGATCGCATGCGCATTGCCCCATTTGTACATCAAGTCCTTGCTCCATGTCGCACCGACAGTGACGCCAGCTGGGAACGCCGTGGCATTCTCGGTGAAGCGTATTCCAAGCGGTCCGTCTTGTAGTGCCAGTGATGGAAACCCGACGTTCACAGCGGGTCCGGTATTCCCTACAGCTGGCCCCATTTCCCAACCAGTGCCCGTAGTGACGTTCACCTTCTCTGGCAGAGTCATCTTACTGACCATCTCACTGGCCTTTCTGTAGCTATCGGCCCAGCTCCTGGCCGTCCCTCCCTTTGGCGTCGGGTACCATGGCGGGCTCAATCCATCAGGCGGGCTGCTGTATCTCTTATAGGCGAAGAAACCTCCCGATCCAAGGGCTAGGAACACCAGAGCTAGTATCCCAAGACATGACCATATGCATTTCCTCGACCGACCGGCGCAGCAAGAGCACGATTGCCGTAGCCACCGATTGCGCGGTTGTGTCTGGTAGGCAGGTGTATAGGAACCTTTCGGTGCCGTCAGGGGGTCTGACTGTAGGAACTCGGTCGCGTCGAGGTCGGAGTCGAGGTCTGAAGAGTCGCGAGCGTCATACGACCGGCGATGACGCTCTTCGAAGCGGTCTTCTTCGGGACTCAGGAGTCCTGCCGCTTCTTTCTCGTTCCTGGCCATCTTGTAGAGTCCAGCGTGGGTTGGATTATGACGCTTTCTGGATTTGGTAGTCGAACGGCAATAGGATATTAGCCCGAGTGTCTATAGCAGGTGTTCAGTGATTTGATTCGACGACCATCACCTAGACAAGGCAGACGGATGCGAGTTGCAAGCAGCCGGCCGATGCTGTGATACCGTCTCAACACTAAGTCGCGGCAGCTCCAGCTTAGCCGACCTGTATCACAAAAACACAAAAACTTGGGGAGGTATTTGGATTGAGGACAACAGCAGGAAGGGAGCTCATGAATATGTCCTGGAGAACAAGAAACAACTGGATTGAAACATTGGCAACATTGCCTCCGACAATAGAGCTGCAGCTTGAAACTTGGGGTTGGACTTGGCGTCGCATTGACCCCTCCACATCTCGAAAGAACAGGACCCCCAAGCTGTAAGTTAGTGGAGTGGCGGGTCTAGTGTGGAACAGTCAGCAGTGTAAGCTCAGGCACAAGGTTAAAACGCTAGGGCCTTTGAGGGCGGCAGATTCCAATGTGTCAGGGGCACCAGTCTGCCAGTCACCTGTGCTACTACATTTAGGGTATTTAGACTACCTACTGGCCTTCCTCCGCAATGCATCGATATCGCTGTTCATCATGCTCCCAGAACAATCACAGCGTTGTCGTACACATACGGAAACGTCTGTTTTCTTCTCATTTCCAGCTGATCAAGTCACCTAGTATACTGCGATTTAGAGTATATGTAAACTGCGGTGCCTAACATTCGGCCAGTGCATACCTGTTCAAGTCTCAACAACAGCGTGATATACGACTTGATTCAACGCTTCGGTTTGCCAGACCCAACATGATCTGGCTAAAGTTGATCCAAGCACATATAATCACTGTCACTTTATAATGTGAGTGTAGGTAACTTGAAACTATATTGAGTCTGAACTGATGTCTTTGTACATAAGGCTATGTTGTTGAGCTTGAGAAAACTATACCACCAACATGATTGGAGACCTATGTGTAGAAAACACATCATATACGCTCGCTAGAATAGGCAGCAAACTACGTCCCACGAATAGTGACTACAACACTCTAAAACAATAAAGAACCTGGAGTAAGTATTCCTGCCGCATGGGTGAGCGATAACGTGAAAAGCTAGACACTCCTATTCAAAGGTACGTGCTCCTTTGGGTCACCTCGTAAGGAAGTCAGGACGATTAATCTTATTTGAATCATTCATTGCCCAATGTGCCCATCTGGTAGGCTAGTAAGTGTAATGGAACATATTAGGTAACAATATTACCAAGATTGATACAATGATCGCATGAAATCAAGCACGGCGATGGTAGTTCAGCAGTAAAACACAGAGACTGGTAACCTCTGCTTGTAGGCAACATCGATCCCGAGAAAACTATATCCATTTTGCTACGAGAAACAGGGCGAGAAACTTTCTCGATCATAGTAAATGCCGCTTCAGAATTGCTGCTGCTAATTATGTACTATGATCTGCAAAAGAATTTGTCAGACCATCATTCCGTATACACGCATCCAGATTGAAGTGCACATTACATGCCTACTTCCGGAAGGCCGGATCCAAACATAGTAAAAGATGCCATAGATAATGACAAGAAAGCATATGGCATGCACGTAGCGTTAGGATCCGATCAGGTCTACAGAACGGTACCGCTGGGCGAACAACTTTCCCAGAATACAGTGAGGTGGACGAAGAGGGAAAGTGATATAGCTCTCCAGTCATGTTACACCTTGTAATTGTCGATCGACTGGTACGAGGCTCGGGTGCAGTACCATTATATACATACTCGATAGTGCTGACTCGTGAGCCAGTAGAAGAGCGACGTGAACATATCTGAGGTGGGCAAAATGATTACCTTGGACTTTTGTCACCTGACTAGCACAAGTAGTATAGCATGTGAATTCTGGCTGTTTATTTTGATATCGGTCTTGTCCATATAGGATAAATGCTCTGAGCGCAACTTAGGCGCAAGCGCAGTTTGACTGTTTTTGCAATACTGTGCTATAATGCTGCCAAAGAGTCAAATCTCAAAGTCGAAAATCAGTTGCCTGCTGACTTATCTGTGACAGGTAAACATACAGGTAGACAGATTATCCTCGTTGCGGGGAGAACAAAGCATTGACATCTCTCTTTCACATCAGTATTGCGTAGCTGGAGGCAAGTGCGAGGCCAATACGCCGATTGACGTCACTAAAATATGGAGTCGTAGGGCATCACACGGCACGTCCACTGAAGACTCTGACAAACTCTACATTACTACCTGGGAGGAATCAGCAGTGTTGGATCTAAAGGATTCCGTATCTTTAAAAAGTTGTTAACTACCAGTCCCAACCAGCATTATCTCCCATCCGTTATCAAAATGCCGATCAGCCACTCCGGGTCGCAGATACCCACCTCCTACGCAACATGCAGTATTGGGTACAAGGAGTCTCACACCCTGCCGCTCAAACTCAAAGCCATCGCGGATGCCGGCTTTGATGCGATCGAGTTGTCGATGCCGGACATCCAAGCATACGGCAAGCTTCTGAATGGAAAAGAACCCGACGAGAAGGATTACGACACTCTAGTGGCGGTGGGCAGCCAGATCAAGACCCAGGTTGCCGAACATGGTTTGAAGATCCTCATGCTTCAACCATTCGCAAACTTCGAAGGATGGCCAAAAGGAAGCAAGGAGAGGCAGGACGCCTTCGATCGAGCCAAGGGATGGGTCAGGATCATGGAAGCTGTCGGTACCGACATGCTACAAGTCGGATCTTCTGATGCGCCGGGCATCTCGTCGTCCTTTGAGGAACTTGCTAGTGACCTCGCAGAATTGGCAGACATTCTCGCGCCGAAGGGGTTCCGGATTGCCTACGAGAACTGGTGCTGGGCCACCCACGCTCCGACTTGGAAGGACGTCTGGGAAATAGTAAAGAAGGCTGACAAGCCGAATCTTGGTCTATGTCTTGACACATTTCAAAGTGCGGGAGGAGAATGGGGCGACCCAACCACCAAGTCAGGACATATTGATGCTTTCGGCAGATCACATCTCGAGCAGAAGTGGGGTGAAAGCCTGGCTGATCTGTCTGTGACCGTGCCAGCGGACAAGATCTATCTACTCCAGATCTCAGACGCATACAAGGTCGATCCTCCAATCGAGGCGAAGACCAACGAAGACGGTCTGCGCCCCCGCGGTCAATGGAGCCATGATTATCGGCCACTCCCCTACGATGGGGGCTATCTGCCGATAGTCGAGTTCCTCAATGCGGTCCTGGGCACGGGTTTCACGGGCTGGTTGTCTGTGGAGGTGTTTGACGAGAAGGGCCAACAGAAATACGCCGACATGGGTGCGTATGCTCACAAGGCCATGGATTCATTACAAAAAATGCTTCCGTGAAATACATGGTGACGCGTATACTTGGTGCTTGGCGTCGGACCAGTTTCGCGCCCAACGCCGCGCTTCCGCCTATGCAGGCTTTGGCTCGGCCTTGCGGGCTTACCCAAATTGCCGGTACCCTAAATCCGAGAGTGTTTAGCTTTTCTATTTCAAGACCATACGTCCTTGCGAAGCTCATGGCTAGGTAGTTGCTTGACATTCTGGTAGCCCTACGGGACCCGCAGCTGCTGATTAGCGTTGTGCGAGTGCGAGTTGGTTGAATCATAACGTCATGCATTTTACACGCGACCCATAGCCACACGACGACATGGGCGGCCAGCCCCTGGAGTTTGACTCAATGTCTTGGTACCCAAGATTGTGCTTATAATTGAGAGCTTGTTCGTCTATATTCGGATCTAAGTACACTGTTCTCACACTTCTGCTAGCCCTACTTTGATAACTCAGACTAGAACACTGCAGCTTTACACAGTCAAGATGACAAAACCACAATCCAATTTCTCCCAGCTGAAGGACTTCTTAGGATACCTCACAACAGTCAAAGGTGATCTGTCAAATATTACCGCACCTCCATTTGTTCTTTCGCCTAAATCAGTGACCGAGATTCCTGCATCGTGGGCAGAACATCACAAGTTATTCCTGCAGCCGGCCCGGGAGGACGATGCAGAACAGCGCGCCCTGTTGGTATTGAAAAACTTCCTTTGCAGTCTCAAACGTCAAGTCTACACTGCGGCTACAGAAACTTCGGACGGCGGTGCCAAGAAACCGCTTAACGCATTCCTTGGCGAGTTATTCTTGGGCACATTCGAGGATCACGAGTCGGGGAGCAAGACGCAGTTGATCTCGGAGCAAGTGTCGCATCATCCACCAGTGACTGCTTGCTTCTTTTACAATAAGGAACACCGCATCTCGTCGGCGGGCTATGTAGCACAGGAGACGACTTTCAGTCCTACGAATGGTGTCGTGGTGAAGCAGGTTGGGCATGCAATTATTAGGGACGAGACACATGGCGAAAGTCACCTCATGACCTTGCCAGTCATGGCGATCAAGGGTCTCGTCTCTGGCAGCCCTTATCCAGAGTTGCAGGGAACGTGCTACATCTCGTCAAGCTCCGGATATCTATCGACAATTGATTTCTCTGGAAAGAAGGCTTTGGGCTTTGGGACAAAGAACTGCGTAACCGCTGAGCTGAGTAACCTGAGACAAGGCGGGAAAGTGCTTTACGAGGCCACTGGGCAGTGGAATGGAAAACTCTCCATAAAGGATCGCGTCAATGGGACGAAAAGCGAGGCTTTTGATGTCGATTCTGTACCCCATACAGAACTCAAGGTGAAGCCGATCGAAGATCAGAGTCCCTGGGAATCTAGACGAGCATGGAAAGGTGTTTTGAAGGGGATCGAAAACGGTGATATGCAAATCATCAACGACGTGAAGGGTCGTATTGAAGATGCCCAGAGAGATGTGCGGGCAGCCGAGGAAAAAGCTGGGGTAGATTGGCATAGAGTTTTCTTTCGAAAAGCGAACACCCATGAGGAGTTCGATGTTCTAGCAAGAGCCATTCCCGACCCGGAGGCCAAGAAGCTCAATCAAGACCGTACCGCAGGTGTGTGGAGGTTTATTGGAATCAATCCCGCCGAGAAAATCCTCAAATCAGGCGAGTTTCATTCAACACTAGAACCAACTGGACAGGTCGGTACGGAAAGGAAGTCACAAGAAAAAGGAATTTAATGTATTAAACGGCCTACTCTGCTTTCTTGAAGGTTAATTGTTTGGATTGGCGGATGAAGACATAAAGACGATCTCCCTTCACGATTAGAGAACAAATTTCTGATTTCTCAGGCTTGACTTGATTCTGGTTTGTCAAACCCCTACCGAGGCATGTAGGCTCACTTGGAGGAACTCCTACAACCATAGGTATTGCAGCACTTTATGTATCATAACAAGACTTAATGCTCATATGTGTTCAACATGGTCCACATTCTCCATTGATCGTCTTCCAAGTACCGATAGTAATTTAGATGGCTACGCTATAGATTGTCCCGTACAACTAACAGACTATCACCCCATGGCTGTAACCAGTCAAAATCATCAAGATTGGACCAACAATCCTAAACAAGAATAGCCCAAGTACCTTGTCGTCCAAATAATAATGCCGACGACTATAAGTCGTAGGATCTGTTTCCAAAAACAATGATGCCGACGATTATAAGTCGTGGGATCTGTCTCCGCTTATGCAAGTGCCCTAAGATGTGACCAATGCCTCAGACGATAAAGCACAGACCGGAACTCATATAAAGTAATTGCAAAATTCTCTGCAGCCAGAACTTTTCTTGCACAAGTTTCACTTCACCTTCCCCGTGACGTGATATTCTTCAGACCGACTGCTGGGCATTCACTCATCACTCAACCTCACAACCGCTTCACCACAACTCTCGAGACAACCTCTCATCCGTGAATCAAGGTAATTTTTCTCGTCTGATTCGTACCATCACTGGCGTCTCACTGATGATCCCTTGTGTGCAGATGGATCTCAACAAGAAGGCCGGCTCCAAGCCTAAGGTCATCACTACTCGTGCTGACCGTATTGGCAACCTGGTCAACAGTGACGATGTCAAGAAGGCCATCGACGGCAAGGTCTACAAGTGCCCCCACAACAAGATGGACGGTACCGGTGTCTGTGGCTCCCTCATCACGCCCACCGACTCGTCCATCTCCTCACACGAGTCGACCCTGCACAAGCCCAACTCGAGATACAGCCAGAAGCAGAGCTCCAGCAAGCTTCCTGTTATCATTGGCTGTGTTGGTGAGCACGGTGGCTGTGAGAGGGATACGGAGAAGAAGAAGTGGTACGTGACTCTGGGAGTGTCTAGCTACTCCCTTAAGCTATTTCCATTGTCACCTTAACATTACAAGAAATCACGCGAACGTGTGCTTCTTGTTTGTCCCCAAAAAGCAGGTACTAATCCTTGGTTACCGACAGGACCAACTTCAACAACTATCTTCACCATCACCGCACCGTTCACCATTGGCGCAAGTCCGAGCTCGAGCTCATGAAGATCCTGCAGGACCGTGCTCGCAAGAACAACGATCGGGCTGACGGCTGGTACCACGTGGATCTTGAGAAGGCCGCCAAGGACAAGGACGAGGACGGTTCGGAGGAGGAGGATGATGACTCTGACCTTGATTAAGTTCTACGGCAGCGGAAAGTCACTGGAATACCATATTCCGTGACTGAGCACAGGGGAGGCAGGGATCAAGGGCTAATGAGACCAGATGTTCTGCTTTGCACATCACACTTGGTCTGATAGATGCGCGAAGCAATGGCAACTCCATTAGGGAGAAAAAGGACGTGAGGCAGGCAGTGTGTATCTAGATCTTCGCTTTCTTCTCGAAAGCCAAGAAGAGATAAACAGATTGCCCTACCCCTCGTGCAAATCCCTAGTGAAAATCCCTAGTGAAAATTCGTGCGTTTGTCATGCAATTTCTTGTGAATGTCTTCACAACTCAGGTGCCCATTGACAAGCTCACATACCAGGCTTCATGAGTGCCTACGCGCCGATATATGATCACTAGAGGCCCATGAAGGTCCGTGCGCCGATATATGATCAATGGGCACATGTGGAGGTCTGTGCGCCGATATATGATCATGAGGTGCTTGTGAGGGTCCATGCGCCGATATATATGATCATTGAGCACCTGCAAAGGTCCATGCGCCTTATGTGATCACCAATTAACAGATAGCAGGCTGCTTTCGTGCCACACCTGCAATAGCTATATCTCCTACAGCCCATGAAATATTTGATACCAAGAAATTGATATTGCAACTGCCCTAGTTGTTTTTGAACTGCTTGGACCTTTGGCGCATCCCTCGCCGGTATGCTTGAGACTTGTTAAGATCATTAAACAAAATCACTGCCAGGCGATTGGCATCAACTGCCCAAATCAGACAGCTCATTGGAGCAGGGGAAAAGCCGGTCTTGAAGGCTGGAGGGTGGTGTATCTGCGTTACCCATTTCTGAATGGAGTCAATATCCTGACGATGAGAGTGATCTGGAATGGTTTCTAGCTCTGGTCTGACTGCTGGGTGACAAGAGTACTCATAGAGCAGAGAAGAACAACGGGGCGTCTGGCCCGTCTTGGTCCAACCCGTAGTCATCTGGGCATTGATGAAACTGTAGGATAAGTATCGTGTTTTGCAAGCTTTTCCATGGCCGTGATATGATGAAGATGATCAGCCCCCGTAGCACTTAGACACTGTTACGGGTTTCAGGCGGAGGCATTCTGACTGTAGAATTAGAGGAAAAGTGCCAACCATAGGCTGGATTATTCCATTCGGGTTCTCTGATACGCAAATCTTCCTCGAAAAGAAAGGAAATCGAGGAAGTGCTCGAGCTCCTCAATCAGCAGTGGTACCACGTGCTTTCTCTCTTCTATGGATCAAGAGTTTCTTTCCAGAAGCAGCACCACGACAATACCAACAATATTCCCATTACAAGTTCTTCACAACGACTACCGAAAGGAGATCCACATCAAGGAGGTTCTAGAGGCTCGAGAGAAGGAGCAAGAGGGAGATCCTCTTGCTGGCAGTGCGGTGCCCCTGGCTGCAGTCCGTTAAGGTTCACCAAGAAGGTTTCCGCAACATGTAACTAAAAATCAGGCTGTAGGAGTTGTTGTTCATCAATACATGAGCCTTGACATAAACCTCGCTGCTTGCTTTTGCCACGTGATTATCGCTGAAAATAACCATCAAGCAATAGTATGGCCATGCTCCATGGGGGTTGGCAGTATGCATGCTGTCTTACATGACTTGCGAGGTCTCAGGCGTTCCCGCTAAGGGAATTAATTACATATGGCAACCCAATCGTCTGTCTGCCTTCACATCCACTGCAGGCAATGAGCATGCTGCTGTAGAACGTACGCAAAATAGGCAATGGGTGTGGACGGATTCATCATGTTCTATTGATTGCTTCGTCATCCTTGACCCGCCCCTGTTCACGGCAGGAAGGAGTTTCTCCGGCATGGCCACCTGCATGTCGAAGGCCTAGATGCAGTCGTATTGCCAGATGATGCCACAATATGGGCGGCCAATCGGAACTGTTGCGACCAGGACGTCGCCTCGGGTGGGATCGCAGTATGTACATAGACCGGCGTGAACCGTAGCGATCTCACGTGGGGGGGGGGGGGGGGGGGGGCCAAAAAAAAAACAAAAAAAAACATGTTTGACCCGGTGCTATATGAGGGGTTAAACCAAGAACACAATGTTTGTTTTCA
>JARVKF010000080.1:0-14486 GCA_039778275.1 Seiridium unicorne
AAAACTTTTTAATAAATAAATAAAAAAAATAAAAATTATTATAACGTTTTATTAATAATATTATATTTAATTTTTAAATGAATTATATTAATTTTAAAAAACGCTAAATATATAATTTAAAATTAAAGTTAAATTTTTAAAAGGTAATTAATATTTATAAATTAAAGCTTTTTTAAAAGTATAATTTTAAATCGCGATCGTAAATTTATTTTAAATTTTTAAAAAAAAATATAAAAAGTTTTTAATATACGATTAAAAATAATTATCGCTTATTATTTTTAAATTAACGGTTTATTAAAACGTAAAAATTAAATTATTAAAATTATTATTTAATTTTACGCTTTTAAAAACTTAAAATTTAATTAAATTAATATATTACCCGTTTTATAATAAAATTTAAACGGAATTTATTTTAAAATTATTTATTTAAGCGTATATAAATAATTATTTAATTATAAATTTCTTAAATTAATAAATATATTTATTTATATAAATATTTTAAATTTTAACGAAGTTTATTTCTTTTAAAAATATTTATAATAAAATATATTTTTAATAATAAATTTTACCGTTATAAAAATTAAATAACGATATAATAATATATATATTATAATTAAATTTAATAAAAATAATAAAGTTTTTTTAAAACTTTATTATAATTATTATTTATTAAAACGACTTTTTAAAACTTATTTATAATAATATTTAAAACTTTAAAAAGTCGTACGCTAAATAAAAAGCTTAATTTACGAATTAAATTTCTTTAAAAATTTTTAATTTAATTATATAATATTAGTTATTTATTTATTAATTAAAATTAAAGAAAATAACCTTTTTTATTAAAGCGCTTTTTTTTTAAAATTAATAAAAAATAATAAAAAAGATTTAAAAAGGGAAAATAAAAATTTATATAAAACTAAAATCGTTTTTTATTATTAATTTAATTATATAAAAAATAAATTTAATTATTTAATTAAATAAAAAAAATATAAATATTAAAATAACTTATAAAAAAATAAAAAAAGTTTAAAATATTTATAAAATTTAATTATAAAGTATTAAAACCGGTAAAATAAATAATAAAAGTTATTAATATAAAATAATTCGCTGATAATTAAACGAAAGTTTAATAAATTTAAAAAAAAAGTTATTATTATTATTCCCGTTATTACCGTTTTTATTAAAAAGCTAATTAAACGTAAAAAAAAACGCCCGCGTAAAAATATTTAAAAAATTTTATTTTTTATTTTAAACATTTTTATTATAAAATAAAAATCTATAAAAAGTATAATAAATAAATTATAATAATAAAATCGTTATAAAAATATTTTTATATAACAGCATTTAATACGATTATAAATAAAGTGGATAAAATAAATAAAATTAATATTAATATTAACTTATTTTATTTTATTTACTAACGTATTTAAACAATTAATTACTACCGTAAATAATAACTAACTATTCTTTTTAATATACCTTTTTATAACCTATACGTTTACATATTAAGTATTATTAAAGATAATAACGGCTTTTCTTTAACCCGGCATTTAATGCGTTATAATAAAGGGTTTACGGCCCCATACCTGGCAGGGTGCACGTGCCAGCTGGCACCTCCGGCACTAGCTATACCAGTTAGATAGATTAGCAGCCCCTCCGCTCCGCGGAGGAGCTGGAGACCATCTTTCTAATACATCACTTTCAGACCCTATACTAGGCGTACCAATCCAGCAGCTCCTCCTCCGGAGGAGCTGGGAATCCATCTTATTTTACCACACTTCACACCCCCCCCATTGTGACCATATCAGTTAAGTTACGATAAGATGCCCTTTGTGAACAGATCCTAGCAGATTACGCGGCCATGAAATGAGGCTTGTTAATTGCCTCGCATCTGCGACCGAATTGGAAGCTCTGCATAGATTGTGCTGCAGGTGGCGCTCTACCTCCTGTATTATTGCTGTAAAAGCGGCGACAGGCAGCGGTATGGGTGGTTACACGCACAGCGAAGCCGGGCGACTTTGCTGTCGCCCGATGACCCGTCAGCCTCAATTTACGGGACTGGGTTTGTCGAAGCCCACGTAGTCATCTGCTGCATTAGTGTCCCTACATGTGTTGATCAACCGTTGTCGCAAAACAACAGCTTTCTCATTAGACAGGATTTCAGTCGATTGCCAAGCAGGTATTCGTACATGAGGCGTTCTTTATCGGCAAGTGTCTGCCTGTCTCCTGCTCAACTCCGGAGAACACAAGGAGGACTCTTTCCTACGGCATCGGGAGCGTTTCCCACGTCAAAATTTACCAAAATGGAGCCTCAAATCAAATATCTACTGTCACTCGCCGCGATTCGAGATCGTGCCAAAACTGTTTGGGAGGCTGCTCAAACCGGAGATCTGAGCCACTTTGATATCCATGAAGACCGATTTGATTCAGTCGCTGACTATGTGACATCTGTAATCACGGTGTGCACTGACACTTAATTGTTTCTTTACCGGACGCTAAATCATGTTTGTAGCGCGACTTCGGCCCAGACAAATTTGACACAATTCCCCCTCATGGCCGTTGGCAGCATTTCGAAGTAGGGAATGTGCCTCGTATTGGGAACTTGGTTAAGGACTGGAAGAGTGGAAGCGTTGATGACTTGGAAACCACACGACGCCTGATCGATCTGTTCTTCGTTTCGGTCATTCTAGATGCTGGTGCAGGTGATTACTGGCGCTACGATGAACTTGGAACTCAAAATAGGTACGAACGAAGCGAAGGTATTGCTGTGGCAAGTCTACACATGTTCGAAGGCTTGGCATTCACGGCAGCAAAAGCTGAGGGCATTCCATCAGTTGACGGTAGGTAACGTTTAAGTTCCAGTCCAATCTGGACAAGCTGACTTGAGCACAGGGAAGGGTTTGGAGCAACTGACAACGGAAGATCTCACCAAAGGCTTCCAGGTCACCAACAAGAACCCAATGCTCGGCATTGAGTCACGAGCTGCCCTTCTTCGGAGCCTTGGGACATCTTTGCTGGCTCACCCGAATGTCTTTGGTCCGGATGGCCGTCCTGGCAAACTCGTTGGTAAGTTAACTATCCTCACTTGTCGTGCCAATTCTTAACATGTGTCAGATCACATGGTCAAAACCAACGACTCTAAACTCGATGTTCTGATCTTTTGGGACATCCTTCAGAGTCTCTTGATTCCTATTTGGCCTAAGGATCGCACAGCCATCGATGGGCAGCCGATCGGTGATGCTTGGCCATTAAGCACTTTACAGCGACGAACAAAAGCTGATGGATCCGATGATCCGACGGCCGGGATCCAGCCTTTCCACAAGTTGACGCAATGGCTAACATACTCACTCATGGTTCCTTTCCAGAGAGTGCTCGGGATGGCATGGATCAACACTGAAGCGCTCACTGCACTAGCTGAGTATCGCAATGGTGGCCTTTTTGTTGATCTTGGTGCTTTGAGTCTGAAGAAAGAGGCGCTCGAGCGCGGTTTGAAAGCGTCTGGTCAGGAGCTACCGATTTTTGAAGCGGGCGACGACGTGATTGTGGAATGGCGAGCATTGACGATATCTCTACTTGATATGGTGTATGGTAAGATATTGACTCGAGTGGGGGGAGGCGTGCGTCTCACAATGGCGCAAGTGCTTGAGGCTGGAACTTGGAAATCTGGTCGTGAGATAGCAGCAGAACGTCGGCCAGAAACCAAGTCGAGCCCAATCCTCATCAAGAGCGACGGCACAGTGTTCTGATGAACTCAGAACTTCAATTTCCTTGTCACGAGATCACCAGATACACATACTAGTGAACTTCACAAGATGCATTCCATCGCTAGAGAGTCGATTCTAAGGTTATAATTCAAATTTGTTAGGTTGTCTAATTGATATTTGTACTGTGATAGCTGACGCACTTTGAGCTGAGTCGGATCATCTTAATTGAAGTCTCAAATAACAGCGATTCTTGTATACCAACAGCCGTGAAGTGTTTCAGGCGGGGCGGGTTTCCTTTGGTTGGAAACCGGCTTATCGGGCAGCCCGAGGGTGCGCACCAATATGCCCTGGGGATGGGCCGCGGGACTTTACAGGGGCTGCTGCTAGCTACGTGTACATTATGGTCATACGTCCCAAGCAGCCCCGGGCTACATCAAAGCAGGTCTGACATGTCCCCAAAAATGCACCAAGGCCACTGGCGGGATTGTACCAGGAGGGGGGGTTTTTTTTTTCTCTCGCAGGGCCCCTCTTTCTGGTGTGGCGACACAAGCTCAGCTGTCGATCCGTTTCTCAGAGCACGAGCAGCAGCAGCGCCTCGCGAGGCTCTGATCTGTCAGCCTGGGCAAACAGTTTTGGACTTGTGACTGACATGTTTCATCGCGACTACCATGTTCTGCTGCGTATCAGTTTCGCGCGTCTAACATCTCTATGTCACTGACTTGTCCATCTTAAATGTCTGGTTCTACCAGCAGAACGTGGCGCAATTTGCTTGAGGAGAAGCATGCCGCCTTCCGTGACCATGGATACCAGCTCTCGCCTGCCATTACCAGCGAAAGCTCCTTCCGTAGTCACTTCGAAGAACTCTGCAAACGTGTCTATGAACGCAGGTACACGCGGCTGCTCTTCAAGTTGCAGTATGGAACCATCGAGGCATTTGCCAGCGCAGTCGATGCTACGCTGGATCACGAACCCCTCCTCAGTCTAGGAGCATTGGTGGCCGGTGGTGCATTCGCTGTCATTCAGGTAGGTGATAGCCACTTATCACGAGCCAACAACTTGTGAGCGTGCTTTTAACCCACTCTCAGTGCGCCTGCAATGCTCGAATCGAGTTGTGGAAGGTTGTGGAAGCGTTAGGCCAACTGAATAGCACTCTGCCACCTCTTGGCGCAGATATCACGCGATTTCCGCACGACCAAACGGTGCAAAATCCATTGCAGGACATATTTCGTGCTTATATGGACGCTTTGCTCGGTATGGTCGTATCGTTCAGCCATTGTCGTTAGTCTGCCACTGCGTCCCCGGCCAAAAAGAAATTGTGTCATTGGCTAACGGCTTCTGTGCAGCGATTGATGCCGACCCTATGCCAATCTTTAAAATGTACCTCGACGAGTCCGCGACAAAATTCGAAATGGGAAGAACAACATTCGTTCGAATGTTAGAGGTGGCAATCCGGGGCCCCGCTAGAGAGCCGTCGATGTCGCTGAGCAACTTTTCAGAGAGTTTCTTGAATACGCAGAAGAATCCCTACGACACGCAAGCCCGATTCATACCCAAGAGGAAGCTGGGCTGGGGCTCCTTTGGGCGGGTGGATGAAGTTGAAGAAGTGTCGACAAGAGAAGTCTATGCGCGGAAGCAGATATCATTGCCCACCTATAGCTCGAGTGGCACCGGCCATGAAGTTGAGATACGGAACGAAGTTCGGACGATGCAGAAGCTGACGCACCAGCACATTGTTACCGTCCTCTTTTGGCTGAAGGAGCAAGATTGCTGCAGTATTTTCATGAAGCCGGCAGCAGATTATGATCTTCGCTTCTTCTTGGAGGGCTGTATACAAAATGGCTATCCAGAAAGTGACGTGGAAAAGGTTCTTCCGTGGTTTGGATGTCTCCTAGACGCATTAGCCTTTGCCCACAAGCAGAAGATAATGCATAGAGACATCAAGCCGTCAAACATCTTGATCAAAGATGATCAAGTTTTCTTGGCGGATTTCGGACTGGCAAAGGATTTCACCTTTAAAGAGACGAGTCAAACCAACAATATTTCTTTATGCGGTACACCTGTGTATCGTGCTCCAGAAGTCAGTCCGGAATGTCCCCGAGGTCGCGCAGCAGATATCTTCTCTCTAGGCTGTGTCTTTTCAGAGATGCTTACCGTCTACGACGGGCTGTCGCTGGACGCATATCAAGAGTACCGTGAAGCTCCCGAGAATGACTCTGGCGTATTTGCTTTTCGAGCGAACTTGCCCAGGGTGGAAGAGTGGCTCAGCAAGCTGAGGAGGGTCAATCCCAGCAATTTACAAGACTTTCTGGTTTTTCAAATCTCGAGCATGCTTGCACAGGATCCGGACCACCGCCCTTCCGCTCCTGATGCGATGAGAAGCTTTTTGGCGTACAAACGCCATGATATATTGTTTTGCGATCTTCATCGATGATTGCCGGGAACAAGAGTACGGATGCACGAGGATTTACGTCAGTGCGAGTTAGCACAGGGATTCCTTTCCCATACCGGCTTCTCTCATTCAATGCATCTTTCGCCTCTGGAAGAAGCAAGTGCCGAAGATGGGTATGGATTGACCAGTTTTAAATTCATGTATGACAGACTATGATATGATTGAGTGACATAATGAGACCGTTTCCTCTTGTAAATCCACATTATTCTCTCTATGCATCTGTCTCATCGGCCCAAGGAATCGCCTC
The DNA here is from genome assembly GCA_039778275.1 of Seiridium unicorne. Lineage (NCBI taxonomy): Eukaryota > Fungi > Ascomycota > Sordariomycetes > Amphisphaeriales > Sporocadaceae > Seiridium > Seiridium unicorne. The sequence goes on from JARVKF010000080.1 coordinate 6,401, forward strand.
TTGTGCCCCAAATCTTTCGATAGTTTTTGCAGATGCCTTGCATGCTCGGTCGATTGCTTTGACGATGTCCCACGTTCCTTCATGCTTCTGTGTAATGTATTCAATCGAGTAGTTGCCTACGAACGTGTCGCTACGAAAGGTAGGGATTAATTAGTTTCCACATCTATGCAGCAGCAAATACGGGAAATTTGACTTGGAAGAAAAAAAAAGAACCTTCAAAAAGAAAAGGAAGCTTACCCGGCTCCTGTCGCATCTCTAACTTTAACATTCTTTACGGCATCCACAACACCATCGTCCCCGTTGTTTGTGGCGTAATACGCACCCTTCGCACCTAACGTAATAACGACGTTCTTAACACCAAGGTCTAAGAAATGTTTGGCGGCTGACTGCCAGGCGGCAAGGTTATCCAACTCGCCCAAATCGCGACTGGTTAACTCTGCCGCCTCGCTCTCGTTCATAATCAGGTGTGTTAGATTCTTGAATGTAGAACTGACCAAGTGTAGTGCTGGCGAAGGATTCAGTAGTGTATCGACACCCTTGCTAGTTGCTGTCGAGAGTACCTTCTCGACTTGCTCTCGCGGTATGCCCAAGTGCGCGACAACGAGGTCCGGTTTCTCTCCGTTCGCGAGACACGTTACTGATCTTGGTATCCGAGGCTTCCACTTGAGATTCGCACCTTGATACGCAAGGTTCCTACTCTCGCCTGTTCCCGATTCCACCATAACGACGCAGGTGCCACTTCTCTCCCCCTCAGAGAGCAATACGCCGGAAACGTCAATGCCATTCTCCTCAAGCCTTGCCTTCAGCTGCCTGCCAAACTCGTCGTTGCCTACCATTCCGTTCATGAAGACTCTGATGTCAACTGTGTTACCATTACCAACGCGACTGGTCCCAGCTCGGCCGCTTGGTTTATTGTGACTGCCACGGTAAGTCGCAATAGCAGTATTGGCACCTTTTCCTCCGGGGAAAGTTTCGAGAGAAGTACCATCGATGGATTCTCCCACGTCTGGCACCCGAAGAGTCTCGAAAACCATGTCCATATTCAAACCGCCCACCACCGAGATGACACAGGGAGCCATGGTGGAATTTGTTGCTGAGGATCGGAGGCGCATTTGACGTCTGTAGGTGGGGGAATTTGCTGGTCTGCAGTAGAAAAAGAGTGTATGGATGGCTGAGAACCCCAATGTCTCAGTTGGGCACGCACAGACTGGTGAGGGGTTGACACGTGAGCTGAATGCATGAGCCGAGTGCCTGAGGCCATTTCGTCTGAACACCCCAGCCTTACGGTTGTTCCTTCACAACTGCCCGCAGTTTGCCGCCTTCCTGATCCAACTTTCAACATTGATTTCTCAGTGTGAGTCATGCATCTGATGATACCATCCGTAGCTACCATCTTATCAAACTAGGTCTTCGGTAGTGCTCAACCGCCATCCTTAAAATTGTCTCTTTTCTACGGCTCTTCTTATGTATTGAGACTTTCGCCGCGGACTGATTTTATTCTTAATTGGCCATGGGGTGTGTTACGTGCTGAACTAGCAAATGCTTGGTGTTCTTAGGTCAACTTTCAGGTTGTCTGGAGAAAATCGTCATTCACGAGTATTTTTCACAGAAAGGAAGTAGTCAACAATTGCGATGCCACGCTGACACCTCTTTCTCGATAGAACATACCGAATTGAAATACCTAAATAGAAGTACGACATTCCAATAACTACGTATGGTTGCCTCATTCGGCCCTATCATTTGAAGTTCCGTTTTATGGGTAGACGTATAGTCTCGCCTTCTCCGCGTTCTCTTTTCCGTTTCCTACTCACATCTGAGGAGGTATGTAGATGTTGAAGCATCTTTAGTGACATGACCACATCTTCTTTAAACATTAGACTGATGTTGGAACTCACCGCATCCCTCTGGTCAAATTCATGGGATGGGCTATCGGGACTGATGAGACATTGTCTCACGATATCCGCGTATTTTGAGCCCAAATAGAAAGATAAAGCTGGCAATTTCGTCCTAATCAGAGTATCAGAGAAGACATAGTTGTTGTCTCCCGAGTTGCTCTCCATAATGACGTCTATAGTGGACCAAAAACCAACTTCGAGCAACAGAATTCCTAGGCTATAATAATCGAACTGTGGGCGAAATCTTGTAAAGTCGTGGGTCTCCCTGCTTATGTACTTTGGGTGGTGGTATCTTTGGTGTTGCCGATCTTGCAACGGACCTTCCGTGAAATCATCATTTGCACTGCGGCTATGACGAAAACCGACAAGATATGGAAAATTTGACCTTTCGGCTGGCGGTATTTTGCTGGTTGGAAAAAACAGAACGTTAAATGATGTTAGATCCTTGTGATACCAGTCAACAGCATGGAAGGCAGATAGGGCCTCTGCCAGATTGAGACCAAGCCTCAAACGCTGCTCCATGGATGGAAAGTGGTGAACCTCTCTTTCTTGCAATAAATCGTGGAGAGACGTAGGTTCGATCTGTGAGTAATCCCCATCTTGTTCCAGAGGAAACTCATACAGCATATCAAGGCATAATGCGGCCTCATTATCGTGTATTCCATAAAACGGAGGTATACGAAGCTGTAAGTTGGTATTTTTGTTGGTTGACAAGAGGCTGCCCAAGGCATGAATGCGTGGTAATAGTTTATTCTTCCTGAGCATATCGTGGTATTGGATACTCTCAATGAAGACCCTCTTTATACCACCATCGTTTTGTCGGATCTTCGCAATTGTGTATCGTCCAAAACCTCTTCTTTCCCTGGGAGCATTACTTAGCATTTGGGGATGGTCGATTGTAGAAGCCAGCTTTGTGTCTTCTATTTTAGCAACCAAATGTTTTGTTTCAGCCCTGCGAGTTATCAAAGAGTCTCCAAATAGGCTTTTGATAGTGCTTTCTATGCCTCCGGACTCTCCTGGTTTGATATTCGCTAGTAGAATGGACTCTAGGCGAGATCTGGAAGTTGATCGCCGTTCTGAAGAAAGCATATTGAGTAGTTGGGTATTGAGTATTCGTACCTCAAGGAAATTGCGGCTGTCAGGGTTTACTGAGGTGTCATGGATTCTCTGTAGAGCTTCTCGTATTTGGCGAAGAATTTCGATTGTAGACTCGAAGGTCTTCAGAGTCGTAGTGGCGCCTGAAGGGTTTGCATAGAGTTCCACGTCTTGGCATCCTAGCCAACTCAAAAAGCGTGCTTTCTCTATGAGCGCATCGGGCGAGTAAGGAAATCGAGCGAACTCTTTAGAAAACTGTTCCCAGAACGCTTTTATCGTACATATGTACAACTGAGAAGTGACTGTTGCAGCTTTGGGGCGCGCAGTGGGAGATATTCTCAGCATTTCGCCGACAATTTGGACAACTTCATGCATGCTCTTGTTTCCATCCTCACGAGCGGCTCTCTCCAGCCAAGCAGCTACGGCGTCGTTACATGTGTCTCCTCTATGGTAAAGAGAATAACACATAGGCGACATCCGGAATTCGCGAGCTTCCCGGAACTCTTTAACACCAGAACTCCCTCGGGTAAGGTAGATGAGAAGATCTGTGATAATGCAACCAAGGGAGAATATGTCAGTCGCTCTAGTTGTCTCATGTTCATGATATGGCGGCCTAAGGTCTGCGCATTCTGGAGCTTGACAATAACCCTTTCGGCCTTTGAAGGGAGTCCTGCTGGACTCATCCATTGACTTGATACTCGATAGCCCGAAGTCTGCGAGGATGAATCGAGACCCATCGACCAATATATTTTCAGGCCATAAGTCTTGATGATGTCCTTTGTGCGAAGATTCTGTGTCACCTTGAACGAATTCATGAAGAGCCCAGATGGCAGATGCTAATCCCGCTATTGAGAAGTACATTTCCTCGCGCGAGAGATCCGAAGGCTTCGGACCCTCTAGGTACTTCCTGAGCGTTTCTCCTGGGACGAATGGAGAGATCAAGTAATGATTGGAGTTGTACGTGTAGCAACTCACGAGCTGGAGTATGTTCGGGTGCTTTAGGCGTTGAAGGGTAGCGAGCACTCTGGCTTCATTCTCATAAGTGGTATCGTTGAATTCTAATTCCTTTTTCACGAACTATCGATGGTTTAGTGAGATGATTTTGTGGTTGTGATGAGCTGGCTTACCTCGACGTCATCTCCGAATCCTTGTGGTCGATGAGAAGGATGGATGCGAATCTTACGCACAGATCCATAACCCCCTACAGCTAGTGGAGTCTCGGAAAGGTATGGTAATATAGTTTCACGCATTAATGTTCTCGGCATGATGCGGCCTGAGAAAACAGGGACACTGAACTCCCATTGTTTCTCATAAAACAATTCTGCGGTGTACTCATCATCCAAGATTTTCTGAAGCTGATCTTTCGAGAAGGGGAGAAGGCTATCTACATGTCGGCTCTGGAGTTGATCATTTCGGATGAAATGATTGATGTGACCGACATAACTTATGAGAACCAGTATCCCGAAGACCTTTCGTGCACCTTGCACGATGAAGTCAGCAACTTCATCGCAGTGATAAGAAGGTGTGACATCCGCCAAGACACTTCTCACCACATCCCGTGGGGTGATATCGTGGAGCTCTCTTTCCGGGACAAATTTCCTGCTGTCCGAGTTTGCTATTCGTATTTGATTGATACATCGCTGTAAGCGCTGACAAGACACTGAGATGTTCATTGTGAATGCACCAGGAATTCGACTACCAGAAATTCGATTATGGCAATGATACTGCGAGCTTGAAACCCTAGCCCTCGACGTCGCAGTCAAGGCTATATTTACCGTGATGCAGGTTCAGTATCAAAAGTAAGCTAGATACCCAGTTGTAAGTGACGGCCACTAGAACAAGGCGAGTGGGGTACCGGGATTGTGGCTGGGCGAAGTGGAGGACTTCGAGCACTTCGGCCGGGGTGGCGCAGCCTGGTATAGAATGCCCAACACCGGTTACATCGGTCCTCCTATGCCGGGCAAACCGCTACACCGACAAATTCAAATTGAACGTTTGGAAATCGATTCAATCTCCGCCTGCGATACGACAATTAGTATGACCCGAGATGAATCGGTGAACATGTACGACCTCTGTTATTTCTCGTGAAATCCCGGAAACTACCCAAGCATCACTATGTTCCTGATACGGGTCAGCTCAGCCGTTTGTTGTAACAGGTGCATTCGCATTACCGAAACAGAGTACTGTTGTGGAAACAATCGATCGAGAAGTCCAATCAACCTCGCACGAGTAACATATCTGTTGGGTACACGTGTAGTCGCCATAGTATTTGATTGTGGATCAATTTTGCGCTCATCGACGTAGTATCTCTTTGAGGATTTATAGAAGAAGCAGCCTTGCGGGGCGTTAAAGCGGCAGCAAAATGCTGTCAGTAATTTGTGGGTCGCCGCTTGCCAAGCACCTGCAGAAGGGCTCAGACGACGCCACTGCTGGAAGACAACACACCACCCATCCAGATAAAATGCCTCACCCAGTTTGGCAGGTTGGATTAACCGTCGCCCGCTCGCTTATGCCCTCTGATCTGTACATAAACATAGAACATTTTGGACAAGGTAAGCATCGATCGATCATGCTGCCTCCCAACATAGGTATATAAAAATACGGTCATACCTCAAGTCTCACTGAAATCTTAGTATATTATATCATTATATATACTTTTTTCTTTGTTGATTGAATTTATCTCATCGACTAATGTCTGGCATTTGCACCCGTTTCCAAAGAGTCAGCAGCAAGCTATTCTCGGATGAGGCTACCGATGCCACTATATACACCACATACCGCCGGGATACGGTGGATGAGTTCTGCATTGACAAAGTACAAAGCATCACTACTCTAAGGAAGCATCTTGATCTAGCAGCCAATCATGTCTTATCTACTACTATTTTGTAAGCATATGATGATAGTGATGTTTGGCCATCTGGTTTACTTTCTGGCATAGGACTATTCCACAAACATATTCATGGGGACGGTTCACCATTACCAATAGAGTTTTCAGCTCCATTGTTGAGTCGCTCAACATTTTCGACGAATTTTTTGATATCGTCTCTGGTTTTGGTGTGAAGACAAGTGAAGATGAACGGGCTATATATGGCAGCCGATCTTGTTCACGTCAGAAACAGTGCCAACAAGTACGACATGGTACGTAAGCACTTGCCAGACGCCCTAGTAATGGGCATCGTGTGCTGATAAAGTCAGAAATATGCTATATCATTCATTATGTAGAAAGGAATAACCGGGATCTTCGAGATCCATGGTCGTTAAGGCAAACTGGAGTATATCACCAGCTCTGTAACGACTTTGCTACATCGAAATGGATTTTACTCAACCTTGGGGACTCTTCAAATTTGCATCCAAAGGAGTTCCTCCAGGAAAGACCTAACAACTGTCACTTAGCTTTACACGCTCGACTATTGAATGATATGGGTTGCCATTGGACGGAATATATCGAACACTTAGAGACGGAGTTACGGAATCATGTGAGTGGCCTAGGATTGCCTTATTATTGAGGTTGGCTGACCTAGTATATCAGAACAATAAAGCAAGTTATTGCCCTGTCACTCATTCAGGTAACCATGAATATACTGTCTCATATTCTGACATACAAGAACTGCATTTGCTGGAGATTAAAATCCAAAGGGCAAAAGCAGCCCTGGCGTCGTGCTTAGAAATTGCCCGGGGATGTCAAAATCATTATGCAGTTCACTCGTCTATCGAAACGGCGCTCACCGACAGTAGGGAAATTATCAGCGTGCTTGACAACTACTTAGCCGCGATATCACGTCACTACAATGCCCTCAACCGATTAACACTTCGACTACGTAGCACTGTGGATCTTGTGAGTCCTCAATCTGTCAAACGCTACGTGCGGAATTGATATTATCTTTAGCTATCAAAGATCATTATGTTCCGCAACTCGGAGCTTCTAAGGTCATCTAACCAAGCATCTAATCAGACGCTTGAAAGCCTTCTGAAGTTGACCAATCAAGGCAGCCGTCAGCAAGAGACGCTGAAGAGTCTTGCGGTCAGTGGGCAGGCAAATTCGGTCATGATCAAAGCGCTTTCGGTGGTGGCAACTGTATTTCTTCCGGCTTCGCTAATTGCTGTAAGTAAGAAAATGTTATGTAATCGTTTACTGGGTATCAGTCTGAGAAATACTAGACAGTCTTTTCTTCGAATTTGATTCAGTCAGTGGATAGATCTGATTCAGTCTCCGACACGCATCTCGTTTTATCGGATCAATTTTGGGTATTTCTCGCTATCACATTGCCTTTAATGGCAATCACCTTAGCCTGGACTATATTTTTAGAGTATAGATCTCGTTTTTTCCCGCTAAGGGTTGAAGACTAGCACTTGCTTTACATGTAGGTCGCTGGTATTGAAGGCTAGCCCCTGGTTCACCCGTGGGTCGCTGGTGGCGAGCTGTTTAGCAGCTGGCTTTTAAGAGGAGCCAGTTAATATAACTTTAAATATAAGATTTTTACCGGTCGCAATTATAAATTATAATTATAAATATAATATAATATATATATTAATTTATTATTATTTAATTATTTAATAATTAATAATAAATTATAAAAAAATAAATTAATAAAGTTTTAAATTTTTTAAAAATTAAATTAAATAAAATAATAAATAATATAATTATAAATAAAATAAATAAAATTAATATTAATATTATTTTATTTTATTTTATATATTAATATATTTAAATAATAATTAATTATTTTTTAATATATTTTTTATAATTTATATATTTATATATTAATAAAATAAAAATTTTAATAAATTTTTATAATTTAAAATAAATATATTAAAAAATAATTAATTATTTAAATATATTAATAAATAAAATAAAATAATTTATATTAATTAATATAAAAAATATTTTATTTATTTATAAAAATATTATATATTTATTTATTTATTTATTTTATTTTTATTTATTTTAATATAATAAAAATAAATTTTAATATATTTTTATTTATTATATAAAAAAAATTATTTTAAAAAATTATAAACTTTTTTATAAAAAAATATTATTAATTTATATTATAAAAATTAATATTTTATAAAATAAAAGTTTTTAATAATAAAAT
>JARVKF010000081.1:0-13929 GCA_039778275.1 Seiridium unicorne
CCCCCCCCCCCCCCCCCCCCCCCCCCCCCCCCCCCCCCCCCCCCCCCCCCCCCCCCCCCCCCCCCCCCCCCCCCAGAAAGGAAGTAAAGTCGTGGGTGAAGAATGAGGATGGAAGATCCAATCGCATGGACACGTTCGGTATGAGGCTAACCACATGTACATGTAATCACCAGAGGCTCAATTTTGGTAGGGAAAGTGGGGTTTAAGATTGAGTGAGTGTGAGCGTCAGGTTCAGCCAGCGGCGGGGTCTTGCCTTGGTCCATAATTAGACCTGGACCTCGCTGCAGATAAGAACCAGCATGTATGCAAATGTCTCGGACTTTTTACTGTACAGCGCGGCACAGTGGGTAACACCCCTGTAAATATTGGGTGCAACCACATCGCGTGGCTGCCAGGATGCATGCCGGCCCTGTGATCGTAGCGGGTTAAAGGCTGCTTCTATTGACCCCCTTCCCCCGGAAACTTTATTGAAGTTAAGCGCAGGTCCGGGCTGCGGAGAGCCTACAACGAGCTAGCACTAGATCACAACGATGTCGATCCGCCCCGAACAAAATGATAAGTAATTCAACCGTGACCTCCGTTCACTCTTGCCACTTGGAGCTTTCCCAAACGAACACCCCTCACACCCCATACAAACACGCTGGTGCCCTCAGCTTCGCGAGTCGCCTGCTTTTATAGCCACTCCTGGACTGTAGAACCTGTCCTCATAGAACATGCGCCAGTTAGGTGTTCCCTTCCCGTCGCTGTTGGGATCGAATCGGAATAAGCCCATTCCACTGGAATGGTATTCGCCATTGCCCTGTCAGCTTCATCATTGTAGTCTAGGCGCAAGTAGTTCCAGCGCACGGTTGCTGGTCTTCGGCCTAGAACTCTTCTGATAGCATTCTCGATAGCATTGATGCGGTTAGTATATTTGATGGTCGTGTCTCCGGCGGACTTTCCGTCCTTCACTGGCGTCATGATGTACAGCTTAGTCTCGTCATCATCTTGATTGAACAACTTCGCATCAATCCCCGGACCGTCTGGTGTTATGTAGGGCTTGTACGTGCTGGGGGATGGTGCTGTCACGATCCTCCCTTGAACTTGCCAAATTACTCTCTCCTGAAATGCTGGATCTGTCGCGGGACTGTCCTTGTTGGGTTTCCCGTGGGAATATGATTCCCAATAATGTGCCTGACAAGGGGTTTAGTGGTTGGAGTTCCTACTTGAATGTGGGGTTTATGGATGATTTACCATCCAGACAGCTCGCTGGGAAACGAGTGTGACCTTCAATGTTCTTAGAGCAGACACTTGAACGTCAGGGAGGAGTATGTCAGACTTACGACCGTGCATCCATGTATTCCACCAAACGCAATTTGAAACGGCTGGGTACCAAATTGAACCTGCTGAGTGACGGCTCTTTCGTCATTCGCCGCAAGGCCCAGCGCTGCGCCAAAATAGCTTGTCTCATGGCCTTGAAACACAGCAGGAAGATACGCATTTACTTCAGCGTTTGTAGGAGGACGATCTCCAGTATACACGTTCGAAGTTGGGTTGTACCTGAACCATCTTTTGTCGAGGGCTTTATCATCGCCTTCGATTGATGCATTTTGATATGATAAGATATCGGTTGCATATTCCAGGCCTGCAGTTCGACGTCTGAGGGCAGCACATACGCCCCCGCTGCCGCACGTGTCAAGATCACAAGACGGAACACAGCTGATTGTGTCATCGATGTCATCTTGACGAGGCCCGAGTAGGGAGAAGTCAAACGCATGGCTAAGATGAAGTATTCAGGCAATGGTCATCGTAGTTTGGGACATATGGAGGTTTACCGTGGGGAGGAAACTCTCGCGGCGCAGATGGTAACGAGCGCGAGTAGGAACAACAGCTTCCTGAACTGAGTTCTCGCAGCCATGGTGATGATTTGAACAGGATACACATGAAGTAACTGGAAAAAATACTAAACTTGAGATGGATATCACTGTACTAAATATCATAAGGGTCACGCAACAATTTTCCGTACTACTATGGTCTTGATCTGGAAATATGCGAACAGCCACAACTCTCAAAAGGATGGTAGACCCTGGTTGGCTCACGATACTGCAGAAATTTAATTATCCCCGATTTGTTTTGAATATTCCTGGTCATCTTATCGCCTGACACGACGGGAAAGAGATGATTCAATAATCGGGTGGATATTCGGAGAGCACCAAGATAGATCACGAATAAGAGGACGCGTGCTGAATTGTCTAAGCGCGACAAAAAGAAAAAGAAAAAAGGTAACTAGGGGACCTGCAGAACGCACCACTGCAGAAGCAAGGGCTGGTCAGATCGTGCTTAGTCGATGGTGGGTAGTATCGCACGTGGCACAGCCGTTTTCCGCTCTCCAAGCGTTTTCATCTCAAGCCGCTTAGAGATGCTCTGAGATATGATGGCTGGGACGTTGATATGGTTGGGAGCCTGCACTCAGGAGATATGGTTGACTGGGTTCGGACTATACCCCTTCTCCATCCATCAGCTAAATGATCCACTAAGACTTGACACAGCATCACGAAGTAACACCCGGCTATATAATCACGCAAGTGCGTACAGCCTTCCAGCCTTCTGCTGGATTCAGGCCAAACCTTGTCGTCATGAACTGCGGCACAAACGATGCGCTTCAAAGCATTGACCCTGCAGGGGCTGGAGAGCGCCTGCGAAGTTTGTTGAATGAAATGTGGGCCGTCTCAGGTATGGAGAACACCTGCATTATGTTATCGACACTCATTCCAACAACGAACCCGACTGGGGCGGCCAATCGAGTCACAATCAATGAGCAATACCGATCCCTGGCGGCGGACCTTTTCAATGCAGGTAAATGCGTTTACTTGGCAGATATGGACCCTATAGGCACTATCGGTGCTGGCTGGATTAGTACTGTGGATGATATGATCTCTGATGGTGTTCATCCAAATGTAAGTGTCTTTGTCAACTATTGTGTTCCCCCTTTTATTTCCTTGTCCATTCAGAAGAACCAGCACTAAAGTATGAGTCAGGACTCTGGCCACAGGAAGATGGCATCCGTGCTCTACGCAGCCATCAATCGGGCTTATAATGATGGGCGGATTGCCGCGCCGAGCTCGTCCGATCCCATTGCAAATGTGGGATGCGATAAACCCTTTGGAAACGGCGTTTACGCCCGCGGTCTCACCCAAAAGGGCTCCGGCATCGGCGATTATATTTACTATCATGACAGCGAGGGCCAGGGTATAATTCTCACCATCACCAGCGATTGGGACCGGAATCAGTGGTTTTTCGCCAGGCTTTATGGTCGTGACTTCGACGACCTAGTCGGGTGGTTCAATGTCAGCGATTCCGTCCACAACTTTGGCGTCTGGAACAATTCGGCGGACCACAACGGAAAATTCACGAAGATTGCTGACCTGGTCCCAAATATATACTGCATTTCTCGTGGAGTATATTTCATCGACATGAATGGTATATCTCCTGCTACTGAGGTATTGCTAGGTAATCTGTTGAATCATTCTGCTAAAACTACTGTGTCTAGCTGACGGCCTCGACGACCTCGTATGTATTGCCCCGAAAGGTGATGCGTATCTATCTGTCAACCAAGGCGACGGAACTGCAACAAATCCGCCTAGCTTCAAATACATGGGGCTGATCAAGTCAAACGAGGGCTGGGCACAAGACCGCATTCGACTAGGCGATATCGATGGTGACGGTCGCGGTGACTATGGTAGATGTGGAGTTGGATTCCATTGCGATAGGATGACATCTAGAGAAACTCAACATAGACCAACGGTGTGGAATACATCGCAATGTTTCCGTCCTTGGGCAAATCGTTCTTCGTGTAGGTAAGATACATCTCGTTCTTATGCGGATTCGTCGCCAGTGCCGGATGGGCCTGCACCGAGTACGAGCCCAAGGGATGACTCCCACTCGGACCAGTATAGAACTTGATCGGCTGTAACCACGGACCCATCGGACCAGGCGCCGTGGTGATGTAGCACTCAGCACCAGGATATTGGGAGCCTCCGATCCACACATAGCACTGCCAATGCTCATTATAGTAGTATGTTCCTTGACCTCCAGCACAAGCGTTTCTTATACCGCCACCGGATTGACCGATTCTGGGCATACGATCACTCCATTGTCCGTTGACCCAATACTCATATGCGGCTTTATCTTCGATTTTGTTTGATGGACAGCGCGCCAAATATGTCTCCTGGTTCTCAAACCCGTATAGATATGCCATCCCATCCCTGACCACGCTGCCAGCCACGCCAAACCCTATTTCGCCCGGATCCCAAAATTGGCTGTTGACGACCGAGACCTTGGGTAGGGAGTGACGGAGGGTAGAATCCTCGTCTGGGTAGTAGTCTATTCGGTATAGGACTGTCGCAGGGCAGTCAATCTTCTTGCTGAGATCTTGACCAATATGCCAATGCTTGATCCAAGTGTACGCGGTGATTTCCCCCTCTCGTGGCTCTTGTGTTACCAGGGGAGCACTATCCGGCCACAACGCGATTCTGGTGCCATTGCCCAAATTGCCGGCTGGCTCCTGACCGAAATTCGACGTCAAATAGTAGAACGCATGATTTTCTGGATTCTTCCCATATTGTCGTAGGATGTTGGACTCAAGGGGCTTGTCCCTAGTGGGCCCGAGCTCGGGACTGCCTTTTTGGTTGTAATCTGACCAGCTGGCAGTACTCGATATGATAGGAAACATGCGCACGCTGCCATCTGGATTGCGTAGTTGTGTGTCCCTGTATGTCCAGAATATCCTATCAGCGAATCTCGCGGAGCTTCCGGAATCACGATTGAGTCCTGGATCGCCCACCAAGCCGAGGATCTGGGGCTGTCCCTTACACTTTGGCACTACTTTGTAACCGGGGCGCTGCGAATTCGATGCTGTAAGGACGTTGGGCGGCCCGCCTGATGATCTGCTCAGGTCGATATTTCCAGACTGATCGGGGTTCTGTGGTAAGTCCTGGCTAAGACCTGAGACTTTGTAAGCATGGCAGAATCGCTTGATCTTACCAAGCTCACACACCTTTGCGACCGTTTGTGAACAGCTTGCCAAGCTCCGACGACTCAAACCTCCTTCTCAGTCTCTCCATTGGCGGCGTGAATTACTGGGTGGTTGGACTGGGTAAGAGTTTATTTTGGAAAGAGGACAAATGCGGGGCTTGATTGAGTTGCCGCGCTAATAAACGGCCTGGTAGGCTGGGTACGATTAACTAATACACAGCAACCTTAGCTTGGAAGTTATGGGAGCCTGGAGAACCTGGTAGTACCCCGCATCTTACAGGCTCAAGAGATATACAAAAGTTCGTCTTAGTGGGACCCCAACCAGGTACAATGCTTTTACAGATAAACATCAATAACTTTTAAACCCCTTTTAAGCTTAAAGATTCCAACCCTTTTTAGTTTAGAGTAAGACCAAGGCCATGACCTAGAGTGCATCTTGGGTTTCAGCTTGAGCCGTTGGTTGTTCCGGGTCTGGTCCTCCTGCATGTTTTGCCCAGAATAATGGTTCGAAAAAGCACAAAGTATTCTGGATATTTTCATCGACGGTTATGTATAGGACTATGCTCACCACGATTCCATGGTTGTGTTCGACCGCCCAGCGCTGCCTGACTTCGGCTATGATGAAGATCAGTGGCGTCGACGCATTCACGTTGTTGCCAAACATGGGCGTTGTGTTTGGCACGCATCTTTGCTGCCTACATTGTAATACTGATTTGACTTTGAACGTCAGTTTAACAATTGCGTGCACAAGATCCGAGGTTCTTTAAAGGCTAGAGCTCTTCCGATAGAAAGAGAGGAACCTGCGAGCGTAGCATCGGCACACCAGAGTGCCACAGCGTCAAGTTTGGGTTAAGGGGTACACGGCGGTAGGCCGAGGGAAAAGAGAATATCCAAGGCGGATTACAAGAACAACTGAATTTCGACGTTGAATCGTATCATATATCATATCAACGTTTTAGGCCGCTGTTAAGTTTGTTTGGCTTGGCCAGTGGTTTGAGATCGAACGGCATTGTCTAGATGTTGGCCGCCAATCTATAACTATGAACCTTGCAAGGGGTACCGACAGGACATAATTATTAAATCAATGACATTCCAGTATTTCTAAAGCGTGCCTATATGGGTTCGGGTGCAATATCGTGATAGAAAGCTTAATGCGAAGGAGTATTTTAATTTCAGTAACGAGCGACTACAAAAGATCAAAACCTAATCGCAGACCTAGACAGGCAAGGAGACAAATAAAAATGAAGAACATAAAAGCAGAACATCCTCTCATACGGGAACTATTGTTGTCCTACCCCACGCTCCGATCTCCATGATTATACCACCCTCTCTCAAAATGGCTAGCCTAGCAAGTGACCTGACCATCTCGTCCACACCCGTAGCTCTGCAACGAATTAGTAAAGCATTCGCTTGGGCTCCGTCACTCATGTACGGAGAGACAGAAATCTCGGTTTTTACTGACCTTGGACCAGGATGGGATATTGAGGTATCCAGGCTGCATATTACCGAGCCCGTCATCGCCGGGGCAGGAGGCCGAAACCCGTTACATATTAGTTATTATATTTTAACTTTATAATGCGTTTTAAATTAAAGGCTTTATATAAATCTTATAAATCTTTTATAAAGAGTTTATTTAAAAAATATTAAAATTATATTAAATTAATATTTAATTAAAATATAATAGCCGTTATAATTTATTTTTTTTTATCTTTTTTATTCTTTTTAATAAAATTAATCGTATTATTTAACGGTTTTTTATATATATTATTCGGATTATTTTTAAAATAATAATAATATTAAAAATAATTTTTAAAGTCGTACGCTTTTTTTATAATTAATAATTATTCGTATTTTTTTTAGTTTTAATAATAAAATTTTAAATAAATATTTATATAATACGTTATAATAAAAGGTTTACGGTTTTATATTTAATAAAGTATATATATTAATTAACACTTCCGGTATTAATTATATTAATTAAATAAATTAATAACCCTTTTATTTTATAAAGGAATTAAAAATTATTTTTTTAATATATTATTTTTAAACTTTATATTAAGTGTATTAAATAGTAATACTTTTTTTTTATTAAAAAAAAAGATTATATTAAATTAAATTAATACGAATTTAAAATTGCGAAAAAATTTTCGCCGTTATAAATATTATTATTCGATTTTAAAAATTAATTATATTTAAAATTTACCGTTATTAATTATTTTAAATTATACGTTTTTAATTAAATCGCGTTACTTTTTAAACGTTATATAATATTTATAATTTTAAAACCCTTTTTATTATTTTATAATATACTTTTTTTTTATAATATAAAAATATAACTTTATAACGTTTATTATTTTATTTAAACGCGTATAAATAAAAATTTTCGTAAAGGTTATATAATAATTTAAACGCTTATTTAAATTAAAAAATACTTTTATATTTACGCTAAAATTATTAATATAAAAGTCGAAATTACCTTTTTAAATTAAAATTAACGCGTAAGCTTTTAACGCGTTTCCCCGCGCGAGAATTTTTTAATAAAAATTAAAATTATTTTTTTAAGTTAAAATTTAAATTAAACGTTTTAAACGTATTCTTTTTACGTAAAAACAGTTATTAATTTATAACTTTTTAATTTAAATTATTTTTATTACGTATTTATTACCGGATTTTATTTTTATTACGGTTAATATTACCTTTTTAAGTTATAATTCGATTAAAAGATAAACGTTAAAAATTTTTTCCCCGCGTTAAAGCTTTTTTAAACCCGCCACGTTATTTTAATTCCCTTTTTTATTTTACTTTTATATTATAAAAAAACTTATTTTTTATTTATATTATTTTATAATAAAATAAATAATTATATTTATAATCGTAAAAGGTTTAAATTTTAATAAAAGTAAATTATTTATTAAATACTTTAATTTTAAAATAATATTAAATTTAATTTTAAAAGGCGACTTTAATAAAAAAAAGTTAAATTAAAAAGAAAACGACGCTAAAAAATTTTAACGCGAATATAAAATAAATTATAATATATTATATTATAAAAGATTTTAATACGCGCGTAATAAGTTTTATATAATAAAATAAGCGTTTATTATAAATTTTAATTATATAATTAAAATATTAATAAAAATAAATTTCGCGTATTATAAAATATTAAAAACTAATAAAGTAATTAAAAATATACGTTTATAAATAAAAAATATATCGTTAAAGTTTATATACGTTAAATAAAATATTAATAAGTTTTTAATTTTATAAAAATAAAGTTTTAATTAATTTTAACTTAATTAAAACTTTTTAAAAACGGTAAATTTATTTTATAAAACTATTAATAAAACCGATATTTTTACGTAAAATTAAAAGTAAAATAATAAAAAGCTTTTTTAATAAATAAATAATATAAAAGCTTAAATATTTTATATTTTAATAATCGAAACGCGTTTAATTTAATATATTATTTTTATATTAAATATATAAAAGTAAAATAATATAAATAACGGATAAAAATAACGTTAAATAAATTTATTTTAAAATAATTATCGACGTTTTATAATAAATTTTAACTTTTTCTTTTAATAATAAAATTTATAATAAAAAAAAAAACCGGGTTAAACTTATTATTTAATTATAATAATTATTAAAAATATTTTTATTTAAAAAATAATAAATATATTTAACTTTAAATATTTAAATTTAAATAATAAAAGTTTTATTTTAAAAAGTAAAAAAATAATTTTTATTAATATTTTTTATTTTTAAAAACGTTTTATTAAATTCTTTAATAATAACTTTTTTAAAAATAATTATAAATAATAAATATTTAAATTTTTTTATATTTTATTTTAAAAATTAACTTTTAATTAATAAATAAATAAAATTACTTTTAAAATATAAAAATAATTATAAACGTAAAGTTTTTATAATATAATTATTTTAAAAATAATTACTCGTTTTAAAATAAATTTTATAATTATAATTAAACGGTTTATTTTTAATATAATTATATTTAAATATATTATTAAAAATAAAAATATTTTAATTTTTTTTATTTAAAAACGACTTTATTACGTAAAAGTTTTTAATATTTTAAATAAAAATAATTATAATTAATATAAAATTATAATATAAATTTAAAATAAACTTTTAATTAATATTAAAAAATATTTAAAAGCTTTATAAAATAATATTAAATTATTAAAAAAATATATAAAATTAATTAAAAAGGTTAAAATAATTCTCTTTTTAAAAGTTATAAATTATTACTTTTAATTAATAAAAATATATTTTATTATATTAATAATTATAAATATTACCGTATTTTATAATTTTCGATTAATAAAAAAGTATTTTAATTTAGCCTTTTTATTACCTTTTTTTTAATATAATAATAAATTTAAATTTAAAAATTTTAAATTAAAATAATATAATAAATATTATAATTTTTTACGCGATTAATTACGCGATAAATTAAATTAATAATATAACGATAAATATTTATAATATAATTTTAATTATAAATATTTTAACCGAAACCGTAATTATAATTATAATTATAATTAAAACCGCGATTAAAAACGTAATTATAATTATAATTATAATTATAATTAAAATTATAATTATAATTGTAATAATAACCGTAATTATAATAATAATAAAAGTAATTAAAAAGATTATAAACGTAATAATCGTAATAAAAGCCGGGATTAACGCGATTATAAAAATAAACCGTATAAAAACGATTATAAAAATTATAATTATAATTATAATAATAAACGTTATAATAATTAATATAATAATAAAATTTATTTCGTTTTAAACGAAAAAAATAATTTAATAAAAGAATTAAATATTAAAAAATGTTATTTTATAACGTATAATTTTAATTATTAATAATATAATAAATTTTATTATTTAAATTAATAATTTTAAAATTATAAAAAGAAATATAATATTATTATATAAAATAAACGTAAAAATATTTAAATTTTATTTTTTATTATATTTAAACGTTATATTTATAAATATTATAAAATTTTATATATTTTATAAAATACCTTTTTTATTTATTTTATATATTATAAAAAAATAATTATAAATATTATAAATAATTTATAAATAAAAACCGTTAAAATATAATAAAAAACTAATATAAAAAAGTAATAATAATATTATATAAAAATTTTAAACGCGGATTTAATTTATAAAAAAATACCCGTTTTTAAATTAAATAAAACGCTTATTATATTAAAATATATATATTTATATATAAATTATAAAGTTAATTTAAATAATAAAATAATTTTTAAAATTTATTTTAATTTAAATATAAAACGTTTTTATATCGACCGTTTTTTTTTAAAAAATTTATAATATATTATTATAAAAAAAAATAAAATTATTAAAAGTTTAAATAATATTTTAATCCGTTATATTAAATTTATAATTATTATATTTTATTTTTTTAATATTAATAAAAACGGTTAAATTATTTTAATAAAGTTTATTAAATTAAAATAAATAATAAATAATAAATTAAAACTTTATATATTTATTAATAATAATTTATTAAAATTATATAAAATATATATCGTATATATTAAAAATAAAATATATTTTAACGGTTTAAACGGTTTTAATATTTTATTTATTATTATATATAATAATAATTTTTATATATATAAAATAATTATTAAAAATAAAATAATAATTATATTTAAAAAAAACGTTTATATAATAATCGATTAAAAACTTTTATTTAAAAATTAAAGTTTTAATTTCGAATTATTTTATTTTTATATTATATATATAATTATTAACGGTTATATTTAATTTATAATAATAATTAATAATTTATTTTAATAATTTATAATAATTAAAAAGGGAATTAAAATAAAAAGGATATTAAAAATATAAAATAATAATTATTTTATTAATAATTAAAAATCCGGTTTTAAAATATTAATAATTATTATAATAATAATACTTTTATTTATAATTTTTATCGTAAATATTTATAAAAACGTAATAAAAAACTTAATTATATTAATTATTAATATAAAATTTAATATAATTTTAAAAGTTATAATAATAATAATAAATATATTTTTATTTAATATTATACCGGATTTAACGTAAATAATTATTACGTTATAAACCGTAAATTTTAAATTATTTAAATAAAATATATCGTAAATTTTACTTATTAATTTAATATTTAATATAATTAAAAAAATAACGTATAAAATTAATTTATTTTTTCCCGTTTTTAACCTTTTTAATTATAATAAATTAATAACTTTTATTAATAATTTTATATTTAATATTTATTAATTAAAAACCTTTTTAAAAAGGTTATAAAAAAAAGTATTTATATTTATATTAAAAATAACTTTTTTATACGAAAAATAACGGATTTTATTTTTAATTATTTTAACTTTTAAAAAGATAACGGCTTTATTAAAATTCTTAAAAAATAAATAATAAAAATTCTTTTTATTAATAATTAAAAAAAGTATAAATTAATAAGTCGTTTTTATTTTTTTAATCGTAAAAATAAAAAATTCGTAAATAAATATAATAATAAATTTTAAAAATAAAAACGTTTTAAATACGTTAATAAATTAATACTTTTTATTTACGTAATATTTATTATTTAATAATATATTTATAAAAAAGATAAAAGTTATATAATAATTAATTTTCGTTTTTTTAATTATATAATAATATTAAATAATTACTTTTTACTTTTATAAATAAACGTTATTATATTTTTATATAAAAAACGTTATATTATCGTTATTAACGCGATTATATTTTTTTATTAATTTTTAATTTATTTATAATATTATAACCGGTTTATAATAATTAATTATAAAAATTTTAAAAAATTAAAAATTATTTTAATAAGTTTTTATAATTTTTTAATTTACGTTTAAAAATATATAAATTATTTTTTAAAAGATTATAAAGATTTTTATTACGCGTTTATTAATAATATCGTTATTTATTTAAATAATAAAGAAATTTACTTAATTTATTTAAAAATTATATTTCGTTTATTTATAAATAAAAATATTTCGATTTTTTTTAAAAAGTTTTTTATTAATTATTTATTTATAAAGCTTTTTAATTTTTATATTAACGCGTTTAATATATTTATAATAATAAAAAAGATTTAAATATTTAAAAATTTTAAATTTTTTTATAATTTAAAAAGTTTTAAAACGTATTTTAACGTTAATAATTTTTTTCGTTATTTATTATTTTATTATATAAAGGTAATTAAGCTTTTATAAAATTATAAAATTATATTTCTCGCGAAAAGAAAAATAAAAAGTTAAATAAATATTAAAAATTTTAAAAAGAAAATAATATATTACCGTTCGACTTTTTATAAATTTATAAAAGTTAAATTAATTTTATTTTATAAAATATAAGATTTTATTTATAATAAAATAACTTTTTTTTATTAAAATTTAAATAATATTTTATTTATATAAATTAACGTTTTTTTAAAGAAAAAATACGGCGTTATAATATTTTATTTAAAAAAAAATTATATTTAATATTTAAATAATATTATTCTTTTTAATTAAATATTTTTATTATATATTTTAACCGCTTTTTATTAAATAAAAAATTAAATTATAAATTATTAAAATTAAAAGTTTTATATTTTGTTTAAATAATAAAAAAATTACGTATTATATTTTAGTTAATTAATAAATTTATAATAATTTTTACCGATTATTTTATAATTAAAAAGATTTTAAAATAAATTTTAATAATTACTTTTTTTATAAATAAAAATAATTAATAGTTTATTACTTTTTTTTTTTATTTTTTTTATTATATTTTTTAAATTTATTATTTATTTAATAAATTTAATTTTATATTTAACGTATTTAATCGTTTAAAAACCGTATAAAATACGATTAATTTTAATTAATTTATTAAACGTAATAATAAAAAATTAATATTTAATAATATATAATATATTAATAATAAAATTATAATAAATTTTAAATTAAAAATTTAAATATAATAAAAGTATTTAATTAATAAAATATATAAGAAAATTATTTAAAAGTTTTAAAAAATAAGTAAAATAATTATAAAAATATTAAACGAAAATTTTATTTATTTTAAATATTTATTTAAAATTATAAATAATTTATTATATAATATTACGCGTAATAATTTAAAAAAGTTATATATATTATATTTAATTATTAAAAATATATTTAAAATAATTTATAATAATAAATATTATTTTAACGAAAAATAAATATTAAAAAAAATTAATAATTTTATTTTTTATTAAAAAATATATAAAGTATTATTTAACGTATAAAAATTATCGTATTAATTATTTTAAAACGGTAAATAATTATTAATTAATTTATAAAAACCTTTTATTAATAAAAACGGTCGTTATAAATTTTATTATAAAAATATTAAAAGTTTTTATTAAAACGACGTTATAATAATTAAAAGGTTATAATTATTACGATTTTTTAATAATAATAATTTATATTATATTTAAATATAATATATTAATTTTTAATAACGTTAAATATTTAATATAAAATTAAACGATAATTTTTATTTATTAACTTTTTTTATTAAATTAAAATATATTAATAAGAATTATTTTAAATTATAATTATAAATTTACGTTTAATTTTTAAAAAAGTTTTTAAAAAGCTTTTAATACGCGATTATTAATAATTATAATTTATTATTTTTAAATAAATAATTTAATTAAAAAAAAAATTAAATTATAAAATAATATATAAACGTATAAATTATAAAAAAATATATTAAAAAAGATAATTAATTATTATTTATAATAATAATTAATTATTTAAATACGTTAATAAATAAAATAAAATAAATTAATATTAA
>JARVKF010000082.1:0-13221 GCA_039778275.1 Seiridium unicorne
CCCCCCCCCCCCCCCCCCCCCCCCCCCCCCCCCCCCCCCCCCCCCCCCCCCCCCCCCCCCCCCCCCCCCCCTTTTTTTTTCGTTGATTGTAAGCCGCATATGCACAAAATTGCTGAAAACCAGGAGTGGCGGGTGAGATGGTGAGAATAGGACTACTGAACTCGAACAAGTTACCGCTTATGATAACAAAGACGCAGGATGAACCGCTGTCAAAGAAAAGGTCATGTGCCTTTGTCGTTGAATTCCATTTACGGGAATGTTGCATTACATGACAAAACGCCACCCTGAACTGTTTGTGTGTTAACGTACACGAATTTCTTGACCACGATCAACGCATGTATGCTTTAACTTTGTTATTTGTTCTGTATGATTATCGCACCAGCGAGGCCCGTTCCCACGGGTATGTTTGTCCGTCCTATCCTTTCTCCTAGTAGCCTATATACAAACATAATCTTGATATTACATTACTCATTTGGGGTATCTCCTCCATCCTGTTCTATAAGCGCCATCCAGCAGCACCTCTTCCCTTCATTACCGCGTCTACCAAAATAATACTTAGTCATTCTGTTTGTGCTCATCGCAGTCTGTGGTCATATCTCCGCACGACTGTGCCATTCCAAGGCGAATATGTCGTATGCCAAAATCCATCGTCATACGATGTGGAACTTGTGCTGAATACAGGGATTGGTGTCGTCAGATGGGTGTCTGCCGACGTTGAGGATGTGGTTGTGGAAGTAGTGCTCCATCTGGTCGGGTAAGGCGATGTAGTCACGGACGCACTCGTGGCTGAGCTTGGGCTTAAACTGGTTGTTGCAGACGCTGTCCAAGTGTCCGAGGTCTCTGTGATCGATATGGTGTTCACCGAGCTACTGCTCGACGTTGAAGAAGTTGCCACACTAGTTATTGTAGATTGGCTTGTCGCTGAGGACGTGGGCAATAACGTCGTCGTGTCACTTGACGTAGCTGCGGACGATGACGTTGTCTCATGGTCCGTGGTGGCGGTTGACGATGGTGTCGGAGTCACTGTAGTTGTGACCACACTGGTTGTAGGTTCTATGTCAATCACGGAAACAGTAGAAACTATCTCCGTAGTTGGTGCAGTAGTCACCACAACCGTATCCGTCTTGGTGACCGGCGGTGACGTTTGAACGACGGTAGTGTGAACAGTCTCCACAACTGTGGTCGCCGTTGAATCGCTGCCTCCTCCGCTACCGTCGATCGGCACGACAGATACAGAAGCTCTTGCTACTACTGTGAGAGGCACGGGACCACGTCTTGCCCATCTCAGGAAGGGAAGGGCGGCGACTGGAGAGGAAAGAGAAGAAATCGCAAGCAGGAACGGGAGTGGGAGACTGGACCGCATCTTGACAGAAAGAATGACTCAAAATGGCGAGGATGAGGATCTTGGGAACGGACCACGCAGATTTGGCTTGACTTGAGAGGGATCTGCAGGATGAGTAAGAGAAGAAGGGAAAAGTCTATACCTACGACTCGGCACCATGAGGCTTTAATGTGGGTGCGTTGGACTCACGATATTCAGAAGGCTGGATGCTCGCTTCGCAGCGTAACACTCGGGGACTGGCATTTCTGTTGTAGACGAGCTGTACCCATGGAGTTCGGGGAAGTCGAGCGGCTGGGTTCCCTGCAAGAAATCTGATGGAACCTGCTGATTGGCTGCATGCCTACACCCGCCACGCGCATTTCGTCGGAAGGGGTAAGCGCCACAGCGTGCCTGCACTAGCGTCGCCTGCGCTGTAATTACGGCCTCGGCCGCTGCCACTTAATCACGAGGTGTCAAACAGTTGGGTAGCAGTAGATTAGCATGTGTGAGATGACGCTAGCTAAGGAGGGGTAGAATTAGGGCCCCTGGCCACCACATTCTTACCTTAGTTCACCAACTCCAATCAACCTTCCATCAAGACCAGATTCTCTTTCTGTGTGTTGTTGATACGATAAGTAAGGGGGACCCTACGGGTCCCAGTTATGTAAGCTAGATAGAGCTTAAGCCCACTGCAGCTACTGCTGCAGCTGCTGCCAGCTGCCACGGCAGCCAGCCCCCACTAGATAGATCCAGCAGCTCCTTTAAAGGAGGAGCTAAAAATCTATTTTATTTTATTATATTTAACACCTTTTTATTATAATTATATTAATTATATTAAATTTATAATTATAATTAATGTAAATTTTATATTTAAAATTTTATTAATTAATTTTTTTAATAATTAAAAATTAAATTTATTATTAAAATTAATTTATAATATTAATATTTTTTTTTCGTTTATTTTAATATATTAAAAATAAGTTTTAATATAATTTTATTTATTATATAAAAAAAACTATTTTAAAAAATTATAAGTTTTTTTTATAAAAGGAAAAATATTATTAATTATTATTATATTAATATAATTATAATAAAAAAAGTATAAAATATAATAAAATAAAATAATTTTTTTAATTTTTTTAAAAAAATTTATTTAATATATTAAAATAATTATAATAAAAAAGTGTAAAGTATAATAAAATAAAATAAATTTTTAGCTTTTTTTAAAAAAAAAAACTATTAAATTTTAATACGTTTAATATAAAGTTTAAAAGTAATATATTAAAAAAATAGTTTTTAACTTTTTTATAAAATAAAAAAGTTATTAATTTATTTAATTAATATAATTAATACCGGAAATATTAATTAATATATATATTTTATTAAATATATAATTATAAACTTTTTATTATAATATATTAATTTTAAAAGTTATTATAAATTTTTTTTTTAAAAAATTAAATTATATTTTTTTAAAAAAAAGTTAATTTTTTAAAAAAAAATAAAATTATTAAATTTAAATTAACGACTTTTATTTTAATAAATTTATTAATTTTTTAAATAAAAATTATTAAATATTATAATTATTATATTAAACTTTTAAATTTATTTATAATTATTAATAACCGTTTATTATTTTTTTAAATAATAAATAATTATTTATAATTATAAATAAATTTATTAAAATAAAAGATTTTATTTATTTTATTTATTTTATTTATTTTATTTATTTTATTTATTTTATTTATTTTATTTATAATTATATTATATAAAATTATAATTAATATTTTAATTATATAAAATTTAAATTTATTAATTAATAATTATAAATTATAATTAATAATATTTTATATTAATAAAAATATAATATAATTACGACGGTATCCACGATTATAATTAAGATAAACGTGCCGTTTATAATATCGGGAACGCCCACTTTAACGACGTCCTCTGCGGTTGTGCCGAGCCCGACACAAGCTGGTTGATACGTGGACATATGGGTTATAAAAAGGTGTATTAGAAAGGATAGCTGGTTGCTGCTTACGGCAGCAACCAGCTGCTTAAATACGTCAGCAGATAAGATAAGATAAGCTAGCGCTAGCGCTAGCCCCACTTATCCTATCCACCTTATTTATAACCGTGTCACTGGTGCAGCGAGCGACTGCACAGCATGGCATCTTGTGGTTGATGGCGACGGTTGCTGGGCCATCAGCCAGGAATACGGAATTTCTCTTAACGACTTTTACGTTTTGAATCCGGGTGTGGGAGACGACTGCTCAAGCCTGTGGCTAGGTTACTATGTCTGTGTTGGTGTATGAGTAGCATGAATAGTTTCCTGTATATCAGTTTTTCCTCATAATGCTGCATTGTCAGATCAGGGGCGAAGAGTCGGGGCTGAGTTCGTCCAAACTTGCTAATTTGCTCGATTATTCTGTGCCTGCCGAGCCACATGGTGTTCTGAATGTGTGGGATAAAATTTACCAGTAGCCTACTTCAGGAGGTCGTTTATAAATCAAGTCCCAGCCATGACCAATGTGCAATTCTTCGTAGGCAACAACCCAGGAGTCGAGGGGTATATACATCCACCTAATGTCATGTCCATCACTCAAGTCCTCGCTCTCGTCACTCTCGCCGCCTTCGTCTTCAAGAGTTGATGCCGATAGGGCGGCTGAGGGATGTTCCGCGGGAACCGACACCAGAGCGCACTTGACCGGCGGTCCACGCCCGCGCCCTCCGCCTGCTTTGTACTTTTCCCAGTCCAGCAAACTTGAGAGACTGTCGTCTCCAATGTGCACACAATATTCGAAGCGAGGCAGACGAGTTGTCAACGGGTTATCTGCGCCCGGCCCATCCCGCTCAACGGACAAGCCTCTCCGCCAGGTCCTAAACAGCTCCCGAACTTGCTCTTTAGTGGCCCTGTCCAAGCTCTCGCGGTCCTCGATAATGGTCCATTCCAGATACGGGCCTGTAGTGCGGTCCTCATGATTTCTGCCCATGTAGGCGTCGACTTCGTGGCGTAGCCGTGCTATAAAGCGGGCCCAAAGCTCGTCATCAGTATAGTCGCAGCGGTAAACAACGAAGCCCCAGTGAAAGAATCCGCTTAATTGCATATGATAACCACGGCTGCCTACTTGCTGTCCTTCAGCCTGCAGAGCCTTTAAAGTCGAAAGATTTTCTCGGGCTAGGGGATCGTCGGCCATGTTAACTAACTGTCACGGACTGGCGCTAGCGCCAGCTGTCAGCTTAAAGTATTTAAAAAGAGCTTGGAAATTAATTTTAACTCTTTAGCTTTTATAATTTACACACTTTATAAAGGATTTTAAAGTAAAGCTTTTATAACCTTTTTATTATAGTTTATTTAAATAAGGGTTTTATTTAATTAAAAAGTTAAATTTATAAAGAATTTAAAAATATTTTTTAACTTTTATAAAATTAAAATTATTTAATTATTTTTAATAAAAGAGTTATTATTATTTTATTTATTTTTAACACTTTTTTAATAGTTTTTAATTATTATTAATTATTATAAAATTATAATATTAATATAATTAATACGATAAAAGGTGGGGCACTTACGTTGTTAAGTTATATAAAGCTAGCTGGCAGCTGGCGCTTAGGCCAGCCAGCTGGCTCCACCTTTAAATAAAGATCCTCCCGCTGCCGCGGGAGAGCTAAAAAATCTATACTTTCACACCACCTTATTTAACCCCCATACTATCTGTTTTAATAATAAAAAAACTATTATTAATATTATAATTAAATTAGGTATAATTAGTTTTAAAAAATTAATTTATTATAAAATTAATTTTTATTATCGGCGTGCAGTGCGGACGTCGACAGTGCCCATAATTCCATGTCTGAGAGAGAACCCATGTTGTTGTGCTCAAGCTTAATGGTATGTGGTTCAACGATCAGTCAACGTGATGCATGCCGTATGCCTAAGTAATGAATAGTGCGGTTAGGGAGAGTTCACAACCTAGGATCCAAGGGAGCATCAGGTCCATACATTATGTCACTAATCTTGATGCACAGATTCTGCGGCGACCTAGTGATGGATAACATCTATATTCTATTGGCAAACTCTGGTCGAGTAAGCCGAAATTCATGTCTTCCTTGACTGTTTCGTCTGTCATCGACCCGCACTAGACGCCTTTGGAGGGTTCACACGTAACTTGGCAAACTGCTGGCGATTGGTATATGACTAACAGTGGTATTGGCTTATCTAACAATCTGACATAAGGCGGGAATCGGGAGTCAAACCCAAGGGATTCAACTCGCATCATGTTGAAGTGCAGGTGCCCTCTGACCGCTGTTTTTAGAAAAGTGGGTAATGTCATTGGGCTTGAACGCGTACGCAGAATATCGTTAAGGAGCGGTTGATAGTCTTCAACGCGTGTCTCTCAGGCTAACTTCCCCCGACGTATTAGTTTTATTAAAAGTCCAAGTTATACGCGATCATGTTTAACAGTCTTATCTGCTTAACGCAGAAACGAGGCTTTGCTATCTTGCCGGCCTGTATCAATCCCAACCAAGCGAACCCTAATACCGGCAGCATATTAGTCAGACACAGCAGGTCTAATGCTGGGCCGTGGAGAGCCTGCTGGGGTTTCTAAACCGATTCCGTTGCGCCTGGCGTGATGTCACCCCCACTACGTCGCTGTAATAGACCGTGGATGGCCAAAGGGAGCCAGAAGCCTTGAAGTCGGAGGTTTTTTTTATTCTCTTTGCAGCCGTCATCAATTGGGATCGTAGAATGTGGACGGTGCACGCATTTGTTTTTGTAGTATATCAATGTTTTCTCTCACGAAAAGAGAACATTTCCTTTACAAGTTTCAAGTGCGATGCAAGGGGCTCCAGAGCGTACCCCCGTAAAGAATGAAGCATGCGGGTAAAGGTAGAAATAACGCTACAGTGTTTGCCCAAATCATAGCTGCTTGGACTCAGCATCAAGCCCTTCTCTGACCCTGTCAGCTAGCCATTCATACTGCTCGAGACTGTTGTACAGCTGGCACGAGAAGCGGAGCGTGCGTCTAGGATAGGCCGGCCATGAATACACTTGGATCTCAACACGGTGCTTCCGCCACAGGTAATTCTGCAACGGCAGGTTGCCCATAGTCTCAGGTAAGGTGGAATCTGGCAGCGGAATGGTAGCCATGTTGGCAATCAGGTCGTCAGGACAAGGCGCTTCCATTCCGAGCTTCTGAATAAAAGCCCGCCGAGCCTCGACAGCCAGGTCGTGATTTCGACGGACCATCTCGGCATGGCCACCCGGCAGGGCTGTTTGGAGGAACTCGATGATGCGCGGCACGGTATGGACGACAGTGGGATCGCTAGTGCCCATCCAGTCGAACCTGTGCTCAAACGGTGTGTGCATCCCGGGCTGGGTATCGCGGAAGTAACACGAGCGAGCGACGACCAGCGGCTTTAACTGACTGCGGCGATCGGCTCGTACGTGCAAGAATCCGAGGCCACGTGGTGTACACATCCATTTGTGACAGCTGGAGGTGTAGTACGGCGCATTGAGGTCGGTGAGATCCACCGCGATCTGTCCCGGCCCATGGGCGCCGTCGACCAAAACATCCACTCCGCGGGTTTCCATCTCGGCAACTATGCGCTTGATTGGAAAGACTAACCCGGTACGACTGACAATGTGGTCGAGGATAGCGAACTTGGTTCGAGGCGTTGTGGCAGCCAATATAGTCTCCAGGATCTCGTCAGCTGAGGCAACCGGGAAGGGCACCTTCACAATAACCGCTTTTGCTCCATCTCGCTCGGCCAGGTATTCTAGTAGCATCTTGACTGACTTGTAGCAATGGTCAGTAGTCATAATCTCGTCCCCCGGCAAGAACTTGTAGTTCTGCGCCACGATGTTGAGACCCATGGTTGAGCCGGGTGTGAATATCAGGCCGCCGGGGTCTGCATTCAGGAAGGCGCCCATGGCCTTTTTGGACACTGCAAGGCGTGATGCATAGTTCTCAGCAAAGTACTGATGTGCACCAGCGTCGAGCTCGCGTCGGAGCGCGTTCTGGTATTCCAGGACTTCTGTCGGACACCCGCCGCAGGACCCATGGTCAAGGTGGACAACGTCCGGCTTCAGGTGCCATCTGTGACTCAAAGGCCCTGTCAGTGGCAGAGGTTGTGGTGGTTGGTCCATGGCGTGCTCGTGCTGGCCGCTGTGTAATGTGGAGTCGTGCACCGCTGTAATAAGATAAGTGCTGATCCACAGTGTTTGTTTCCTAGCCTGGCTTACTTAACGTTAGATCCTCATTCACGCCTCCCACGGGGATATTTGAGATCTTGCCAATCACGTCGTGCAACTGCTTGACTGCCAACCTAAATCTCCAGTATGACAGGGATTCCCGCTTTCGGATGATCTGCACGCCAGCCGAGTAAGTGTGCTTGGTAGAAGAAGGAGGAGCTACTGTGGGCGCGTCCAGGGCCCAAGCGGCAGTTCCTTGCATAGGTAGGTTTCAGCGCCTCTTATTATGCTGGCCAGGATTCCGTAAGCCGAAGCACAAATGATCGGCCTCATCTGAGTCATCAGGATCAGTCACATCACTGAAGCGTGCTTATTCGAGCAGGGCTCCACCGCTGTTTGGTCCCGGTAGGGGACCAGACAGGAGCCCGAATTGAACACTCATTCTGGTTTTGACACTCGACGACGCTTCCGGCTGATCAAGATCTAGAGCAGCGCGGTGAAACGACGACTCGCCCAAGACCAATTCGCCCAAACTCTCCCTCCACCTTGCAGTCTACAAGCTCGTATCTTGGAATCAGAATGGCGTTAGAGATTGAGCGGCCCGAGCCGGCTGCTGGGACGCCGACCGAGTATGATACCCTGCCTCTTCCTGCCCGAACCGCATTTGGAGCAACCTCTGGCTGATCTCAGTAACAGGAAACAATCGCCCTTAGACGCAGGGGCCGAAGCCGCTGAGACCGACATGCCAACTGAAGACGAATTGAAGACGTTGAGACGGGTGACTGATCGAGTGCCCGTTGCCATCTATCTTGTGGCCGTCGCCGAAGTCGCTGAACGATTCGCATTCAGGTGTCTAACTGGTCCCATGCGTGAGTTGAGCCCCCAAGCCTTGGGGTTGGGTCACTCACACTTTACGGCCTGTAGAGAACTACATCCAGAATCCGCTCGATGACCACGTTCGGCCAGGAGCTCTAGGTCTGGTGAGATCCCCGCTGCACCCCTCTTGGATTTTGACGCAAAATGGTAACTTTGACGCGTGCAGGGCCAACCTGTCGCGACAGCCCTTGGCTATTTCTTCCAATTCTGGTGCTACCTGACTCCAATTATTGGTGCAGTTGTGGCAGACAGTTGGCTCGGAAGGTTTAAGACAATATTCGGGGGAGCCGTGTCAGTCGCCAGTCCCAATATATATTCAGTAACAATCATTGACTTAATTCCTACTAGAATTTCGACCGTCGGCATTGCTGTTTTGTTTGTTACATCGCTCCCATCATTACTGAATAGGGGTGCTGGCCTTCCAGGTCTGATCCTGGCTTTAATTGTGATTGGTCTAGGGTAAACCCCATTTTCGCTCCATTCTGCTCTAACCATATATATGACCCGCTGCGCAGGTCCGGAGGAATCAAGAGCAATGTTGGCCCTCTGATCGCAGATCAGTACTCGGGTCGCCGCTGTCGAGTTGTGACACTCAAGACTGGCGAGCGCGTAATCGTGGATCCAGACGTCACAATCCAATCCATCTTCAGTCGCTATTATTGGTATAAAACCTGGGCAAGGACAGAAGATGACACTGAGCTCACACTACACTAGGGTAATCAATCTTGGCTCAAGTTCTGCACTCGTAGCGACTGTGCGTATTTCGAGACGAGGAATAACCCGAAGCACCAGCATGCTAACTCGTGTTTCTAGTGGGTTGAACTGAAAGTCGGATTCTGGGGAACGTATTTGATGTCTCTATGCGTATATGCGACCACGGTAGTTCTGCTGATACTTGGCTGGAATCAGTATAGTATGTGCCTATAACAACCCATTCCTCCGAGTTGGACAATCGGCTCACCCCCACTAGTTACTCGTCCTCCTCAGGGCTCAATTATTCCGCAGGCCTTCCGTGCGTTTTGGATCGGTCTAAGAAACTGGGACATGGACAAGGCGAAGCCATCGTATCTGGCCGCCCACCGACCCCGGCATTCAAATGTTCCATGGAATGATCACTTCATCGAAGAGCTCAAGGTTGCGCTAGTGGCGTGCCGCGTGTTGTAAGTAGCCAGTCTCCCATCACAGCTAGTAGTCTGCTAACAAAATAAATTGCAGCGCAATGTTGTAGGTCTCCTGCTCGACATTCGGAGCCTAAACTCGTGTACATTGTCTGAACTCTCATAGCCCAATCTTCTGGACCTGCATGGGGCAAACCAGTGGCAACACCGTCAGCTTGGCTGCCAACATGAATACCTACGGTCTCCCGAACGACTTTTGTGAGTCATACTGCGAAAGCACTCACTAGAAGGGGAAGGGAACTAAAAAGTTTGTAGTGGCCGGGTTCAATCCCGTCACCGTATTGATACTCATACCACTGCTGTAAGCTCATTTCATGTTGCTATCTGTGCTTATCTGACATAAACCGTAACCTCTGGCAATAGGGACCGTTTCATCTACCCTGCTCTCCGCAAGTTCAACATCCCATTCCGACCGGTGTCCCGGATAACGCTTGGATTCGTAGCTATGGGAGGAGCAGTCGCCTTTGCAGCGGGAGGCCAGTCAAGTGAGCATAACACGAATCATTCATCCAAACATGAGGACTTAGACTAATTGGACGAATCTCCCAGTGGTCTACAAAAATCCAGACAATCAAGTCCCGGTCTTCTGGATTTTACCCATTTACATCCTAGCGGCCGCATCCGAGATCTTTGCCTTCCTGGCGGCCATCGAGTTCGCATATACCAAGGCGCCAAGTGCGATGAAGAGCCTAATATCCTCTCTGAACCTATTGTCGTGTTCGATAGGTTCGGTCCTAGGCTTCGCATTATCGCCAACATCGACCTATGACAAGGTCCTGGTGGAATTTATCGTGCTTGCCTGCTTGATGGGCCTCCTGGCGCTGGCTTTCTATGTGCTCTTCAGCAAGTATAATGAGGAAGAGGAGCAAATGAATATGTTGGAGCGCGAGACCGAGCCAGACGTGGACGGTTGAGCGGCATCCATCGAAATGTAGTGGAGCGTTTTGCAAATGACGCCAAACCTTACAAAGCAGAATTCCAACACATTCTTGGCAAGTAACTTGACCGCTTCATAACTATGCCCATCTTCTTTGATGTGAACCAGAATTCGCCATCCAAAGTGGCACGGTGTAAACCCTGAGTACCATGTGCGCCTTACCTACTTGTCTAATCATGTGCCATGTTGCAAGTAGCCAGAGAGGAAGGACGGTAAAACACAACACAGTTCGTAATGTTTGGAATTATGAGATATGAGAGCGACAACTAGAAATATAATCTACCGACCATAGAACGTCTGATCGATTGATGTTTCATGCAGCAAGAGGATGCGAAGCATGAACCGGCTTCGAGTCAATTCGTGCTTCTGAACAATGCAGTCTTTATAATTGCAAACACGTGCGCTAACAATGAGTAAGGCGGATGTAGGGCAGATGTACTGTGGATCCATCGTTGCTTTGGATTTATTCCTCCTTCCAGCTGATACGAAAGGTTGATGGCTGTTCATCGAGGTCATAGAGCGGTCGGCACCACAACACCTGAAGTTTGTTCCCAGCGGCCTAAATAGCCTTTTCTTCCTGTCAAGACCGGAGAGGCTGCGAATTCAGCAGTTGTAGCCTTCCTGAACATATGAAATTTTTTGTTATGCCAGTCCGCTGCCGTCCATACCCTTCCCACTGAATCTTGCACCTGCGTTTCAAATTCAGGACGGAGTAAATATACCACAGTAGTCTTTGTTGTCGTTACAGAGGAAGGGTGAGGAACAGCCCGGTGAAGACTCGACTTCAACTTGCCCTTGGACAAGAACGTGAGTGTCTCCTACGTTGACGACAGCATGGCCAGGGCAAGGCTCGACAAATTGCCAAGAATTGTCCGGCATTAGCACCTGAAGCCCCCCCGAGTTGGTGAAAACGAAAGACAAGCTTCCAGCATCCGTGTGGGCCAAGTGTCCAACCTTATCAAACGTGTGGCTGAGGGGTTGGTATCGGAGTAGGCCCAGGCCGGTCATCGAGGCCTGGTCTTGCCGGTGGCAGTCCTGGAAAGGGGCGCCTTCCGGCCGACCAAGCGACTCGTATAAAGTCGACAAGATCGCCAGCGATATATCATGAAGGCTACGGATGCAACTAGTGAGCGGCTTTTTAGCGTCCTGTATAGGACCTGGCCCAGCGAATGGTACCATTCTGTCACCAAGGCCGAAGAGGCCGAGTTCAGAAACCTCATACCAGTTAGCTGGTTCCCACAAGTCAAGTTGAATGTGGCTTCAACTACAAGATTGGGCGAGTTACCATGAAGCTTTCGTATCCGTCTTTTTTCCCTTCTAATGGGCCGATGTTGATGCCGACCTCACGATAGCTAAACCCTACCGATGAGCACATTCCATCCATTCACATACATACCAGTCGAGTACTAACCCATGAACTTTCGAGTCGTTATACTTGTCCGTATTGTATTGACGTTTCTCATCCACGTCAAGGTTAAACAGATCGTCGGCAGTTTTGAAGAGTTGCTCCACATCCCTCAAAGTATCGTCCGTCTTCGGGCTCCTGAGGTCCAGGTAGAAGAACCCGACCTCTGTGCACGCCTTGAGAAGCTGTGCAGCGCTGGCTTCATCGCCCTCAAGTAACTTTGATACGGATATTGTCGTGAGGCTTGCGACAGAATCGTACATCGCGTCGCTCATAATGAGGAAGTTGAAGCGTCTTTTGTGGTCTAATTGTTGTATAGTTGTAGCAAGTATGTTTTAAAAAGACTTGTATAGCTCGCAATTCGTTAGCCAATTGGAATGTAAACCAACAGCAACTGGTGCGTCACAAATATAAATCTGTTGCACAATTAAGGAATTACAATTGACTACTCTAATTTCCACCTGTCCATTAGCTGAAGATGGGTCTCGATGCAAGAAGAAGTCCACCAAAGTAGGCGTAAACACAGGCAACATGTTGACACACCCACTGGGTATGAAGTATAGTGGCGGGAATGCATGTCATACTTTCGCTGGTCGTATATTAGACAGTCAGACTGGAAGACTTCCATATCGAGTTTAGTGAAAGCGCGTACATGGATTAGTTACGGCGGTTCATAGCTACGACTATTTACATCTCACTTTTTGTGGCTTACCCCTTTTTACGCGCACTTTAAGAAAATTAAAAAATAAATTATAATTATTAATAGTTAGTAATATTTATAATTACTTATTAACGGTAAAAAAAAGTTTTTTTTTAAATTTTTAAATTTAAATAATATTTATTAATATAATAAATAAAAGGGACTTTACGGGTTTTAATTATATATATTAAATAGAATTTAAGCTTATTATAATTATTATTATAATTATTAATAGTTATTATAATAATTAGCCTTTATTAAATAAATTTAATAACTCTTTTTTTAAAAAAGTTAAGAATTTATTTTATTTTATTATATTTTATACCCTTTTATTATAATTATATTATTTATATTATATAATTATTATAAATTTAATATTAAATAATTTTAATTATAATATATAATATAATATAATATATATAAATAATTATAATTATTTATTTTTAAAATTTAAATATAATAATAAATTATTAAATTTTATTATAATTTTTTTTAAATTTTTTTTAAATTTTTATTAATTAATAATAAATTATTTAAATTATTTATTAAAAATTAAAAAGTTTAATATTAATTAAATTAATTTTTTAATTTTTAATAAATTTTTT
>JARVKF010000083.1:0-11756 GCA_039778275.1 Seiridium unicorne
CCCCGCCCCCCCCCCCCCCCCCCCCCCCCCCCCCCCCCCCCCCCCCCCCCCCCCCCCCCCCCCCCCCCCCGCCCCCCGGTGTTTAAATTGGAAAGTGATACCGGGCATGCCCCC
Organism: Seiridium unicorne; assembly: GCA_039778275.1. Taxonomy (NCBI): domain Eukaryota; kingdom Fungi; phylum Ascomycota; class Sordariomycetes; order Amphisphaeriales; family Sporocadaceae; genus Seiridium; species Seiridium unicorne. Next base: position 115 of record JARVKF010000083.1, read on the forward strand.
TCCCCTCCGCCTCTACAGCGCGGCCCCCAAATCCATATGTAGTACAGTATTTGGAATCACACATTGTGTTTAATGCAACGTTTCGATATGACGTGAGTGAACACCGCCAGCCAGGCTGTGAGGTACCAAAGACCTACCTATAGATAGTGCTATATTACAGGGTGAGGCTGCACCCGTCCGCAAGTCCACATCAGCAAGAAACTCGACAACGCAAACTTCAAGTCCGCTCCATCAACCGTCTTCTACAAGGAATCATGAATTTCTTTCTCATCTCCCTCGCCAGTCTTGGCATGATCAGTCAAGTCGTGGCTTTGCCACGTGTAGGTATGTTGATTGTGCGAGTTCAAATTCGTATCCTTCTTTGCTGATAAGAATCTAGGAGCAACCAGTATCGCTCCCGTCGGCCAAGCCCTCGAGCGCAGCGAGGATTCTGTCGATGGTACCCAAATCGCTGAGGGCTGGTAAGCCATCTTCGGCTGTGTTGTCGGGGGCGCAGGGATATGATTTCAAGATCGGGATACATCACATATGAGACAGTCAGTGACAATCAAAACTCGATGCGCGGCAATGCACGATTATATATTAGGAAATTTCCTATAACTTGACAAAAAGACTTGCAAGCTGTAGAATCTGTGACACATTCTATAAATCGAGAGAGAGAGATGTGATTTGTAGTGGTTGAGAGCCGTAGACTTTATGTACGGGTGACCTGTATGTCAGGAAGGCCTTCAAGCATTCTGCGGAAGGAAGGTACAGTGATTTGAAGGGGAAAAACAGCATGATTGGGGAGAGTTCGGGAAGTGTATGATCTATTTGAGTATGATTTGTGTTGTCTTGGAGCGAATCAAATCTTTGTAACTACTCTGGACAGCTGATTCTTCCTCTCTACCTACTACTGTACATTTTCCGAATCCAAACAAACCCTCACAAAACACCCGATATGCCATCATCGTTGATCTCGCAGTGATTGAAATGATCAAACAACGGAATTGGATGGTTACCGTCTGCATAACACGCCGTGTTCTCTCTCGCCCACTTCTTCCTGCTGTCCCAATCAATACATTTCCGTAGCTGCCCGTCCCCCGTCTTGTTGCGACCCCAAGTATACAGCAAAGTATCCCCCGAGTCACCACACATCACATATTGCAACAAGCTATCGAAGCAATGCATTGAGTGCGGCATTGGTACCCTTGGGGTCTTGCCCGAGACGATTTCGGTGAGGGTCTTGCGGATGATGGTGAGACAATGGAGCTGATGATATCTAGAGACAAACGTCAACAACTGCACTGGTTTTATGAGGGGATGGAGAGACTGACGCATCGATAATGTAGACACCTTTTGAAGAATCCGAAGGAAGGCCCATGCTTGCTGGGAGATTGTGCTCCGCAGCCCACGTATGATTGACGGCTACAAATCCAAACGCTGGCACAATTCGATCCCAGGCCGCATTCACAGCGTCTTTGGCTCCCGGGTCTTTGGAGCTATAGACATCGGAGACCCAATGAAATTGTCTCCAGCGCTCATCATCCGATGTTAGACCTGTAAATATGAGCTACTATCTCCCTTTCAGAGTTGACGACACTTACGATAGTCTTGGACCTGTGCCCCTGTCCCCCCTCCAAATGGCTTCAGAGAGTGCTCGAACGTGAGGAATGCACACACGACACAGAGACCTAAAATTGCCAGCTCTCGCCAGCACTTAACCAGGTGCGTGAAGAACTGAGATCCTCGGGCCCTACTTCCAGAAAATGTCTTCTCGCCTGAGTCGTTGTCGTCGCCCAGTAAGGTGTACCGAGCTGTTGGGAGTCGTAGATTTGAAAGCATGATGCTAGAATAAACCGACACTCGGCACCTGAAGAAAGGAGTATCGAAGTCTGCCGAGGGGACAAGCTGGGATTCGAGCTCACAGAATACGTCCTTCGATAGTCCTTCGACTGTCCCGGTGATAGATGGTCCGGGCGGGTACCGGTACGGGTTCGAGGGTCATCATCACAGCCCCCAAACCGGTAATCATATAGCTACGCCCAGTCGGATACGGAGAGACTGGTCCTCAGAGACATTTGTTCATCTACAGGAAAGCCTAGCGCTGATAGCGCTGCCTTGGCTGTGTGGTAATTCGGCCAACGGCGCAGCTCAACGGTGCACCCTTGTAACAGGGCTGAGGAGATAGTCACATCCCCGCAGCGGCACCGGGCCTATCCGTTGCACGGCCTGGGGTATCAGCTCGGTTGGCCTGCATAGTGCAATACTAAGTGCGGGAGGGTTTCCTAAAAATACAATACACAGGGGCTAAAAGTCATGCACATCAGATTCACCGGGGTGGGATATTTCACGAACGTCAATAGGAACCTCTTACCTGTACTTCCCTACCAGGACTCCTTTATCTTCCGGCTAAAGGAACAGCAGTGATGTGACTACGACCAACGTGAAAGCACATTTGCCTATGTACTAATACTTATCCCGGATTTTTGTAAAGCAAGACGAGGCACTAATCATTAGCAACAAATATGCCCAGAGATAAATGCGTCATGAAAAGCCCCTGCTGGGATGCTAGGTACTGGAGATGGATATTTTCCCGGTAGCTGACGTTGCAGTCAGCGGCATAATCGCAGCCATAGATTCATCACACTCCTGCAAGTCATCCCACAACGGCTGCAGTCAGCATCTTAGCCTTGTGTAACTATACTAGTGCAATTTTCTAATTTCCTCCACCTTTGTGCAACTTCGTAATACCTGCGCCGCAATATACTCCCTCCAGCAACCACTCATCGATGGCTGCAGTTGATACATAGCTGTAAGGAAGTATTGAAGTATTGTTGGAGCTAAACATGCCCTGAAATGTGACTGTTGGTGATCCTTCACCAATCCTACTAGGACCGTTGGGGCCATGCTGGCCCAAGCCCAAGGTCAGCATCTAACATTACCACCGAGCATTTCTCCGCTCGGCAATATGCCGAATCATCGAGATGCTAAATACTGGGCTGGTGAGAAGTCCTAGTTACACAAAATGCAATACTCCTAGCTGCGCCACAATATACTCCCTCTACCACCCCTAGCATTGCGCCCTCATCTACTATCTTTACCAGCCAGTCTTATTGCTATATAGCCTCATCTCTGCAATCAGCCCGCAATCGATTTGGTATGTGGCATTGCCGGTCAAAGGAATTGTGTAATAGACTATATGTAGGTGGGACTTAAGTATAATTACCTGAATTTTCTTATGGCGCCAAATATGCACAATCGGCGCGGCAGATCTACTAACTAGTGGCGGTGTACTCTTAGCCGCCGTTTTCCTGGACTGCCACACACCCGGGGAAATTCATCAGCGTTCCGAGAAAAACTTTTAGTCCTTTCAGGCTGCAGGTGTGTCCATATCACACCGGTACCGATCGATTGATCCTGATCCGAGGACTTTGTGTGGATGGGGGCGAGAAGGATCCATAGTAAACACTAAGTACGTAGATACAACGCAGCCACGACTATGCAAGATTCTGAAAATGGCAACTTCCCAAGTAGACGTGTACCTGATGGGGGCGCAATACAGGAGAAATGTGAGTGTATTGTGGTGGAGGAGAAGGAGGGAGGCTCCTGCTCTCCTGCCATGAGGACTAGCTAAAGAGAGAGCCGCACAGACCACCTGTGTGGTTCTCATCAGTACCTTTATCTGACCCTGCCTCACGGATAGGGCCAGTACTACTGCAGCACTTACCATAGCACTCTGATTCTGGTCCTTGTCGATTTGCACCATCTACAACACACAACACAAGGAGCCATGAAGAGCCCGCCCAGCTACGAATGTCTGAGCGAAGATGCTGACGACGAGAAACTACTGCCCCATGATAATTACATCCCAGAGCCCACTGTACGAGACAAAGCCCTGAACTGGCGATGTGTTCTTGCTGGAATTTTCATCGGTATCCTCTTTAGTCTGCTTGCTTTCAGGACCGTTGCATTTGTTCAACCCAAGAACAAGTGCACACTAAAGATGAGTACCTGGTCTCCAGCGCTCGAGATCTTCAACGACGACGACTTTGAGATCCAGCGCTTCGATGGGACGCTGAGGGCCCCCCACGAATTCAGCGCGCTACCGAGTGATGAGATCGATGAGAAGTGGGAGAAGATCACTTTTGCCAAAGGAGGCATGATGCGATTGTCTAAGGATGATGTGCAAAGAATCAACGCTTCGAAGTATGCTGCCGAATATACCGAGGAGATGGGCGGTGGGTACATGGGCGCCTTTGAAGTGTTCCATGGACTCCACTGTCTGAACATGTTGCGTCAAGCATCGTATATGGATCACTATCTGCCAAAGAAGAAGGAGTGGAGGGACGATCCTGAGACGCTGAGATTTCATCTGGGTTAGCCCCTCAAAGCCGAATGAAGAGCTACACTGACTAAGTTGCAGACCACTGTTTAGATATGCTGCGACAAAAGGTAAGGCAGGCTGGGTGACTTGTTTACGTAAAATCACTGACTTTTCCTTAGCTTATGTGCGAGCCTGATCTCGGTATGGTGACATATGTTTGGAGAAGGGGCTTCAAACAAGTATTCCCCGACCTCAACGTGTATATACTCCCATGTTGACTTCACTTGTACTCTCTGACACTTGCTATGAGCAGAATTCACAAGTGTCGACCGTACTCAAAAGTACTCGACTGGGCTGAGGAGCACAGCGTCCATAGTTTTAATGTCTCAGGCTTTGTACGTGCCCCAGGAGCTCTTGAAAAAGAAGGAAGCCCTTGAAAGAGTAGTAATCTCGACTCATATATGGCGAGGATAGTGATGTCCTCTATTTGTAAGCTGGGTTTAAGGAGATGAGGAGTGGTTGGGCCACAGTGGCTCCACAATGATGTTTTCGATTTTCTTTAATGTGGCTGTGTTGCTGTAATAATGTATGTGAAAGGCCAGACTTGTCGCTTCAATACCAGAGGCCTGCACTTGGAGCAAGTGTCAGCGAGCGCCACCACCAGAAAGTCCGATCAGGATGTGTAATTGCTAGCCTGCTTCCTCTGAAGCCATATGGGCTACGGAACGGTGCCGGTCAGCTTCGACACCAAACTCCGTAAAGTTCTGCCCGGAGGAATGCACTAACAGACTACGCACCGTTGATGATAAATATAAGCGAGCACGAACTCGGGACGTCAGTGCTGGTTTGTAAACGCGCCTTTAAGTTGCTCTGAGACGCGTTTTGGCATGCTCTGTAATGGACGTCCCTCGAGACGGAATCGACAATGCTCAGCTCATGGGCATGGGCATGGCATATAGAATTGCTTTAAGCCTCTCGCAAGGTTAATATATTACTTTCATTTTATATATTAAATTCTTTTATTGACTTATTACACACTAAGTATAGTAATTATTCATGTCAGCTTGTGTGAGATGGAACTCGATTGAGGACTGGGCGCGATCACGAATGATGTCCGTACATCCGTCTCTCGTGAGACTATCTAAGAATGAAATTCCGGCATAGTATGGTGGTCGACACTGGTTAAAATGGTATCATATCTATGCTAGGTATATGATCGCCGTTCTTGCTGAAAAGCGGGCATTTTAGTCCTTTGAAGCTAATAATACTACTTATTTTGTATCCGTGTGCTAAGAAATTAAGACTTAATATAATCAAGTGTGAACACAAATCGAACACAACGTTGATTATCCCACCTTCTTTCTAATGCAATCTGACACCACGAATTTCAAGCTCGGGACTGAGCCAATGAGAGACATGTCGACTTGTGCCAGGCTGTACGCCCATCCAACATGTAGATCACCAACTCAGCCTCGCCGATGTGAGACCTCTTCGGTCGACACTTTGAAGCCAGCGCAGCCCTATCATTGGCTTGTGTCGGTCCGCGCGGTAACACCAATAGGCAGCGACGTCGTATCACACCGAACAAGACGATACTTGGCAAAGTGACGTGAGTCCTGCGGCCTGCCTTACTGCAACGGCCCGAGCTTTGCTGACTGTTGCTGCAGGTGATGCTGTTGGTAGATCTTCACCCGGGACAAGGCTGTGAGGTCATCGTGTACTCTCAATTGGTTGAATTCCCCCTAAGTGGCGTCCAAATGTAACAGAACCTCCCCTCCGCGCTTATACAGGCCATCCAATGTGACCTGAAGCTTACGAAATCTTGTGCTTAGGTAGCCAAGCTTGTGACAAAATTGTGTCGTTGCTGACACTCTGAACTTTTCGGGGGTCTAAATGATTCCCACCATTTGACTCCTTGTCCATATGTATACTTTTTTCTAGATTCACAAGTGTTCAGTACTGTATGTGCAGTTAGTCTTGGACCCTCCATCAGCCCCTACTTTCATGCGGTGCTCGGTCTTCGTATTCTTATCGCTAATTTCCCGAATTCTGCCTTGTGATGAATAGTTAGGTAGCAGTAGAATAGCATCCGTTGTATTAAGGTTGCCGCCGCTTCTGATCACTCTGTGCCTTGGGTAGCATTTTGCGGTTCTTGATATCGTGTGAACGGAAGAAGGCGCCGTAGGAATTCAATGCGTCGGGACGTGGCCAGATCCCCTGAGTATACATACCAAGCCATGTGTGCTTGCAATGTAGCATAATGAGGACTGGCTCGTCGAGGTATAAGTGGAGGGAAAGAATGCCTGTATACGATAGCTACCATGGTAGTCCGGGGGTTGTTTGGTGCGGCTCACGCCGCCCCCACCTGAGACACCGAACAGATAGCGAAGTGCAGAAGGACAATTAACCAGGGTGGCACAAGACTAGGCCTCTTTCACAATATACTTCACTGGCACTAATGGAAAATTTGTCACATCCTTCCTGTAGCCGAAATCGATGTGATGGTGAAGGAAACTTTGTGTCCAATCAACAGGCACGTCATCTCTTCCGACTTAGAGTCGTGTAACTTACCGGTCCAACAGCCTTGCTTTCGATCAAGAGGAAGTTCGGTACCGACTAGCGAGGGTCCGCGGGTTCTAGGATGGATTGAGTATATTGGATAGCCAATGAGATCAAGAGGATCCTTGGCAGGAAAGCGGACCTTTTCTGTAACCTAGTAGATATCCGTACAAATGTCCATGAAGTCACTTACTTCGGCCTGTCGAGTTTATAGGGTGGGGGCCAGATACTGCACAGCTTACCAACGGCCCCATCGAGTTTCCCACACCCGAGGGGTTCCTGTAACAGAATCTCGGTTACGGTACGTACCTGCCTGCGGGTACTTTGTTGGTTTTGAAATTTAGGCTACCGCCGTAGTCGACGACGCTTGCTGCTTGTTTACTTTCTTCATTGAACCAGCTTGCGTCAGACCATTCTACAGACCTGATCATGAACAGCTTCTTCAAATGGCTGTCACCGGCGCTAAAGGGACCATTCTCGTCACGGGCTCAAACGGTGGGCTCGGGAGTGCGATTGTGGAGCAAATCGCTTCAAAACCTGAACTTTCCGCCTACCATGGGCTCTACACTGTCCGCGATACGACGCATACGCCCGCTCTCACCTCGGCCCTCACACGTCATCCCGCACATTCGCACGATATCGTGGGCTTCGATTTAACGAAGCTTGATAGTGTCCGCCAGGTCGCCAAGGAGATCAACGTAAGTTTACTAGGCCCAAAAGCCTGGACCACCAACTATCCTTCATGAATGGTTCAAATCTCGGCGGAGGGCTCATGCGAATGATCCATGTCACAGGCCCGTGTTTCAACAAACGAAATCCCACCGATCCGTGCCCTTATTCTTAACGCCGGGTTTCAAGACTTCGGTAAACAGTCGTGAATAGGCGATGACCTCGATACCACCTTCGCCGCGAACTATCTCGGGCACTGGCTTCTCACTCTTCTTCTACTCCAGAGCGTAGATAAGGAGACTGGACGAATCATTGTGGTTGGAAGCTACAGTCACGAGTGAGTGCCTTTTGCTTGCCAAACAGTTCTTGTATCTCCTGACTTTTCCTGTTCGACCTGATGCATCTGCCGAGGCCGAACGAAGAACTGGAGTAGCTTCGGTAGAGGAGTGCAAACAACGAGACTGAAGCTAATTCGAGATGCAACTGCGCAGTCCCAAAGACCCGCGATGTGTACGCACCTCAGCCTTCAACGCCCCGGAACACAAGGCCTTCGTCTCCGATGCCGCTAGCTTCGAGGCGATTGCTAAGGGAAGGTGGAGCCCCGCAACCGAAGACGCCGGCTTCCGGGGCGGGTTCCGGCGCTACGGCGCGGCCAAGCTTTTCCTGATCATGATGCAGCACGAACTACAAACACGGCTGAACGCGGACGCCACACTCAGAAAGATCTGTCTTCTGGGGGTCGACCCTGGTGGCATGATTACCAGTATGACGCGGTATGCACCGTGGGTGATTCGCGTACTCGTCGCCAAGGTCATCTATCCGGCGCTGTTGTATATCAATTCGAACAACGGGGTGGTGAGACCTACGAGTCGCTCGGCTGGTGACATCTTGGAGGCGGCGTTTAGGTCGGGCGAGGAGGGCCAACTACCCAAGGATAAGTACTACGATGGGAGAGAGCCGCTGGAAACGAGCGAAGAATCAAGGGACGAGGCGAAAAGAAAGTTGGTGTGGGAGGAGACTGTCAAATTGGCCGGATTAAGGGAGGGTGAGACAGTTCTTTCCAACTGGCAGTAGCACGTCAATACGCGGTAGGTAGTTTCCATCGACTGAAACATCCGGCTTAGCTAGCTGGTCATCGTAATGAGTAAGATTTCCGAGGGCAAAAAGGGCAGTAGACACTTAGCGTTCAATACCGCCATACATTTCAACTGGGTTCGCATCAGTTGACAGACCGACGCCACACTATCATCTCTACATCCATAATATTCCACGCAACTATGTGGGTGACTCTAGTAAGCTTCTTTGTTTGCTAGTTGGCTAGCGTTTGGGCTTGGACATTATACGTAACCTGTAGGGTCGTTTAGACCAAGATACATAGTAATTTGTTTCCAAAACCATCCACCTAAGGGGCACACGTGTCACGACAGACTGCCAGCTTTGGGTTTGACACTCGTAGTAGTCCGCGAGGGGACGTCTGTTCTTCTACGTGACTAGCAGTCTCTGTATTTTCCTACACATAGTGCTCTGCCTCTCTCTGTATGCTACTAGGCTTCGACTGCATCTCATGTTCCTCCTCGGCCACTTCCCCCAGCATAGTGTCGCCGTGGGTGTCCAGCAGAGCAGAGTCATTCAGCTCGAAATAATTGTTGCGGCGCGGCCTCTGGTTCGCACCGAACGTTACAAGTGAAGGTGCCTTGTTCTTTCCGCCCAGACCATCGCTGCCACTTTTCCAGTTGGCTGATCGCCCCAAGTTACGTATCAGATGCGATCGCAGCGATCTGAAGAAGGCCGATCCACCGATCGTGACCGTCGCGAGCTGGGGAATGGAAGGCATGCACCCAACGATGATGGCAATATTCGTCTCGATCAGACTGTTTTTGCGGCAGATCGAGTTTGTCAGCCTCTGGAATAGAATAATTAGAGACGCATCTTGCAGAATGACATACGAGGCCATGGCTATAATGCCGGTGAGCCAGCCCGAATCTTGTGATGATATCGAGCGCGCCTTGAAGACTGCTGACACTACGCTAGCACCTACGCCTCTGGGTAGTATTAGCTTTGCCGTCCGTCGCGGACAGATTTACGTACAGGAGTGCAGTAGAGAATATGCCAACTAGCTGCAGCCGCCGCCGGAGCGGTTGGCGGAGGCGTATCAGAATCGGTTGGGGCAGGAAAAATATGTAAAAGTCCATGAGCGTCGCAATGGAGCTCTGCACTACCCCGCCGAGGGTGATCGAGACTCTGTGCTCCTCAGTTGTCGATATGAGCGAATCCCATGACTGTCCAACGCGCGGTGCTAGGTAGACAGCGGCCAGCGGGATGTTTGATAGGTAGTTAAGCAAGGTAACGAGCAGGCCGATATTGATGGCGAAGCGAGTACGTCGATTTGTCCCAAATAATTACCGATATAAGAGGAATATGACCGCTACTGGGAAGAAGAAGGCCGGCGATCACAGCACAGCCTGGACGAACGAGAGTTTGAATGTTTCCGCTGTGTACCAGCATGCAGGGACGTCCCACTGATGGCGGTAGAATTGATGCACTGGACACGGTGGATCCAAAGGTGAGAAGCGAAATTGACAGGACGGGACACTGCTCACCAGAACACATAATACCCGTGAAGGCAATGTTTGCCAGACAGGCGAGAAGCGTGAAGTCTGCCGGAAAGGCTTGTGAGCCGTTGTTCTTGGGGCTTGGTGGACTTCAATACAGAGAACTCACAGTCAGGAGAGTGCAGCATGTTCCGATTGGTGTATAACCGCCCAGCGCCGAGAGCGGTTGAGATTACGGCGAGGACGACGCCGACAGCAATGACGACTGGCCCTAGAGAAGGCGGGTCAACAAAATTGTAAGACCCATCCGGCGACACTCCCGCCGGGATCGTGCAAAGGTCACCGCTCGACATAGGATAGAATTCCAGCTAGATGGATCGAGGATTAACGATATAGAAAGAACTAAGTCAGACAACGGGGGAATTACTATGGTAGACTTGATCGATGTGCTAGCTGATTCTAGTGTGAAGGGTATATACAATATTGGGAGTCAAGGCTGTGTGAAGCACACCCCCCACCAACACGTTTCGGTGCTATTCACGACGAGCCGATTGCCCCCCCTCCCCCCAAGGTTGTATGCACCGATCCAAATACTTTACGGAAATAGAAGTACAATACTGCAGAAAGAAGACGCGGCTAACGGGTCACCATATGCTTGGGATGTTTACATCTCCACGTTGGCCCAGCCTAGACATGCATGCTTCTACGTACTGAAGCCCAAGATTTCAAAATAGAAACTTATGACGAGTCACATAAAGAGCATACAATCGTTACTAAGGGAGATCTTGAACAGGTGGTTCATCGCAATGTAAGTCTAATAAGTAACAAAACAAGCGAATTCCAAGAGCGGAGGGGACTGGTGTATCACCTATCGTGTAGACGTCGCCATAACACCATCAAGGTCAGGATCTGGTCGCTAAGCCCACAAGACGCAGGGGACACAGACGGGCATTGTGTGAAGACTCCCTCTTCCTCATCGTCCAGGACCTTACGACTGGGCTCAGCTACTGGTCGATCATCAGTCAAGAGCATAGGGCACATTGTAAGGCCGTACCTCTGGCCACCATCAGACATGTGATGATGTTGGAATTGGTATGTAGTTATATAAAGGTACGCACTTAATACATATATAACGCGGGCCGTTACTACTAATTAGCTATAATAAAGAATACTATTAATTAATTAAATGCGTTCGGTTTCCGTATAATAATTAATAAATTTAATTAAATTAATTTTAATTTTAAATAAAATATAATTTATAATATAAAATATATTTTTATATTTAATTTAATTTTTAATAATAAATTATTTAATAAATAATAAATTTTTTTTAATAATTATTATTATAAATTATATATAATAAATATATTATTATTAAAATAAATTTAAAAATAATATATTAATATTAAAATTTATATTAATAAAATATATAATAAATATAAAAATATTAAATTTTAAATTATAATATAAACGTTAAAATTTTAATTTTATTTATAAATAAAATAAATATTTAAATTAATTATTAAAATAATAATTATTTATATAAAAAATATTTA
>JARVKF010000084.1:0-11347 GCA_039778275.1 Seiridium unicorne
ATCGCTCACCCTGATAACACAACTCTGTGCTCGGTGGGCCTTTGTCATCCTGGCCCGGCCAAAAAACTAAATAAATACCGGCCTCACCCACCCCCCCCCCCCCCCCCCCCCCCCAACAAAATCCTACCTTGTCGAGTAATACACGCAGCCCTACATAATGATAGTGAGATGCGTATTCGCTTAGTAGTAATCTAATCTCTAAACCCGGCTAGCGCCATGGCATTCCTCGGACATTAGAGTAGTAGTGGGCCCCTTGGTCTATAGCTTTAGCAGAGTAACTCCGATTGCCAACCACGATTGACAGCGCAAATAATCAGCGGTGGGCTCTCTTGATGAAAGGGCAGAGTTTCACTTGGAGACATTATATAGATGCCAAGCGGGAGCAGAAGTTCTACAGAAATGCGAAAAATAAGGTTCCTTGGTGTAGAGAAGCTGCATAAGTATACTCTACGCTTCGACTTCGACGGATTAGAGGTCTGCCGCCTGGTAAAGGTGAGAAGCGCAAACTGTTTCCTCCAATAGTCAAATACGATAGGAAATTGGGCTTGGTGAGTAGGAGCCTAGGTGCTATTGCAGACATCTCAACTTTGAAGCTACTGATGCGCTTGCGGATTGAAGCTGGGACTCGCGCGCTAGGCTGGATACTCAAGCATGATAATTGGCTCATATGTGTTGGATTAGCGGAGGGTAATGCTTAGCTGACAAGTTCGTCCCATTGAAATGTTCCAAATGCGTATTCGTCTCTGTGGTGCAGCATGATGACATGCTTAGACTAACAAGTCTTCATTACACAGCCTCAAGGAATTGTATTTGCTAGCAGGGAGGTCTGCATGAATGGCTGGCCTGGAAAACATATTTAACACGAAAGCCAAGTCGGAGGGAACATAAAGTCCGTATCCTGTCAACGACTCCTTCGAAGACTTTTTCACCAAAGTCTGTCGTAAGATATACATATTTAACACTACAGCCACCATTTATTAAATCATGAGACCCATCTATTTCCTTGGCTACACCATATCTACCCTCGGCGCTGCTCCGCTGCTTCAGAAAGAATCGAAAGGGCACCAATGGCAGCCAGCAAGCACAACAGATAGTCAGTAAACTATGACTTCTTAGGTCAACGAACTCAACTGACTTCGCATCATAGGCCGATCTCCATGCCCTGGACTCAATGCACTGGCAAAGCATGGGTTTCTTCCGCATGATGGGAAGAACATCGACGCAGCCACATTCCGTTACGCAATGAATGCTGGCTTCAACTTCGAGCCTCATATCCTGGACGATGTCATCGAGGCAGCACTTACCTCGAATATCTCGACCACCGGCAACGCTTCGAGAATCCACCTCGCCGATCTCGCAGCTCACAACGTCATTGAATTCGACGGATCTCTATGGCGCAACGACTTCTATTTCGGGGATGACTTGCAGTTCGACCCAAAGATCTGGGGTACGTTGGCCAGAAATCTCGACCTTTACAATCTCAGAAGTGACAAGTACGTCAGAACAGAGGTGGCAGCCAAGACACGCGCAGCTCAAGTGATCGATGCAAAGGCAGTGAACCCCAATTTCACCGACTCTGGACTATCTAGTCCTGGTACCACGGCTTTGTACTTGATGACAAATGTTGGACGGTGAAACAGACATTGGTGCCCCAAAGGAATGGGTTCGCCCGTTCTTTGGTGAGTCCTTTTATTATTATCATTTAATAACTCGTATTCGCGTGGCTTGATGCTAAACTATCTGACCAGAAGAAGAGCGCATTCCTTACTGTGAAGGCTTCCAAATGCCTGAGATACTGAGGACTCTAGACCTTCTCACCAACAGAACACTTGCGGTTGCTGCCGTTCCGATCTGACGGATGATTCTCGATCTCAGGCCATTTTCAAGTAACTGCAGATGATGTCTTTTCCTGGTAACATATATGCCTTACAGCATAATCCTTTCCCGGGATGTCACTCTACGTGTCTCATCCTACTTTACTTCGCTAGTGTTCTAATTCATCACATTCACATCTTATACACTAGGGGTGGACGGTTCTCATGTATTCGCAAAATGAGTATGAGATAGGTGCAGAGGATACTATTCAGGAAGAGCCGCAGTTTTAATAATATTCTTTATTCTATCAGTGACGGAGAAATTGTTGTCGCGTCTTGCTAGCACATTACCACACTTGGATGTCTATAGAGCTGTTAGATCTTATGCGAAGGGCAAGCAAGTACTTATCATGTTTATAGACAGTTTGAGTGCAACAAGACTGACTGAGCTCCGTCCCCATCACACTATGCTGAACTCTCTGCGAGGTATAATCACAACGCTAAAGTCGCGCGTACATGAGCCCTCTGGACCGAGCCACCGTGAAAAGGAGGTGATATCACGGCTAAATATGGCCATATTCCTTATTGGTCCAAAAAGCCGACTCTTGAGTGGTGTCTGTATTTCATAACACAGTACTTTTGGGACGTTCCTATTGTCTTATCAAATGGTTCTGGAGTGACACCCCGATATTGTCTACGTGTCCAAGATATACAGCTGTTTGCAGTGCATTGCCGTACATACTTAGTCCTTGAGCATTGACATCAGCGCCGCGCTCGGCCAACAGCGTCGCAAACTCTTCAATATATAAACAGTGTCGTACTGCAGCAGTCAGGGCATTACCATAATGTCTGGGGTAATCACGGGGGCCCGCGGAGACCACGGAGTCCATGGTGTGACCCCACCATGCAATGAAGAAAAAGTGGTTTGAGCACTCACTGGGAGAATTTCTCTTCAAATCCCAGAAATAGATTGATCGCAACCCCAATCACTGAGATGGCGCCCAGCGATAGCGAGTTATCAGTTACCCGAGTCTTATCCTTATTTGTCGATTCTTAGAATCTCACGTTAAAGTCGTCGGGGTCATTGAATGCGCGGATAGCTGATGTTTGGGATGCCTGTCTTAAGAAATGGACAGATCTGCACCTGGCCAAGGTCTTCTTCCAGCCTAACCTCCAAAAGCCTTTCCGACGGCACCAAAGCTCTAACTCGTTCATTGCTTTACCAAGGCTCTCATTCGGAGTTCATGCAATGTAGAGTGGTGGATGTTTAAGTAATTACAATGCCACATTTACACGGTGTCTTCGTCATTACGGGGGTCGCCGCTGGAAAAGAAGGAATACACCCACGTGCTATCAAGGCTACTAGCAAGGCAGAATCTGTTCCACATCCTGGAATCGAAACAATTCAGAAGACTCAGTGGGAATTGGTGCACCGTGCTCGCTGGGATGATTGTCTTCTCCATGCATGCCAGCCATGCTCCTGGATCTCGGGTGGTAAGGATGAATTTGGCGCTTGGGTAGGCTGCCAGGAGCTCTTCGAGCAGATCGAAGGAGGGAATGCCGATAAATGAGTCATAACCTTCAAACCATTTATCAAAGTCTGCCCTGGAGTATATTCCAACCCCCGTCTGACACGCCCCTATGGCTTCAATAGTCGGCTTGATATGAGGAACACCATTCTGAGGAACACCATTCTGAGGAACACCATTCTGAAAGATATCAATGACGTGGTATGGCTTGTAGCCAAGCATCGGGAGAGCGACATATAGCCCCAAAGTGCCATTACTGCAGTCGCCTTGGCAGCGCAGTCCAAACAAAGTTTAAGTATCAAGTAAACGCGTACCGGCAATAGCTTAACATCATGACTTTGACGTCAACTTGATTCTATAGGGGAGGAATGAAATCGACGTAACGCGTCATGATTTTGGCGATGTCATTTGGTCTGGAATATGGTATTGGCTCTTAAAACGAGAAGCTTGAGAGGCTTTAAAAGCATAGGAGGAGTCTCACGAAAAGATTATTATAAATATATATACCTTAATATAAAAATCACTAAGCCGCTATTTTTATAAATATTAAATATATTTAAACGTATTTGTAAGTAATACAGTATTTTTTCTTATGGGTGGTTTAGACGATAACCCCTGGTTTACGTATATTCCCATTACCGAGGGCCAGGCAATAGCATCTTGACAAAAACTCTAAGATTCTGAGGTAACGAAAGCACACAAATACCGTAGATGAGTCCGCTGGGAGCGTTAGGCATCGTTTATGACGAACGAAAACTGATATATAGACGCCGGTAGGTCTGTTGTGCATAATTGATAATCGATCTACCGCCATTATGTCTCCAGGTATCAGAAAAACATCTTTACTTTTAGCCCGACTATTGGTCTAGATTTAGATGTACTAGCATTTCTTAACGCTGTCAGGAGGTTCCCTTTGTTGTTATAGGCAGATTCAGAGTTGCGTTTGGATGAGTACGATTCTCTACACCCTTCTATTCTACTTTCTGCGGCCTTTGTCATCCTCTTGCTTTACCACCACCCTTGATTTGTTAACCAAATGGCTCAGCTTAATCTCCAATGTGCCTTAACATTATTGACAACCACTGGATGAGTATTCAAAGTCAGGAGCCAGTGTTGGTCGAGCCAGAGCGTTAATAGACCTCATGCCCGCATGACGACCACGCCTACTGCGCAACAGAACTCATTCAATTCGTTTTGAAACTCGTGGTGTCAAATCTTAAATGCGCGTCCCTCACAAGGCACTCTTTTTCATCAATCCTCCTTCCCCTCTCTCCTCGGCTGGAATCTCTCCTCTGTAAGATTAGATGATTTGCCACACGCGGAAATCTGCTGTCAGACAACAGCCGCCATATTGATTGAGCCGATTTGATCCTCGCGCAGCATCATTTTATTTCTCTTGACCAGCCGAATAAACTTACTAGTTGAGGATTAAGAGATTTTGAACACTGTTGTACCGCTTCCGGAGATTGTGACAATATCTAGGGGGTAGCCCCAGCTTTTGCTACTGCAATATCGGGTGGAGTACTCAGGATCCTCAAGCCGAGATAGTGTTTGGGCAAGCATCTTTACCTCGATGTGTGTACTGGTGCGATGGCCGTAGTTGTGTGATTTCAGCGGGCATCCTAGTCAAGACAAGAAAAGCAAGGCCGTTGGCCCGAAAGCCATTGCTCAAACCAGTTCTGTTGATGCATCATTCAATACCCAGTAGGATTCCGCGCAGTGTAGATGCTTTCTGGACTCTTGAACAATGCGCGCCTCATTTGAAAGTGTTCCAAGGTCATTTGAGAAAGCGCACATGAGCTCCGGTGTATGGGAAATCGAAGCACTCCGTTGATGCTCTGACCCATACAGTCACTTATGATTGATTAACTTACTTGGATTTACTCTGCCATGGGCAAATGAACACATGGCCATTTCACGGGGTATATTGTACGAAAACTACATTAGATTTAGTGGTAAGCTCAAATTCGAAGAGCTTTGAGAATGCCTACGTTGGGTCAAAAACCTATATTGTGCCTAGAAATGATAATTGTACCAGCTGCGAAGTCCTGGGCACCATGCGCCAGCAGCCGTCAGGGTTCTGTCAACCCGGTGCCGGCTTGCCGCTACCCCATTCCCATTCAAGCTACACAGCCACCAGATCAAGCGGCGAGGCGATTCAAGATGTCGCGCAAGGTGCCACTGGAGATCTCAACTCATATTATACATATACCACGTGCATGCAATCAGTTCATCGCGCCTCTTTTCCAACGACTTGAACTGCACATTCAGTCTTAAAGTGCGGCGACGGTCGACATGGAGGGACTACCGTCGTATGAAGAGGCGACCATTGCACCCCACTGGACCCAACTCATAGCCCCGTATGTGCCGACGACCGATTGGCGGCGATGCTCGCTAGTCAATTCGCGCTTTTATAAGCAATTCGCCCCGAAACTATGGCTTGATCCACTCATAACGGCAAGAGCCTATGGCTTGCATCCCAATGATGGTAAGTCCAAATCATGTGCTCGTGGTTGCTGGGCGTGCATGCGACCGAGCACATCGGGTTGCCTTGTTAACGTGGCCTAGATCTTGCGTGGTATCGCAGGTTTATTAACGTGCACTTGGAGGTCGTGCGAACGAGCACCAGGGAGCTGGTCCGGTCGCTGGACTTCCGTGACTTTGCTGTCGTGGCCTCCGGTCTATACTCAACGGATGCCAGCGAGCGAGCGATATCCAACAGTTTCAAGCGTCTGCCAACGCTTTTCCCTAGGCTCGTCTGTCTACTCGTCGATGGACATCCCGAGATAAACCCAGAGTCGCTCCTGGCTACTGACACCGGCCGCTTGAGGGAAACGGCGCAGAGAGACCTTCAACTTCTGGACCTTGCTCATTGTCCTTTTCCGCTCCCAACTCGGTTTTTTCAATCCCCCTACCTTCGGGACCTCCTCTATCTTGACATATCGTCTTTGCCTGGATCCATAGCAGATTCCGTGCATACATCGATGAACCCTCAATGCCTACCAGCATTGAGGGTGCTCAAAGTACGGAACCGAGAGGTCGATGACTCGACGGCGCGACTTCTGTTTCGAACTTTTCGCTTCCAATTGTGGTGCTTGGA
Organism: Seiridium unicorne; assembly: GCA_039778275.1. Lineage (NCBI taxonomy): Eukaryota > Fungi > Ascomycota > Sordariomycetes > Amphisphaeriales > Sporocadaceae > Seiridium > Seiridium unicorne. The sequence goes on from JARVKF010000084.1 coordinate 6,444, forward strand.
TCTCTCCGACAACAAACTGACGGACGATGTCATTCCTCCACTGATCGACAATTGCTTTTCCTCCGTAACGTTTCGTTCGGATGCTCATTTTGCAGTCGAAGGCAAATTGATGAACCCCCAGCAATTAGGGACTACGAGGTATGGTCCATTCGAATTTATCATAGAGTCAGGGGAAAGCGCCTCATTCACTCACCCCATGCGCTACATGTCAGATGCGCCACCCTACGTTCGGCGTGGGAGTGGGCAGGAGTTACAGGAGTGGCAAGTTGCGCGGAACACTGGCACGGATCCTCGAAGGGCTGATAGTGCCGGAGCCATCAGTAAATACATCCTCGTTGACTCTTTGGAAAATACTGCCCCATCAGCCAGAGGGCCGGCATCCGCCATAGGGACTGGTCGAGGGGGGCTAACCCATTTGTATCTAAATGGCAACCGGTTCAGCTCTGGTGGAGTCGAAGAACTGTTGAGACTCAGCCTAGGACGCCTAGAACATCTTGAGTGTGATATTGATCGCTTCCCCAGAATCATTGCGGACCCTAACTCCTCATTCGAGGTTCGGGGCCTATTCGGGTTCTCTCACCTCTTCCGCCCAGTATTCTCATCCAACCTCCGATCCCTCCGCATTCATCATTCGGCAGTGACAGGGATACCAGACGTCAGTTCCGGGCAGTTACCTCATTGGAAGGCTTTAGTTTATGCGGAGACCAGCTTCCGTCAACGCATTGAAATGGCTTATCCGCAGGCACTTGTGCCGGATATGAATCCCCGCCTTACGTCCCTGACACTAACAGAAATACCTTCACGATCTACAGGGCCATTAATCTCTGGCATTACTAGATTTCTTGACCTTGCCTCCAACCAGCAGAACGCTGTTATGGCTGTCGCTGCCTCTAGCAGGCAGCGAGGCTCATTGGTTTTGAGTGGCCTTCGTCATATCAGGCTGGAGCTGACACCCGCACAATCCGAGGACCTTGACAATCTGTTTATGGATGGCGACGTGGAATTTAGCGAGCTTCTTGACCCAGCGTCACCAGCATCAGAACCATCAAGCCCTAGTTATTCATTGAGTGATTCCGCAACAGCCAGCGACTACAAGGCTGACTCATCTACAGGAAGGCAAGATAGATTCTGGCATGATCGGGCCAGGGAACACGTCACTCATCGAATCGAGGCCTCAGAATCATGGAATGGGAACACGCATACTATTCGTGTTTGGGTCGGCCGAGGGGTTCCGGGGCCTCACCAGGCTGTGAACGAATACATGCGCAACTTGCGAAGACCTCACCTCCACAAAAGTGTTGGACCGGCAATGCCAAATCATGTTGCTGCGGGTGTCCCTCCGGGCTCGTACATTTACCATGCGGCTTGGGATGCTATGGTGGTGCCTAGAAGCCTCCCCCATGTTGATGAGAAGTCGACACTGGCTTCAATGAGAGATGTTGCCGCGGCCTTAAGAGAGTATCGTGGGAGGACGAGGGGTACGATCAGGCATTGGTCGGGCAAGCTAGAACTGGTGACGAGTCCTCATGCTATTTGACTTCCTTCATAATCATCATTATCGCTATCACTCTGTAGTGGTCCCGTATCCTGGTATAAAGTATATTGTTGTTGCACAAAGGAGAAAGGAGAAACTACAATCCAAGCTATTTATACACGAAGGTATATTTCTTATAAAGGGTATATAATCGTATAGATTCTTGAGTCATTCAACGCAAACATATCTACGGAAACCTTGATCTCTATCATATACTCATCTGTACAGACTCTAAAATACAGCCTTCGGAAGGTTAAAGTTATCAGTGCCTATCAGTTTACTATCAATCTGGATCTTCCTTTCCCTTATCAGATCTTCAGTGAGGAAGATAATGGCTCCGCACCTCTGCCACTGATGTGCCAACAACCGCATAATTGGATGTTTATCGAGTTTATGTTAAAATGGACGAAGGTTATAAGGGGTGAATTAATTAATTAGTTGGTTGAGTATTAAAGAGAGAAGTAGAAGGAGATAATCTAGTATATGTACATGTGTGTGTGGCTGGGAAGCCCGGAAAGAGGGTGGCTGGGCCACCTGTTTCAACACCAAGAGCTGGCAGCAGGGCGAGGGTGAGGGAAAACGAAAATGTCTTGATGTACATGTTTGAAGATCTGGGTGGCTTCTCGACCTTGGATAGTTTTCTAGGAATCTCCTCATCGCTCCCAACTCCTCCGCCTGCACGAGAAAGGGCCTCTTATATGGAGATGAAAATATGTGACTCCACATCCAAGGACAAAAGGCGCTACACCCCTATCGTTGTCTGTGCCGCAGATGCCTACGAGCGAACTAGGTTTTTGTGCTAGTGCATGTCGAAGGATTCTCGTATTTCCAACTAGGCTGCAGCGAAGATTCTGCAAGCCCCGGTTATCCGTGCTGGTGCCTAGGTATTCTGAACCCTGGCGTGTGAGTAATTTAGATTTCGTGACGATGCGCCGGAGATTATGCCTTGAACTTTACAGTTTAAATCTGATATATGCGATTCGAAAGCCTTAGTGATGAGCAAAGAAGCAAGGTGGCCATCAGTCGGATGCAGAGCTATCAAGGACCAGAGTTATCCTCGCAGAAAGGCTTAAGCGTGCAGGCGTACATAAGCAGCTGGAAACCCCTCGAATGCCGCTTTAGTATCTCCCGACCCAACTCAGTCAGAGACCAAGGTCCCCAAGTTCGTTAACTCTCCTTGGGAGACTCTCGGGTAACATTTTCAATCAAGGGCATCAGCCGTTGTAGGAAGCTGACAGTGTACGAGCTGTGATACGATTGAAAGTACACCACATTTCGATGAATTGCGTTCGGGCTTTCCGTGCTTTATCAGATTAATCTGGCTTTCTGAATGCCATTTTTGGCGGGGGCTCCTCGGGTTGCCACAGTGACGGCAGGCTGTCAACACTGGTATCGAGAGGGAGAAAATGTTTTATCTTTATTTACAGTCGCCCTCGTACTACTCGGTATATTCATAAGCTTTCCTGTTGAGCTATAGTGCGGCTGATAGCTGTGACTGGTACGGGCAGCCAAAAGGGTAGGCCACGGTGACGGTTGGGTGAGTATTTGTCGCTAGTTCTGCCGCAAGATGTATTTCTGATGCGTCATCTTTAGTTCTCTTTCTTCATATTGAATATATGAATATAGACATTAAGGGTTACTTCCAGGAGAGCTGCTGTGACCAATCCGTCAGATCTTGTACCAAAACTGCCCCACCTCCTTTTTCTACCCGTGTCAGCACTAACAAACATATCACCTTTAATCATTCCACCCTGCAGCAAGCTTCGACCTTACACTTCCCATTTCTGCCATTCCTTCGTTCAATTTACTTCGCAAACTGTGGTCGATTTAGTCACAGACTATATCGTCGTTGGCGGTGGCCTGACTGGATGCATCATAGCGTCACGTCTCAGCCAGAACGACAATAAACCGCATGTCATCTTACTGGAAGCAGGATTGGACGCGACCGGCAATCATGTTGCTGCGGGCTTCCTGAGTGGCATGTCGCTCCTTGGGGGTTAAACTTGATTACGCCTAACAAAGCGAGCCCGTCAGCGACACTGCCAACCGTGTGCACAGCATCAGCTCCGGGAAAGCTCTGGGTGGAGATAGCATCCTCAACAATGGAACCTGGCAACGCGCAGATGCCTCTGACTATGATCAGTGGTCCGAAGCCGTTGGAGGCACGTTTGGGGCTATAAAGGTCTCAAGCCTTGGTTTCGCAAGTCAGAACACTTCCACGGTTCTGCATCAGATGCCGACGAGCATGGTTTCTCCGAGCCCATGCATGTCACTTCAGTATCGGCCTCTGAGTCGGGACAACGCAGGTACCCACTTCGCGAACCTGTCAAAGCTGCATGGAGTGAGATTGGAGTCGTTCACAATTTACAGCAGAGGGGTGGCGAGATTTTGGGGCTGACTGAGTTGCACGAGAACTCCATCGACGGGATGCGACAGCCGTCCAACACGGCCTATCTACTTGATGACGTAGAGATTTACACCGATGCCGTCGTACACAAAGTCTCTCTCTCCCAAAAAACTTCTACTGGCGTAGAGTTGTCCGATGGTCGCAAAGTCACTGCACGGAAAGGGATTGTTTGATGTGCCGGTGCTATCGTACTCCCCAGATCCTTTTGCTCCTAGGGATAGGCCCGTCCGCCACTCTCAGTCACCATCGTGTTCCGATTCTCTACGACTCCCCAGAAGTTGGTCAGAACCTTCATGATCACTCTGCAGCATACTTCGCCTTCCGTTTGCGTGACCCATCTCTTGGGTATGCACTGGGAAGTGTTTCATGGCAGAATCCCAGTCTATTCAAATACCTCCTGTGGGACTGAGTCGCTAGTCAGCCCCTCCCACCATACATTGCGACTAGGTATGGATTCAGTGCAGAATGGCAGGAAAGAAACCTTTATGAGGTTCTTACTGTCTATTGCCCCCCTGGCATACCTCGTATCCCATTTGATGGCACTCATATTGCTACTTCAACAATAGTCCTACTACCTACTTCCCAGGGTACAGTTTCGATCCGGTCTAGCGCTCCTGATGATGACCCATTCATTCAGCCAAACTATTTTGCTACTCAATTGGACCGCGATACTCTCATCTATGCTGCTCGGCAAACCTTGACGGTAATGCTGGCAACCAGTTCTATGACAGCAATCGTCGAAAGTGAGACTCCATCCCCTGGCGGAGGTTTTGAGAGGTTGACACCCCTTACAGCAGATGCTAGTGATGAAGAGATTGAATACAGTATCCGACGCAGCGGACTACAGCATTATCACTCTAGGGGGGGGGGGGGGGGGGGGTTGCGGGGGGGGGGGGGGGTGGTGAAGAGGGAAATGAAAGGTTTGTTCCCGGATTTAGGATAAACGGTGAAGGTATCATAAAG
>JARVKF010000085.1:0-11226 GCA_039778275.1 Seiridium unicorne
ATAATTACTTCTATCCCTCTTATTTTATTTAAAATTAAGTGTTTTTTTTTTTTTTCCTTTATTTCCTTTCCCGCCCCCCCCCCCCCCCCCCCCTTTCAACTGCTTTTACCATAGAATAAGTCAAGTTCCTTCTCGTTCAATAGGATAATGTAATGCACGATAGAAGGATGTCTTGCTATGACTGAGCAAGTCCCGAACGCAATACGTATTGATTTTCTTTAGCTACCATACAATTTCAACGTGGTTATACGCTATATTATCGTCTTTAATTCCCCCAAATCGAGCAAAGAGACCGTGAAAATGAACAACGGAAGAACGCAAGAACCAGAAATCCTACCACCCATTGTACACGCCCAGACATGGAATGGCAAGTGGGCTCACGCTTCATTGAATAAGACGGCTGAATATCGATGAAGCTATAGCGAGTCACGGTCCCTCATGTGTGACGCTGTATCAATCGGATCCTTCATGATGCCAGCCCAGCCGAAGCTTCCCGCTCAGTTCCAATCCAAAGCGACGACATGCATAGTGACATCGAGTGCACTTAGATTATCAACATCCACGTCATTCCCCGTAAATACTTTGAACATTCCGTTGGACGAGATATTGACTTGTTCATCTCCGACCGTCAACTGCAAGGTGCCATCATGGACAAAGCAGAGGCAATTGCCCTGAATCCGCAAAGTCTTACTTGGATGAATCGTCACTATGCGTACGCCTACGCCTTCGTGGACAGGGACTTCGCGGCCATTATTTCTGAGGTATGACGCTGAATAGGCAAATCGTCGATTGCCATTCCGAGTGCGCCAAATTCCCGGAGCAGCCTCCCATTCGGTGTTTGGCTCGCTTTGGGGTACATTTGCAACATCTTCTTCAGCCTTGAACTCTTGTTTCACCATCAAAGAGTGTCTTGCCTGGTCGACGACCTCTCGGCATTCCGGGAGGGAATCGAGGAAAGCTTCCAGCCTGCTTTGCTCCCTTTTGGGAAAAGCAGTAGCAGCGGCTTGGTCGGGGATGGATTGATCGGGGATGGGTTGATCGTGGATGGAGTGATCGTGGATGGAGTGATCGGGGATGGGTTGGTCAGTGCGTGATTCAGAGCTCATATTCTCATCCATTACAGTAGGCGGAGCTCTACGGATATCCACATAGTGGTCGCATGTTTTCCCTTGCCAGTTGTACCGACAGTTGGCACAGGAGATCATGGATAGATGAGCATGCGTCGATTTATGTGGTAGAACGCAGCCAACGAAGGGTCCAGATCGATTGGCGCAGGATTTGCATGGTGTCACCGCTTCTTCGCCAGTAAGGTATACGACGAGGGCGAGACTGTTGGATCCCCATTTTGGGTTAAACTTTTTGCTGCCTCTAAAGCGCGGGTTTAACTCGATATTTCGTACACGAGGTAACTTTGCGTGGATATAAACTTCTCCAGGAATATGTGGGAGTTGCTCCATTCGGTCGACCTCAATTTGTGGCAACGACTTCATATGTTGCCATAATAAGTCTTTAGAGCTTTGAATGGGTGTCCTGAGCTGTTTCGGGCGTAGATACCTGGCGAACTTGATGCCTAGGTCGTTCTCGGGCCGAAAATCATCAGAATAGGTGTCGGGCTTAAGGCCAGGTTAGTAACCACGAAATCGCTAAAAGAAAACCACAACACAAAAACGTACATCGTCCATGTCATCTGGGGAGTCTCTTACACCGGGCGATCCGGCGCCGACTTGTCCGATAGGCTGGACTACGGGCGTGGCTTTACGCGTCGATGCGTTGCTCGGAGGGTAAATGTGCTCTTGGGCATGGTAACTATGACGCGTTCCAGAAAGCTCGCTGGTTTGCTGAAGTGGTTTGAGGATAGAGGCGTGATCGGATTGTATGGCTTCGGCTCGAGAAAGTGTGACCCCCTCAGCCGGCCATTCGTAACTGGCTCCTGATCTTCCATCGCCGTCAATTTGTTGGGGATGTCTTGAATTAGGCAGATGTTTGCCCATAGTTCTTGCCTCGGGCGCGTTGCGTTGTCCGTAAGTGGGCAGGTGCACATGTGACCTGAGTTCCGAGGAAGAAAGTTCATATCCCGGAATCGACTCCCTTCTATGTCCAAGTAGTTCGTTATGATTCTGTCGGGAGTGACTTGAATTGGACATATGTCCCCAGGTCTCTGTTAGCGCGCTGCTGTGTCGTAGAGATCCCTGAAAATCGTCTAGGTTTTCATGCGACACATTCTCGGCGCGCATGCGATGGTGTTTCTTTGCCATTCCAGTCGTTGCATGTTCGTCCTGAGCATGTCGCTTACGTGAATCTGCCATCCTCAATACAGGATGTTGTGATGCAGATGTTGTGTCAGGAATATAGAACGATGTCAAGTGAAAGACGTTGGTGGACTAGACAGGCGTATGCGACTCCTAGCTGGTAATGTGGTGCGAAGATTTGGCGACTGTTGTGTGCAGAGCTGGCATTTGTTGTTTGTGAGATCTAAATTCAAATTTAATCGAATGAGAATGATGCATCGTAGCTTCCAGCTTGGTAGAAAGGAGGGACACTGTTGCTTGGTTAGGGTGGATTGGTCATCGCTCTTTCCCGCCTGCAATCACAGCAGTGATGGCCAAGTCTAAGACGTACTGATTTTCATTCAAGTTCGGATTAACGATTTAAATCATACGATTAAAATATCATGAGACTAAATAATCCTGGACCTTACATGTATCACTATACAAGTGTTCTGATCGTTTTCGACGGACATCGTTTTATGTATTATTCCTTTCTTTAGTTATCTGCCTCTAACGCATAGGCAACGAACCGGAAAGGAATAGGCGTAGATATCAAAAGGCTGAGCAGTAGATATACTTACCGCCACCGTACAACTTTTAACGGCACGGTACCAAGACCTTGAATGCTTCCCAAAAGTAAATTTATTTGGGAAGAACCTGGATCGAGTTGACGTGTAGTGCTATGATCAAGCAATGCACCATGTAACATTACTGGAAAAGCGAATAACGTCGGAACAAGCATATAATTCATCGGACGACGCGAAAAATCCGCAGAATAACGACTATAAGAGCAAAAAGAGCCTCCCAGCATCTTTTAATCTAATCATCTGCATTGATATACCCACGCAGAACTAGGAGTACTGGGTCAGATTAAGTCGCAGAGCCTTCAAAGAGCAAGCCCTCCCTTACTTCGTCAACAACCCGACTAATAATTACATAAACCAACGCGCATATTCATCATATCTCTTACTGCTAGAAGATAGGCCATATACCAAACGAGAGTGGGGGTCGAGTAAGGAATAATTACGACGTTTCTCTAGATCCTGGTTATACTGACATTAGACTCTTACTTAAACCATATGCTACCCGTATATGAATGGTAGACAGGGCCGAAGAGTGCACAACATGATGAAACAGGAGAACACTTATTCCAAACGACCGGAACACAATCAGAAACTCGGTACATACGTATTTAACAAGTATACTTGATAAAATAATAAAATGCCACAGGTTTAGCTTCGTGGCGACTTGGTGCAGGAAGAAATCAGACGGATGAAATCAGACGCTTTCTTTCAGGGTTTTATTATTGATGGCTCTTGGGCCATCACTGATGTTTCGTCAAACATGTGGATCTAGTAATCGAAGCTGATATCGTGTCGGATATGCTGTCCAACGTCAATAGCCGTGTACGGGATCGCCACTACCAAGTGTGTTACTTATTCTACCAATGATGTTTGATGTAGCCCGTTCCTCCAGACTATCCGCCAGCCCTTCGCCTGATCGGCAGTTTGTGGAGTGCATGTGGCTCTGTATGGGACCGACCAGAGGCTCTGGCTCTTGACTGTCCTTCCTTAATTGAGAAATCTTTTCGCCGAAATCTATCATTACCCCGTGGGGCAGAGCAGGTAGACTGAGACATGAGGCGGCATAGCATGGTGTGCGGGGATTGGCCTTGGGTTCGCATCAAACGCGGGGCAAAGAAACCGGAAGCTCAAGTGCAGTGATGGCCACCACCCTGTTGTTACAGTGGGAAACTGCTTACATTGTAGGGTTTGGTCCAACACAACTTGCTGTGCCGGGCACCGGAAGCGCTAACCTAGGCTTTGCCAGGCGTCTCTGTTCATGCTCACAGGCCCTGCCTGAGCCCCGCCTTTCAGCCTCTGTTCGGCGAGTTCTTCCTCTGTTTGTCGTTCAGTAAACGTTACTGAGCACAGCACGAGTAGACTAACAGCTCGTCGATGGATCTAGATGCCTCAGAAAAGCCAGCTGCGGCCACGTAATAACCCCTACAAGAAATGTAGAGGTAATCCATCTCAACTCACCTAGCTCAATATATGGCTAATGAGCGACCATTAGTAGAACGACATCTCAAATGTGCCTACAATTCTGACCATTCAGACCATTCACGCTCGATCAACCAACATTACCAAGTTGACCATTCTTTTTGTGAATAGGTGATGGAGGTGAGCCATACACAAATTGTAGCAGGTCAGGCTTTGAATGTAAACCTCTGAAAGACAGGGTCCGCTTTCGACCGGTTGTTACTTCTTCGGACGCCAATCTCTCATCCCGCCAAGAGCAACGCCACAACGGATCGATCACGCCCACATATATAAGCCACTTCACTGAACAGGATGTCAATGATATAGCTGCATATCTGCCGCTCTGGCAATGTTTTAAATGACGAGCAGTCTCTGCACTGCAAGATCCCTCGGTTTCACCCACGATACAGTCAGTTAGATCTGACGGGTCAAGACTTGAGCCAAGTGCCACGCCCTGTCTTGGGTCATGGGCCTCGAGTCAGTACTGGATTTATGCCATCCAACTGTGCACATGTCAAGGTTGCCGTTACAAGAGGCTTGCCTGGTGCGCTGCTTCGTTGAGAAGCTAACAAATGCAGTAAGTATATCACGAGTACCCGTCTGCTCGTTATGCCATTATCCAGTCGCAGAATTCGGACTCATCCCCCAGTACTGACAAAAGCTCACTCCTTCTAAGTTTGACACGTCCGACCGATTTCATCATTATACAACGGTAGTTCCTCTGCGGGCTACGAAGATTCATTTTCTCTTGGACGCCATTTGTATTGTCGCGGCTCGCTATCTCTGTCAAGTCTGCATCCAACAAGCTCCAGATCGCCCCGTGGAATTCGATGGCATAGCCCTACCCGAGATTACTGAATAGTCGGCTCTCCACTACCACAATGCATGCATCTCGTATCTGATTGATGCCTCAGCTGGCCCCTCAAGCTCGGCTAATACCGACGTGATAATAGCTCTCACAATACTACGATATCATGAACAGGTCGATAGTAGGTTCCCGCATATCAAGGTTGACCGGTATAGAAGAACTGACATTCCCGACAGAACACTTTATCAGACTGGATGAAGAGACCTACATGAATGCAGTCAAGGCAATTTTCCAGGCTCAGAAAGATGAGAAGCTTGATTTGCTTAGTTTTGTACTAGGGCAGAGCCAAACGCAACAGTCCTATGGATCTCCAACCTGTCCACTATGCGTTTCAGCCTGTATGATCGCGTTACGACAAGACATCTGGTCCATCCTATTATATCGACGCCCATTTCGCCTGCCGGTAACCCTTACCCATGATTGTACAGATATTTCCAAGGCACAATCGGCTGACGTTTATGATTGAGACAAATCGCATCCTTGTTTGGCGTACACATGTTCTGAAGATTTGTTTCCTCGACGATGGTTTATCTTTTGATTCTGAACACCAATCATCGGAATCCAGACAGGTAGGTGCGCTCAAATCATTTGAGTAAGACTGGCATACACTATATGCTGTATTTAATCCTATCTATTATCAGCAACGTAATCCCGATGGAGGTCAATGCTTTCCTCAGATATGATTCACAGATTCGTGTCAAACCCTCGGGATTCAGCATATCGAGTTGGGACGTATAGTCCTAGCATCTCATAGCTCCACATTCTTTTCTCATGCCTCATGAAAGATAAGACAGGCACACCTAACAACCTTGAATGGGGTGAAATCGTCTCATAGATTGGCGCTATCATCAACGCCGGCTCCGATACCCCTGGCATTGACATGACGCACGTCCTCGAACTGCTCATAAAGCACCCCAGGATATGCAAGAGCTTAGGAACGAGGCGGACTCAGTTCTAGACGAGGATGATGTCATTGCACTGTACGATAAAGACAAAGACCTTCCATACCTCCGCACATGCATTGATGAGGCACTCCGAAACTTCCCAGCAACATCTGCTGGCCTACCTCGACGAACGCCACAGGAGGGTGCACATATAATGGACGAGTGGATTCCCGGTGACACAAGTGTTAGCATGACTATATATGCCGCGCATTGAATCTCCAGATCTTCCCTGACCCGGAGGAATTTAACCCGAGATGATGGCCAGACGTGAAGGATCGGAAGCGGAGAGCCTGCCTTTATCCCATTCTCCACCGGTGAGCGAGGCTGCATCGGGCGCAATATCTCATATTTGGAACAAATCATCATTTTGGCGTCGCTGGTTTATCGTTACGAGTTTGTTCCGCCAAGTCCAGACTTCCAACTACCGAGATTTGAAGCTTTCAACATTATTCAAGGAGAAATGCCGATCAAGATCTGACGACGGGAGTTAGAGGAACTATAGATTCATTCATTCAGAGCCGGCTAGATACAGTCCTTATTTATCTCAATCAGAACTATGGCCGTTCCCCATGCTTCTTAGTCCATCTCAGGCTTTCTTTTACAACTAATGAGCTTCTCAGACTTATCGCTGAAGATTAATCACTGACTATGAAGGTTGCATTGAGTGCCCGTGAATAATATAACCACACTAGGTACGTGCGCAATCACTATGCGGAGATAGTCACCCTCTCGTTGGACTATCCGAAATACCTAGCAACGAGTATTTCTAAAATCATGGTTTGGGTTGGATGCACTACTATACAATTCTATATTTCCGCTTGTCTCGAGATCAAGTACTAATGATCCAGATGCAGCATAACAAGCTTCCACATCGAGCATCAGGCATGGAGCATCGACATAACTCTCTGCTGGTAGATCGATAGCACGTAGTCTCAAGTTCATGGTTATATTATTTCTTTACTACGACTGCCTAATCCTAGGCATTAGACGAAACATCTCGCTCAGTACGCAGTCTACAGGTCTCGCAAGACTGGCTCCACCCACCGAGTGTGAGGTGAACTGGTGTAAGTACCCGCCGACTTCCGTGCTGGGGCATGGCGTGTATATCGAGTTTTCGGTTGCCATTGAAATCAACGTGTCCCTGAATCAGCTCGGTGCACAAAGAAATTCACGTCGCATTGCTAGCCGAAGTCACCAGCTCTGGCCTTGGTCGGCTTCCCACCGCCTACTCCCAGGGACCACTGTTTCTCCACATTTTGCCTCGATCCAGAATCTCGGCGCCGAGAAAGAGACCAAAACTTGTAACGAAGATGTTTGACCTCATATTAGTATCGCATTAATAACAGGATATGGCATGTTAGAACAAGTATGACGAGGCATTCATTTGTCGCAGCATACACAAAGTTTGCGCTACGTATGGGTTTGGATATATGTATATATACTTATAATCTATGTAAACCTTTGCTTTCCCTTTACTTTCTCTTCATCCTCTTTTATCCTTTATTGTACCTTGCCCACATTGCCTATCTTTCTATCTTTGAGCTTCGCCTTATTCTTCCCTGCATTTCAAGGTTATTATAGGCACCATGAGTATCAATGGGTATCTTAACCGCCTCACGGCGAGCATGTCTCGCTCTTGGTTATTAAGCTACACCGCTGTCCAGTACTATTGCGCAGCTTGCGGTGCAGCTGCTGGTATAATGTTCATACTGGCTTTTGCTATCGCCGGATTCATTCCCCCTCCTCATCCATCATGGGATGCCGAGACAGTTTCCCAATGTAGTAAGTAGGGCCCTGTGATCTTAGCGACTTTCTTTTCCATAATACTTTACTCATCTTTCGAACCTTACTGACAGCCCTTTAGAGTAACTCACAGTTTGATAATACGTTTATTTTCGTCCGTGGAACAATATCATATCCCACGCAGTCTGTAGGATCCAGGTTTATTGACTTATCAACAGTTTATGTGGACCATATCACTCGCATTCGTGCGGGCGGTGCAATCCTCATGATCTCCGGAGGCTTTTACCTGCCCTTCTCTGCTGCTATTTCGAACCAGATCCGTCGTATACCCAATGTTCCCTATATGATACATCAATTGCAGTTGTCATCCGCCGCAGCTGGAGTCTGGACGTTTATGCTACCCGGCGTAGTGTTGTGTATCGCCTCATTTCGCCCCGACAGACCTGCGGAGATCACTCAGATGTTGAATGAATTCTTCTGGATTGTTGCCCTGTAAGCTCCATACTGTTTACTTTGATACCGAGAACAGTCGGCCAACCTGGTGTGAATCTCTCATTAACTTTCGACGTCATAGAATGCCCTGGCCAACATTCATGGTGCAGAACTTTGCATTCGTCTACGCCATCATACTAGACGGACGCTCCAAGCCTCTGTTCCCCAAGTGGTTGATCCCTTTCAATATTATCATGCCGATCCTCTTCGCATTCGCCACGGGTGTGCACACCGAGATGTCCGGACCTATGGCGTGGAATGGCGTTATCACATTTTGGATCGTTGGATTCACTTTCGTGGTGCAGCTGATTGTAGATGCCGTTTACTTGGCTCTTTCAGCTCGCGAGGAGAGCATGTCCGAGAGCGCTGGGCTCCTAGAAAAGGACACTGAAAGTGCCAACAGTGGCCACGCCAGAGATACCAAGGTTGAAATCTAAGATGAGGCATTGGCAATACACCTTATCGGTGTTACAGAACCTGTTTTCTTTCCAAAATCGCCAAAAGAGACCTACTATTTCGTAGAGCACAAGGTCGCCAGTAAATGATCGGCTTCACCACGCCCTAAGCGAGTTAGGAAAACCGCTTCTCTTCCAAAACCCAACCATTTATCCAATCAGGGACCTGTATAATATCACTCTATAGGCGGAAATCTCTTCTTTATAACCACTATTTTGAACAAGTCACTCCACGCATTATTATTGAGCCCTGCATATCTTTCAAGCTTTGCGCCTTTGGCTCATAAATCATAAAATACACGGCATAATCGCCTCGACCCCCGTATATATAGTCATCTTGAACGAGTTCCCTTTCGATACGGAACCCAAGACGCTTATATACTCCTTTACCGGCCTGGAAGGAAAGTACGTAGATATCCAAACCCGGCTTCTTTACTTGTTCTACACTACTTTCTACTAACTTGGTAGTAATCCCCTTGCTCTGGTTCCGCGGATAAACGGCTAGGTAATCTAGGCCTGTACGTTGTTAGAATGAGATGGCTTCGATATCTGGGTCCCAGATTTCTACACGCGAGATTTGCTTTTTAAAATCGCGTCTTCGATCTTGAGAACAGGTTCTGATAGTGCATCTGATTCTTGATCCGGGTCCCAAACAATACTAGCAGCAACACGCCTGATCTCGGTCTCTTCGTCTTGTCCAGCCTCTGGGACTATTGCCTCCGACCACGTCAAAAGGCCCGCATGGGAAGAGGGCAGAACCCAGCGAGAATACCCTACAAGTTGAGCATTCTTGTCGAGTCTTTTTGATGTCGTACAGTCGCACGACTATTGAGATGGTACGAGGATACCGTTTGGCAACCTTGGCGATGTGCTGCTTATGCCCAGATCCAGTTAAGATCTTGCCAGAAAGCAGAGATATTTTACAACTTAAGCCAGCGCTATTAACAATTGTGTACTGAGAGACAGTATAGGTAGCCATAAAGACGAATGTTAGTAGTCAAGAAAACTAGAATCAATGTAGTCACTATTAACGATTGGTCCATCTTGGTCTTGACAGTTTATGTGACTGACTGAAATACTGTTGCCAAATTACTACTTTCGAGTGGGGTTTGGCGCAGCCTTGTGCCTATCATGGTGAACCGAACGAAATGTTAGTTAATACGTTTTAGTCGAGTAGGGCAACACCAATTTCCAAATATATTACTTGACTCTCATACGTCGCAGTAATTGATTATTGGTCGAATGAGGGAAAATCGAAAACAAACCACTGATAGTAAACGTAGCAGTGCAGATGAATTTGACCAAATGTCGAAATCTCGCATGATCAGCCATGTATAGAATGCGACTGTTCGTGACTCGTCCACAATCGCTGCGAAGTAGCGGGCGCGCAACCATTACAAGCATCAAACACCCGAAAGAAGCATTGGAGCGTGACCCTAACCTAGTGAAACCGGCACTGAACGGTAGTAGCAGGGGGGTTCAACGAATATGGCTAGATCGACTTGAGCTAAAATATGTACGTTTGGACCGAACGTCAACCTGAGTTTTATTTCCAGTCGGCACTTAGACCAGCGTGCCCATCAATGAGTGGCCGACTTCCAGCTAAATTCCTTTGGTCTGTCAGTCGCCTTTTGCACTGTTATGCTGGCTGGATTTACGACAATTTTGTTGAATATTTATTCACCTGAGAACTCACTCGTAGCATACCCTGCCCGTTGGCTCTTTGTGGATTCCGATGATGAAGACTCACTGGTCTTAGCATGATAAGAATAACCTTGACGGCGATCTCTTATCGAGTAGTATATATATTCAGTTAGGCACTCACGCGCATATCTTTAGTATCCTATGAATGCTGGCAAGAGGCTTTATCACCCTGAAACGCACGAACCTACAGCTTAGCTGATAAAGTTGGGTCCAATTTTGAAGCTAGTGCTAGCCACGTCCTGGCTCAACTGCGGACCATGCGAGATGAGAATCAAGGAGAAATCAAGACCCTTTATTATTTGCTGGTCACGATAAAGCATGCCTGAGCGATAACATGCCAATGAACATCTCTCCATATTCGATTACTGCTTTGCAATTGCTGATATGTTGCCGCAATTGAGGAGCAGACTAGTGGAGCTTGTTAGCTGGCTTAATCACCATTAACCAAAAGGGAGCGACCGTGAACTCGATTGCAGCTGAGAGGCCGAATACTTTCAGATCTCTATTAGGAAGTTCAGTCACTGCGTACTTGATTGTTATCCACAGGCCTTCTCGCCGGAAGAGTCAGGAGGTCAGAGCGCAAGAACGCACACTTCCCCATATATTTCGGTAGGAATTAGACGAATTCTATAATAGAAATAGAAGGGAAAATCGCAAAAACTCCAAATTTCGTATGTATACTAATAACTATATGCCTTATTATCTTGTGTT
>JARVKF010000090.1:0-115910 GCA_039778275.1 Seiridium unicorne
TAAAAACTGGGTTAAAATGTCCCTTTTGCCGGTACACCATTTCAATTTTGGGGTCTCCCCATTTTGCCGGGGGTGGGTGGGTTTTTTTTTTTTTTTTTTCCCCCCCCCCCCCCCCCCCCCCGGACATTGCGATATTGGACCGCGTAATGCTAGCGATAAAAATTATTAAGTTTTTCTCGTATCGTCTTGCTGATGCAGATACCTGGTGCACTACAGGGGAAAGAGAAACTCTGGCAGTAGTATGGTATCTTACCGAGGTAAACCATCTTGTCTGGGAATGACCCTATCCAGAAAATTGTATACACCGATCATCTGAACGTTTCAAAGGTATTTAGGAATGAGGGAAGCAACTACGGCAGGATTTCGGGGTGGTTAGACAGGTCAGGAAGATATGATTTCGTGATTGAACACCGGTCGAATAAAAAGCAAGATCATCAAGATCGCAGACGGTATGTCGAGATTGACAGGCGGGATACGCGAACTCGATGTACGGAACGACCCAGATCCACCTCCTTTGAACACAAACCGTTTAACTAGGTATATTTAAGATTGGGATAAAACCAGACAGAGCCAGGACAATTTTCCGCCTCGTCCACCCCTAGGGAGAACGACAAGCACCGCAAGGAGTGGGGGACAATGACATGAACGCAAGAAACGAGCTAGTCGCGGTTCAAGCGAATGATAAGCGGACCATCCAGGATCTTCAACGAAAGATTTCTTTACTAGAGACAACCATTCAGGACCGGGAAAAGTTGCACCGCAAACGTATGGTCTATGGTGGCACAATTATAACCATGGTTTCCACGATTATTTCGG
This sequence comes from Seiridium unicorne, assembly GCA_039778275.1. Lineage (NCBI taxonomy): Eukaryota > Fungi > Ascomycota > Sordariomycetes > Amphisphaeriales > Sporocadaceae > Seiridium > Seiridium unicorne. The sequence continues at coordinate 817 of JARVKF010000090.1, forward strand.
GGGATATAACTTTCGAGACAGTTCGAAATGTAATTTCGGGAACCCAACTGGGCTCATTACAAGACTAATGGAACGACATATCTGTTCACAGGAAACGTATCAAACCCCGATGAACAACGTCTCAGTCGCACTGGCGCCCGCCACAATTGCGAACACTACGACATTCCCTGGCATGACCTAAATTCTCTTAATGCCGTACATGGTCATGCGGGTCGAGCGAGCATGGCATGACTGACACGAAGAACGGAATGATCTGGGTTTTGACTTTAGTGTCTGGGTTTATCATACACACCATCAAATGGGTGACTCCGATCAAGATTGAACCTTTGGCTGGGAAGGGGATGCAGATCTCAGCAAGGCGTTTGGAATGACATGATTGGGTTTCCTACACTATCTCACTCCCTTTAGGAAGACTTGGTTCTCCGTCCGTCCGCTGTTATTTTGGGTGGTCCGCGAACAGGGCCTTTTGGGAAGGGTCGAGAGACAAATATCATTCGTTCTATAAGCAGTAGTTTTAATCAAGCTCGATCACCCCATATTGCGCCCCATTCGAAATGGTGATTTTTGATCGTCAGTTCTTGATTGTAGAACATCATTACGGCTCATAACCAAATCGCTAGACGTGATATATACTATAACAGCCAAGCAAGATCTTGACAGCAGTCCTTAAAGCAAAACATGATCCGTCTGCATCCGAACCTTTCCAAAATAGTTAACTGAATCATCGAACTTGTCCCTATTCTTTGCAAAATGATGTCATGCCAATACCAAATGTGGATATTCTCGGTTTTCACTTCAGTGCCCTTAAACAAACTCTTCTCACATGATCATCGTTGTTAGAACATCAAAAGTCTCTCATTTATACCTGCGTCTAATCAGTCAACTAAAAAACAGCGCATATGTAAAATAACAGCCCGCCTCCTCAAGCTTCGGCCAAGTGAAAGTCATACTCCAACTCCCACTTGACTCCATCACCCGCATGCGCCGCTTTTGCCTCCTTGAACGTCACCAGCAGCTCTTTCTTAACCGCAAACACGGCATCATCCTTCGTGTACTTGTCCTCGCTGTCGAAGATCTGCGTCGTCAACGGTCGGTGTCCGTCCGCAGACACGATGAAGTGCACGTGCGCGGGGCGGTAGGGATGTCGGTCCAGCAACTTCAGCAGCCTACCCGCGGGACCGTCGAACGGGATCGGGTAGGCGGTGGGCCGGAGGCAGATCATGGAGTAGCGGCCCTGCTCGTCAGTCCTGAACCGCCCGCGGAGGTTCATGTCGGGCTGGCCGGGGTCCTGCTGCTCATACATGCCGTTGGGGCCGGCCTCCCAGGCGTCGACGATGGCGTTCGGGATGGGCTGTCCGGTCGCCGTGCTAAGGACGCGGCCGGAGAGATGGGTCAACATCTCAGCTGCGGCGGCGTCCCATTCTGTTACTCCGGTCGATGCGACGATGCTTGACCCGTTGTGGAGAATTGGTGCGTCTTCGCGGTAAAAGGGGCCCAGAACGGCTGACGGAGTGGCTGTTGATCCTTGCTGCTGGAGGATCTTGGATGTAATCTCGTCCACGAGTGACTCGAGGCCGAGGACATCACAAACGAGTTGCGTTTCGTTGCGCTTCCCGTCAGAAATTTGACCGGCTTGGTTGATCTAAGAACATAGGTCAGTATTCTACACCATTCGCCTCTCTCGTCTCTCCACCGCGGCGTCTGAATATACAAGGGATATCTCGTACGGTTTCAAGACACTCGTCCCTCAACACGGAAGATAAGGTTTTGTTCGATGCTCAAAGGTAAAAGGCCACCGACTTACTAACTCAACGCCAGCTGTCCACTCGGCCACTGTAAGGTTGACCTCTCTTGCAAAATCATGCAAATGTCGCAGTAGGCTGGGCATGATCTGAGCCAGCCGTGGATTGGCATTTGGCCCAGTCGCCGCGATGACCACATCCGTGAAGTTAGGGTCGTAGCCATGTGCCTTGGATTCTCTGCTTCCCAGCTTGGATGCCATTATTCTTTGTGTATGAAGTCGATGTGCGTTGATATCGAAATGGTCAGCAGGGGTAAACGTGTCTTTGGCGGAGCTTTTGGGAGCACGGTCAAGCGCCGAAGAAATATTGAGCTGGTTTAACTGCCTGTTTGTTAGTGATGAGCAACCATTACCCGGAAGTCTGTGATGCACTTCATCTGGGCATTTTGGGATGGAAGGAGGTCCACCGTACTTACAACCCAATTCGCGAGTCCCATGAGTGCCATATTTGCTGCTTTTTCTCATTGGAGTCGGAGAAACCACAATAGAAGCGATCCCTATCGTTCGAGGACCGAAATGAAAAACAAATTCTTCTCGATGGCGTATAAAACTGTCGGTGATGCCTGAAGTGAAATCGAATTTCCCTTTCGATCCCCCGTGACTGGGAGACTGCATGTGAGCTTCTTCCTGTAAGAGATAGTCGATCGTGCACTTGTAAAAAAATTTCTTTTCTCTACGAAATAAATCTTCGAGCCAGTATAGTTCTCAAGACCTCTGGGTACGTACGGTACTTGAGGTAGGGTGGCCATTTGAGATGTAGGTCGACCCCGTACCTGGCTCTACACGAACATACACACCATCACGAGGGAGGAGTTACGGCATCATGGTCCCTTGTGGAGCAGGGTGGCACGATTGCATATCTCTGTATCTCACGGTAATGCAGGTAACACCTTTCCGGAAGCCATAATCTGCAGTGAGCCGCAGGATCCGGGACTACAGCGAAGAGTTTGGCGGTGGGTGATCCCGTCCATTCCCACGTGGGTACTGGACAGACCTGGTTGTCCGAGTCGCCTCGAGGTCGTATGAGTGTCATACGGGGCGGCTAGATCTTCCCGCAGCAGTTTCACATCAGGTCCTATTGGAACGAAGCTTTGTGAGACCAAACTCTTTACTCCGGGATGAAGTGTACCGGCGCCAATTCAAAGTGATCTCACAATATAAAGAAGGGAGTTTAGTTACATACTAGCAATCCCATCAACGACTCTCAATCTCTCATTGCAGACTTATACAATAGGGTTCCCCTAATCAGCGTTTGGATTGTTATGAAAGCCAACATATGGAGTGAGTATGAAGCACTGCATGAGCAAATACCAAGGCTCAGCACATATGTTTGTAGGCTTGATGACGCTCGGATACTAGTGTTGTCTTACATTGGACGGCGCCTCCCGCCTTCGTCACCGCCTTGAAGAGGTGCGTGACTGTCAGGGGTATGTGGATGTTTGTGCTTTCCAACGTATAGCCAATGATGAGTGAGCTTGACATGGGAAAGCAAACGACCTGTCAAGCGCAATGCTCTCCAATTCTGGAAGAAATCTTAACAATGAGAAATAAGAAATGACGGTCTGCCCCGATCCGGCACTGGACTCTTGGGGCTGATCCTAGTAGTGCAACCAATGGCTCCCTGCTCGGAGAACACAATAGTGCCACAGCGTGCTAGGAAGTGCTGCTAGTTGTCGCCTACTTTCTGTTCAAAGGAGGGGTCGTGTGTAATCGGGTAAGGTTTTGTCTCACCTTGCAGTACTAGATCACCGTCTTACTTTGATTTGATGCGGTTTCTTTTATCGGTAGTCATGGCGAATCTACTATATTATGTTTCTATTAATACTACACATACGCCTATGCTCATGCCCTGGACAAAAAACAACAGCTTCAGGTCTGCTCTTTTGACCTGGAGAAGTCGCATACGCAATGGTATCAGCGCAGCACTCGTACAATATGTCTTTTAATCCTGATCTTCCTCTTCTTCAGCCCTTTCCGCCTGGTCCTTGTACTCGCCTGGACTCTCGACCGCTTCCTCGAAATCTCCATCCTCGTAAACCCCATCATCAGTTTGATCTTCATCCTCTCCATCATCTTCACCCGTACCTGTTACTTCATCATCGGTGACTACGTTGCCCCTCAACAAGAGGCTCTGTAAGTCGTCCTCATCAATGATGTTCTCTAGACTGCCCTTCGTGATGCTCATCATCTCGCGTCTCCCCCTCTCAATCATCCTTTCGACCTTTAGCCTATTCGAGATGAACTGCAACTTGGGAAATGCACTTTGCTGGCCCTCATGAATCATCCTCGCGAGGCGATCCGGGTCGGGATCTGCCAAAATGCGCAGGATGTCGCTCGGCTTTGACTTGGGCCAAATGGTGATGGTTCCTCCAAATTGCTGCAGCCACAGCTGAGACCAATCCTGACCCAGCGGGCGTGGAAGTAGCTCGAGGTGTTTCAGGACTTTGAGCCATTTAGTCAGATCGAGCTTGATGTATTGTTCTGTTGCAGATCCGAGGTAGCCGCCCCGCCAGCCTCTTCCTTTCCGATGGGTGACGGGGGAACCGACAGTGCCCCGCGAAGAGAAGAAGAATAACGAGATATGCGGATTGACCTGACTGACAATGGTGAAGTTGACGTTAAAATGCATGTTCAAAGCTTTGATTGGTATGTCAGTACGCAAACTGCCATCTTTCCACTTATGTCCGAAAGAATAGGGGGTGAGAGTCCCATCCTTATTCTTCATCATCAACACGACCGGGTTGAGAATTCCAGGCACAGCGGCTGATGCCAGAACGGCGGACCAAATAACGCAGTCCGGGCTAGTCAGGTAATTGCAGAGAATGGTTGGGGAGTGAGGATCGGCCGGCACACAAGAAACATTGAGGATACGACCCGTCCGCTCGTATGCCTCGCGGAAAGTCATTGAGCCGTGCGCCCACCAACTGCACTGACGTGCCCAATCGATCGAGTCGAACCGGGCGCCCGTCTTCCACCATCTAACAAGCCAAGTTGACATGGGCTCTGAGCAAGCCTTGATCTTGTAAGCCAAAGCAGGGACCAAAAGCTGCTTCAACTCCTCGTTCGTACGCGTCGCCACTAGCGAAGCAACCAGAGCACCACCACTTGTCCCGGTGATAACCTCGGGCAAGAGGTCAGCCTCAAGCAATGCCTTGACAACCCCAAAGTGGTAGTATGCGAACGTGGCTCCACCCGAAAGACATAGTGCCGTGCGACCATAGTTGGCATGCAAATGCTTGAATAGGGTCTGCTTCTGCTCAAGTGGGAGCTGGGTTGTGCTCACAAGCAGGCGGGTACTCTTCTCGACTTGTATTCAGGTTAGCACAAAGCCTATACCACAGCGGGCATGGAAAACAGTCATACCTTCCTCAACGAAGTTTTGCACCAGATTCTTCGTGCCAAAGTACGTCTCACTATACAATCTTGCGTTCTCGACACCCACAAAGTTGCTCTTGACGCTAGCTTCGACCAGCGTCTTCAGCTCCTCTATGGGCCGTCTTCCTTGGTCATTCTTCTGCCTGTCGGTATCCGCCAGCCCAGGAGCGCCGATATTTATGTCCTCTTGCTCCTCAGCTTCTCTCCTTAGCTTTCTAATCTGTTCCCAGACACGACGAACTGTCTTGGAGTCGTAATATGCGTACTCGTTCTCTTGTTTCCACTTGTCGTTCCCGAGATATCTATCGAGCTGTTTGGCGGCATCGGACCAATCTTTGTATGTACTCGTAGCCCGCATTTCACGCCGAAGTCGTTCCCTCTGTCCCCTCCAAGCGACAAAGTACTCGTATCCCCACACGTAAAGTCTGGTACTCAGATAGGCGAGGCCAAGACCTGCGATCCACGCCAGTGTTACCAGGAGGAATGGCCATCGAAGCAGAGTGTACAGATAGCCCTCTCGTGCCTCGTCAACACTGCGGCCCAGTGCCTTTCTCCTCCTCTTGCGCCGCTTGCCGATCTTCTCGTTCACAGGCGCCCAGTCGTTCTGCGCAGATATGAGCAAGCTGCCCTGACTCCCATGCCTGTTGCGTTCGCTGATCTTGGCTGCGGCGCTTCCCCCGCCGGGTGCCGAACTCGAGGACGGGGGCTGCTGCTCGAGACTGAGCGTGCTGCCGCTGCGTAGTGAGGGGCTTCGCAAGGTCCAGCCATCATCGTTGGCGGGGTTTATAGGATCCGGCGCGGCAAGAGCTTGGGCAAAGGCCTCAATATCCTCAGACGACAGGAAGTCCACATCGACATCGGGGAGTCGCGTGTGATCAAAAGCCTCGGGAGGGAATCCGTAGTCGTGGTAAGGCTTCCCGAGGCCGAAGAAGGTCACGCGGCGGGCGAGCTTCTCCTTGTTATCCTTCCTCGCTTCAGTCGCCATAGTCGCAGTACCGATAATCGAAAGAGCGTGTTTGCATAGTGGGAGGCTATGTATACTGCCGAAGATCCAGGGTCGGGAGGGATACGAGGCGTCGTAAGACCCGTGTCACGGAGTGAAGGAAAAAGTCACCACGAGGTCCCCGTAAGCCGCGGATTAATGTGCGCTTCTCACTGTCGCTCACGAGGAATGAAGGTAGCGGCAGCTCGAGCATCGAAATGACGTCGGCGTTTGCGGCTACAGGGCTTAATTTGTTGGGGAAAGCGCTAGAAGTGGGGCTAAGGGAACCTCAATCCGGTAGGCAGACCCCTGGACGGCCTGGAATTGGTAGGGCAACAGCAGCTTCTTAGCCGACTAACATCAGACTATCACGAGCATGTTATGATGGTGGCCTACAGATGTGTTTATGTTGAGGATGTGGTTCAAATATGGCCCTTGGGCGCTCATGCCTAACTCTTCATCTTATGGCCGGCGACACACCACGCCCAAGTAGAAGCAGCTTCCAGCTTAACAGAACCTCCCCTAATATAAATTTAGCATACATGGAGCGCGTAACGGCATATATTCCTCCTACATGACTTCACCGAAGTATAGTCTCCGCAAGGTCTCATTACCCAACGAGACAGGGAAAGAGGAGTGCATCCAGGCTATTCGTCATGCAATTCTTGTCGGACTGAAAAGGGTGTCGTGACCAAGACAATCAACATCATATGTAACACATTCTTTTTAACCTCTTTTTGGTGTGTTGGTGTATTGAATTCTGCTCCTGGGCAGTATCTAGTGAGATGCTACTCGCTCTCGAGACAACGTTTCTATTCATGTAGCTTTAAATGAACGTCGAATCTGACGCTCGAATCCTCGGACTCGGGGCATGATGCATGCTTGCTGACTCAATAAAAAAGCGGATCTTGATATCAATTCAGATTTGCGGTTAGCGTTCTATTGCCATGGACTCCCATACAACCCAGAAGAAGTCCGCAAGAAAATAACGAAAAGATGATTAACGCAAGCAGCAAGCTGTCATAAAACTCCAATCCCACTTGGACAAGCGTGCAGATCATCAACGTTATCACCTCGTACACGCCATATATCAGTCTTCTTCTGCTTCTGTCCCTATTCTAATTCCACCGCCTAGGACATTCCCAGTGTTGTTGTCTACGCACATTATTTGCAGTATGGTTTGCTTAGACGTATTGGGACAGCCAGCGAATACCCTCTCCGTAACCTGTTGCACGTTAGTCGCATGCTCTACCGCCCACAGAACCGGGGTTGCCGGGGCCAACATACCTTGTCTCATGACTACTGAGCACATGAAGACCTCAATAGGCCGGATACCCTCCAAAGGCACCTTGCCCTTACCCGTCGTCTGGTATAGACCAAGTTCGTGGCGCAACTGCTCCTCGGAGATGGCATCGGGGTGGTCGATCTTGTTACCGAGGACGACAAAGGGGACCTTCTGGAGTTCCTCCATAGACAGGAGGGCATCGAGCTCGGCCTTGGCCTCGGGGAACCGCTCGTGGTCCTTGGCGTCGACTAGGAAAACAATACCGTTGACTTCGGGGAAGTAGTCCTTCCAAAGACGGCGAGCTATGGTTGTGTTAGTACTTGAGTATTTCTTATGAGTGACGTAGTAGCTGAGGGGAGATCCGTACCCTGCTGGTGACCACCGAGGTCAAAGGTTGTGAATCGTACATTGCCGATGGCAAGCTCCTCGGAAGCTAAGAGGTGGTCAGTATGGGCCCACGTGCTTGTCTCGGGATGTGTCTGCGAACGTACTTGGGTGGAGAGTAGGTTGGAGGATGGCGACTCGGTCATTCTGTTGCATGCGTCCTGTCAGTATCTCTTTGTTCGCAAGTATGTGCATCATTGGTCAGGACAAGGAGGCCCGGATCCTTTCCGCATCCATCAAGGTATCTGCCTGTATCTGATCACGCACCTTCAGCATGTGCAGAAGCGTGGTCTTTCCGGCGTTGTCAAGACCGAGGAAGAGGAGCTTGGCGTGCTTGTTGAGCAGGCCGAGCGACGAGAGGACATCGTAGACTATTGCACGCAAAGTTGGTGTCAGCGTGCAGGCTACTTGGAGGAATGCAGACGACGACCCAAGATCAGGGTAGGGATGTGCGTCGGGGCTTGGACATACACCAGTTGATAATCCACATGATGGCGACGGGTGCTTTACGTGTGTGCAAGGTTGTGGGGATCGAGACGGCAATCGTAAGTCGAGGCTCTGAAGAGTGTTGGCGTTGAAGAGAAGATTGGCTCAAGTTGATGCACTGGATTTTATTATGCCGAACGACAATGGAAAGACAGCAGTTACGTCGCTCGAGCCCGGGCAAAAGCAGTGCTGGCAAGAACTGACTGGCCAATCAGAGCTCGGCAATCATGAGATGATTGCAGCCTTAATTTCCAGGCCAAGAGCAAGTGAAGCTTCAATGCAAACGCTGGTCCTTAAACACATCGCCCGCTCACAGTGGCAACAAATCCACCTACGGCATCTATCTGTCTCAACCAACCAGCCTATCCTCCCCGTTCCCTCGAACAGTGAAATATTACACACAGCATCTATTCCCCACAGCACACCCTAAGTATTCCGGAGTCTTTCGTTAGGAGACGTGTACGAAGGAGAATTGCCTGTATTTACCACAGCCACTTATCATGCCCCGAAGATGCTTTAGTGGCACACTCTTCACAAGCCGTCCAGGTTTGTGTCATAGTTCAAGGTAATCTTTCACATGAATAGCACCGCAGAACAGAAGGATTTCAAGAGTGATACCACTCATGGTGGTAATTTGTATCTCCATTGTCAAATTCACCGGATCGCCGCCTGATGCTATGTAACCATGCCTTGTCCCAGTGGGTATCCTTTAAATTGCAATGAGCCAGTCCCAAAATGCTAGACGTTGTCATCCCGCCCCTTCGAGTCGAAGGGCTGCGGCCATGAAAAAGGAAATTCGTGACAGAAAAATGCTATGTACAGGGCAGGGCTGGTATACAAAAAATACAAAGAAGTGCCAAGCCCCAGAATATGCTCTCTGGAAGAAAGTAGAATGCTAAGCGGTCGTCGAGCCGAGCTCATCGGCCCCGTTTCCCACAGAGCTTTAAGAAATGACATGCCACTCCTCATACGGAGAGAACATGAATGGTCTGACCTTGCTTGCCAGCCATGTGTAAGCCCAATTCGCGCATTCTCTGCGCTCCCTTGCCAGGCTCGGGTCTCTTCTCGGCAACCTGGCCCTTGCGAGCGCGATTGCAATGCTTTTGTATGTATTTCTCCCTACGCCTTTGTCTCTTATGCTCAAGGCCCTTGACAATGTCAATGGCACCGCGGATGTGACCTTTGGTGCCAGTAGGTGCTGCATGTCTGGTGCGATGGCTCTTGAACCTGCTTGGGAACAAACCAGGGGCTCTCGGGAGTGATTTCGTGTGCGTGAGGCCAGGTCTGGAAGCGAGGGCCTGGAAATCTATAGCTCTACGAATGGGCTTCTGTGTCGGAGAAGCAGGCGGGGACTTGACTGCTCTTCCCGCAGGCGGTGGTGATACCAAACGCCTTGGGGACTGGCGGTCAAAGAGTCTTCGAGGTGGAGGCGACCTTCCGCGGACCTTGGGCGCGGGAGAATGATGACGCTTGGGCGGTGGGGAGTGATATCGCTTGGGAGAGTTGTGGTTGCTTCTCTTCTTCCGACGATCCGCTCGTTCAGGCTCCTGGTCCAGATCCTCCAATTCCCCGTGAATCCAGACCTGCTCATCACTGTCGTGACCCGCGTTGTCTGGCTCATCTTCGGGTTCAGAAGTTGGGAAGCTGGGGTCGATATCCTGAGGGATAAGATGCAGCTTCTCCCGCCTCTTCTGAGCGATACACGAGATGTAAGCATCCTCCATTGGCCGGTCCTCGTCCAGAGTACCGCAGACAAAATCGGTGCTGTCTGGGAGTTCGGGAGTGCCTGGCCGAATTCGGATACGCCGAGTCTTCTCGCGGGAAGCAGGCCGCCTTGAGGCTGGAGCTTCCGACGAGGAAGAAGAGTCGGATCGGTTGCCAGCCAAGGAAGGTCGACGTGCGATGGGAGTGGCACCCGAAAACTGAAGGGTTGCAGCTTGGCCATGGGTCCAAAACTCAAGTTCATCAGCATCGTCATTTTCACCATCAGAGTCGGCGAAGCCAATCTCGTTATCAGTATTGTAGCCGTCTGAAACGTCATCGTCGGTGCCATAGCCTGATAGGTCGTCCTCAACGTCCTCAAGTTCCGCCTCATCTTCAAGACCATTCTCGTCATCGTTTTCTACGTCTTCCTCATCTTCATTCTCGGGCTCGTCGTCCTCGAACTCCTCTTGCAGAGCCTCCTCTTCAGCCTCCCGGCCAAGCTTGCGAATCTCATTCTCCTTCCTGAGAGTATCATTGATAGTCAATCGCTGCATCGTCTGCGGAAGCTTCTGACGTATCCAATCATCCTCCTGAAGCTCATCGCTGGCAAATTCGTGGAAGCGCGAGGACTCTCCATTCAGATCGACAGAATCAGCTGACATGTACTTCTTTGACCTGACGGCCACGGGACTGTTTGACGGGCGGCGGCGACGCGGTGTCACTGATCTGGGAGAACGGCCAATGGACGAAGACCTATGCTTTCTAAGGGTGGCCGGAGAGCCTTCCCGACTGGATTTTGACGGCTCAACGACGGCAGGCCCTGCTTTAGGCGCCTGTTCCCTGTCGGAAAGTTGGTTTCGCATTGGGGCTGTAGGACAAGCAAACTTGATGCAAGTTTTGCGCGGAGCCTGTTCAGAGGTGGTCGTGTCTGACGACTGCTTGGGCAAGCTGGCTTGCGGTGAGGGAGTCGCCTTCGGTCCGCAGGCGAAGGAGATGCAACGCTTCTTTGCCAAGGCCTCAACAGCAGGATCCCTCGGCCGACTCTCCACTTGCACATCGACCGTCTTCTTGGTCGGTGTCGTATCATGATCTACAATGTTCAAAGACCTGAGTGTAGCTTTTGGTTTTTGCTCAAACAGATCCATGTTCAACCGACCAAGACGGATCACTGGTGGTGGAGGGCTGGGTGTACTTGTGCGCGCAGGGCTAGTGAGCCCAGTGTCGCAAGTCAGATCAGCAGTTGAAGCGAAACTGACATTGCTGTTCATGGAGCGGCGCCTGGAAGGTAGCGTAACAAAATCCAAAGGTACGTCCTCTTCGTCGGACTGAGGGTGTAAGGCCTGGGTCAGAAGCGACTGCGGATTGTCGGAATGTTTCCGTACAATGGTCCGCTTGAAATCAGTTTGGATGGTACTCAGGTAGCGCTCGTCCGGAGGCTCGTCGACTTCAGCCGCTACCTCCTCATCAGGCTCGTGCTGCATATGCGCGCTTTGTGATGACCACGCCAACACATTCGACGTGGCCGAGTCGTGTATCCTTTGATTCGTCATGGCGAAGAACCTGGGGAAATATATGGGATGGGCGATTATAGCGGTATAGGCGCTCCCTGGTGCGGAGCCGGCGCAAGTGGCGAGCGTCCGGGTGTCTGGGAATATCAAACAACCAGTCGTAATACGGTTCCACGACACGATTGGAAATCGATGCAGTATGACAAAAGAGGTAATGTAATATGAGAATGAGAAGAAAGCCAAAGGCTTAGAATTGCTGACAATTTTCTGTTGTCAAGGAGCTTTCGAAGGTTGCACTATGTACAGTCTTCAGGAAGATCGCAAAGTTGTCCCTAGGGACCGTGTTGCTATAAGTGCTGGCCCATGATAAAAATCTGGAAAGGTACCGAAGTAGTCGAAAAGTTTTTGTAGAAAGTGCTGTGTTGAGCGGACAACTGTTTGTTTTCGAGGTTTAAGTTGTTGTCCTCGGGAACGGTCACAAGTGCCGTTTAATGGCGGGTGGCACTACGCAGTAGTAACGGCGGGAAGTGTCTTGGTGGTAGACGTGTGTTGAGATCTGCGGCGAAAATGCAGGGCGCAGGCGCGAGAAGGTCCCTTGGAAAATCTTGGCCTTTTTGAGTGCCCTAAAACGAGCCAATATGACGTCGGGATTTGGTGGCTCAGTAAAACGGGAATAATCCGCTACTGATGGCTACGTAGAGATTTGCAGAGGACGGGAAGAGGAAGGCCAGGTTGGTATTCCAGGAAATCCAAGGAATCCAGAGAGAAATGCCGGCTGCCCGCCTGAGATGGGCAGGGACCCAAGATCAGGTTTTTGGGTGCGGCTGTGGGCTTTGTGGTAGGAGAGGTGCGGGATGGCCAAGCGGAGGTCGAGTCAAGTGGGAGCAATGCAGCTTTTGAGAGGGCGCAACCGGCGGCGCGTGGTGAGGAGAGCGAGCGAGGGCTCTGCAGAAAGGCTTTTTCGTTTCAATCAAAGAAAGACCCTAGCAAATGTTTTGCTGGACGGATGCGCGCAAGTGGAGTGGATGCTGCAAATACAAGCAAGTACTGTACAGCTCGTACTGTACACTAAAGAAATAAAGCACCAACAGGACGGGGGCGGTCTGGCGGAAGGGAACAAGCGGTATGAAATTATTTGCTGGAGCGCCTGGCGACCTGCTGCGGGTAATCAAAGAGCCAAGCGGGACTTTCTCGTTGTTGTGGTGTGGCACGCATTCGGCTTTGCCTGCTTATGGCAGCGACCACACATAGAAAAAGGGTTCGCTCCCCAGTGCAGCGGTCGGCTTGCTTGCTGTGCTAAGGGATGGGTCAGATCGGAAAATGGCCCAGACAGGGGACCTCTTTGTTGGCAAGCGGCGTGGGGTTTCCAACCAGATCCAGACTGTCTTCGGACTGTGTGGGCGCTCGTGTACAAGGGAGATGTCTACGGCGGCATGGGCGAGGCAGACAAATCAAAATTCCATGATTGGCTTGGCTTTGTGACCCGACTGAGGAGACTTTCAGCTTAGGGGCCCAGGGGTTCAAGACAATGGCAATGGCTTTTCCTCTGCCGTGGCCGAAGCCGCTGTCAACGCGACAAGAAGGAAAAATTTGCGGCTTACTATCGAAGGCGGTCACTGAAAATGCTCACACTAGCAGCATAGTGCGAATAGGCTTGGGGGAGATGGTGGATGTTAGCGACCTTGGGGTTTATTATTGGAGTCCCCTCCGGAACACTAGCCGGGGCAGCCCCCAGGCTAACATGTACTTGGTATCGGCACAGTCGATGCGGATTCAACGCGATGGGGGCATATTTCGGGCAGTTGCAGGCGCTTTGTCGCTGCAAGCCCTGCGCCAGGAAACAGATTCTGCAGGGCAGGGCACGGAGCTCTCTGGACCATACACTTTGTCGTGGGTTGAGCTTTGCAGGAAACGAAACTCGCATCCAATTCGACTCGAGCAACGTTCCCTGTGCCCACTCAACCTGCAGCATGCATACTGCCAGCTCTCTGCTGCTGCTCTGATATGCATGAATTACCCCTAGGGTTGGGGATGACTCGCAGCTTGTGAGGCCCGAGGTTCGGCTGAGCGATTTGTTCTCACTGCAATAGACTCTGGCATCAATGGATGCAAAGTTCAGTGGGCACTCCGTTGTGTTGAGGTTGCAATACTGTCTGTCATGGCCCAAAAATTCCCCATTGAAAACAATCTGGAAAACGTCACACTGATGATGTGAGAGCGTGGTACAGTAGGTTAGCTACGTACTTTAAAATACCTACCAGCTTTGGATGCACTGTGAAATCGAATGCATGGTAGGCAATCAATTGAGCACCACGCCGTATAAGAAGCCGTTGCATTGGTTATTGGCTGTTGGTTACGGGTCTTTGCCATCTCGCACTGTCTTGTCGTTCTCGGTAATGAGCCAAAGTCTAGTGCTAGGGTTGGGTGGAAGTGTTGCCAACACTGGTTCCTCAACTAGGGTTTCCTTCATTTTATTGTGACGCGACCGTTTTCTAGGTTTCATGCCCTTGGCTGGATATTCCGGAACTGTACTTCCAAGTTCATATCTATTCGGGGCGTCTCGGTTTACGCCGGCGACGTGGAGGCCCTGCCTGACATGGTGGTCGGTTTCACCATGCTGAGGTGATTATAGAATCATCCAGCCCATCCTTACATGACAAACTAAGCTCGGTAGTCAACAAGCCACTTTAGCAGTTCCACGCATGAGAGATCGATGGAATCCTCATGATTGTGCATGCGATTTGCGAGATAGCCGTGTTTGATAGTCATTCCTTCTGGTCTTGTTGATCTGACAATGACGTGTCGTATTCTTCAAATGTTTATATTGGTTGTCGTGCGAGCGGAATCCGTCGTCTACGTTTGGCCGCATGCACTGTTTAGTCCCATATGCAGTTCGTCAGACCATGGAGCAGCGTCAAAAGGATAGCCCTGCCATCCATGTTTGTACTACCTATGGTACCAAGCCGCCAGAAACATGCTATCTTACAGTAAGCACTGCTTCCATGGCCTTGCCTGGAGTGGTTACATTCGACAGTTGGGGTCGGTACATGCAATGCCTATTTAGGAGCCCTCGCATGGCGCACTCCTCCCAAGATTTGGATCCCGACGACGCCCTCGGCTCAGAGGAAGCCGTACATCTTAGCACCCTGCTTCCTCTGACATCACTCCTCATCCCCCAGGCTTCGTGGACGGAGTGCAAGCCCTTCGAATGATGAGAATCCCGAAACTTGGCCATTACGAATCATGCTTGGCACAGTACAGTTGTCGTGGTGCGGCAGCATTACTCTCCAGAGTCAGGCGCCGAGGCTGCTAATGCAACGGGTAGATCACCAAAGATACCAATTGCCCGAAATTTCCATGATGTGAATCCACGTTCCCCCCCTGCGCCCCTATTTTCAGGTGTCGATACCTTCCTTGGAAGGGCTTGACAGGTCTCACCATGGACAATCATCCCAACTCCCCTCATGCAGCAAGACCAAACTAAGGTTAGTGCATACACTGACTGATCTGTCAAGTTTCTGAAAGGGCGGGGAAGCATGATCAACAAGTCCATGGCACGACAGATAGATGGTGTGGAGGGGACTAAGCAGAAGGCAGTCGATGCGGTAGTCACTTTACTGATGTCGCACAACTTCATTCGTCGTTTCACGACATGCGCGTGGATAGCTTCCGCAGCCTATGGCCCGATCGGGCCTGGGGATGCTTGTCATGTCGTGCACCCTCAGGTTTGAGAGGCTGAACCATGGCAGATCTCTGAGCAGGTGACTATCGCTCGTTCAGTCGTAAGTTGTTTCAACCCCACATGTCGACTGTCGCCGGCTTCAACTAAAGCAAAGGCGAACCCCGCATCCTTCTGGTTGGAACACTAGAAACCCAGAGAAGAGCGGCATGAGCGCGTAGGGTGAGCACGTAGGGTGAGCACGTAGGGTGAACACGTTGTCGCAGATCTGGCGGGCGGGATTTCGGTTCTTGGATCTTTGGGTTGAACCCCTCTTGAAGGCAAAGGATTCAAGGGTCCTTCCTCTCTGACGCCTCCGTTCTGTGAAGCATTCATTATCTGGCAAACGTCGGCCCAGTTGGAGGAAGAGACCAAGCATGCTTGCGACAGCAGCTTGCATTGCGACCAAAAGGGTATCCCGAATCCCCTCTGGGGATTACATTCATGCAGACGATTGCGACCGCCTGGTAGATGGGTGGCATGTGATTATGCACGATATTGCACAGGAGCTCATTCCGGCTAAGGGTGTGCTGCATTTGAGAAAGATCACGAGGCTCTATCGTACCCACGTTTCCATAGGTATATCTCCTAACTGTTAAATGCACATATGGAAGAAGTGTCTAGAAATCAGTCGTGATCGATACGTACCTGAACAGGATTCACAGCGGCCCGGCGGCAACCCGTAGACATGTCGGAGAAGTCTACGCATATGGAATCGATGAGGCATTTATTCCGACCAATTGTTGAGCACTCGCGCTGCACTGGTTCGGTCGGTTTATTGGCCAATGCCGAGTTCCATTGAAGGGCACCCGCAAATGGTGGTGTCACAACAGATTCCACGCTTCTGGACGCAGGTCAAGACGAGTGGTAGATCTGAGTAGGATGCCGCAAAGCCTCGATAACAGGATCGTGATGACGGAAGATGTTTGTCTGACCTGAGCTTACAATGTATTTTCGGCGCGAGTGATGTGTCGAGACCCAGTAGATTGGAGGCTGGCTGAGAATGACTATTATTTAAGTCTAGACTCTATTGAAGGCAAGTTGTAAGTCGATATGCCGCGTAGTTGTCATAGACTAGGCCCTGGGCCCTAATGAGCATTGCGATTACAACCTGAACTCATCGCCGCTCCTGTTACTGCTACTTCCCGACAGATAGTGCTGATATCATTCATCTTTATAAATTCATTCCACGTCTGGATCGATGACACGATGGCGCCTCTTAAGTAAGTACTCAGCTGCTTACAGGACAAGCATCCACATGGCATCTCTGGGTGAGATTGTTCTCCAAAGCAGTCACGTGACTACCTCACATTGCCTTCACTAGAGGTTTGGGTTGTTTGGTCCGTGCACTCGGAGCAAAGCTGCCGATTCGTCCCGAGACCAACATTATTCCTCATTTTGCGATTGACGACCATCGTGAAAGACCCGAAGCTGGTTGATACGCATCCCCTTCAATTGGCAGCACCACTCATCATGAACACCTTCCGCGTCGCCAGAGCAGCTCTGCGAGCCCGTCCCGCAGCTTTCCGCGTCCCCCTGCAACGACGAACCTACGCCGATGCTGCCCCTGACAAGGTCCGTTTTCCTTACGCATCTGAGCTGTCCCAGTTTTCAGCATCGCTAACCTCCATCACAGATCAAGCTGAGCTTGGCTCTCCCCCACCAGGTACGATACAAGCCATGAGAAGCGCTTTCCGATGGAGGACAATGTCAATTGGATCACCAGTTGCGACAACCGAGCCGCAATACCCGCGACGAAGCCCGAGCTAATTGGCGCAACAGGCTATCTACAAGTCCCAGGATGTCGTTCAGGTCAACATCCCCGCCGAATCCGGAGAGATGGGTGTCCTCGCCAACCACGTCCCCTCCATCGAACAGCTGAAGCCCGGTCTGATCGAGGTCATCGAGGATGGTGGCAGCAGCAAGCAGTTCTTCCGTATGTACTGCGCGAGGCCGAGAAGAATGGGGACGGGAGTTCAGAAGCGCTGACTGTATATAGTGTCTGGTGGATTTGCCGTTGTTCAGCCCAACTCCGTCATGAGCATCAACGCCATTGAAGGCTACGCCGTCGAGGACTTTAGCGCCGATGCCGTCAGGTCTCAGATCTCGGAAGCACAGAAGATTGCAAACGGCAGTGGTAGCGAGCAGGACATTGCTGAGGCCAAGATTGAGCTGGAGGTGAGTCTAGAATCTTGTGTCCACGTGAATTATGCTTGAAATCTTGCTAAACAAGAAACAGGTTCTTGAGAGCTTGCAAGCTGTTCTGAAATAGAGTGTATAGAGGAGAGCAGGGACTGCACCGTGTACATCAGACTTTCCTATAATCAGCATAGGCATGAATGCGTGAATTGAGCATGTTTAATGCCCCGAGTTTAGCTCCTTCCTTGAACTAGGTGCATGCGTTTCTCCCCATGGTCGGGCTGCGGTTGCCGCCCGACTGATGATTGACCTCCACCTTATTTCAGCACTGACTGTCATGTCTGCTTTCGATCTCTCCCGCACAACCTTGACAGCTTTCCCTAACCTCAACTTACCTTAGCACTCAGATATCTTTACTACCAGGACCTTAAACAGCTTCCGGGGCCTCGTCCCATTCTACCGAGCGGTTCTTTACTTGGGTTTGGGCCCCAGGCAGAGTCTGACCGTGGCGATGGCCCCTTTCATCGGCCCTTCGCCTGCATCTTGGGATGATGATGAATTTGTGTTTCTTGAAATTGATGGGTCTGGGCGTGAACCTTCACCAAGCGAAGTCATTCCCAGCGGCATGGTTACATGTCGAATCCGCCAGCTTCACGGAACCCTGCCTAGAGGTCATAGGCCGTCAACTAATCCCTTCCGTGAACGGGACTGCGAGAATGTCTGGATTGGTTGGGAACGACGATCTGCATCCAATTTCGTCAAGCCTGAGCACTCTTACACTGGACTGAAGATCGCGCGTTAGGAAGATAGCGATATTCACGGTTACTCGGATGAGTTTCACCACGATCACGGACACGACCCTTACGCATCCGAGTGCGAAGCATGTAAGCCTCCGCCTTCGGGCCATAAGCCTGAGCCGACTGCCTCCGTCGAACAAATTCGCCGCCATAGAGCTTCAGTATCCTCCAACGAAGCCGTTCAAGCGGATGACAACAGGACGAAGGGAACGTATGCTGGGGGTCTTTATCAACAGTATCGAATATCACAACCCATTGGCTGGCTTTCTGACGAACAAGACCCGGATTTGGCACATTCGGGAGATGGAAACCACAGCCCCCAAATATGCTGCCATGTTTGCCATGTCTGTTCACACCGCACACTAGCACCGGCACAGTGTGCAGCCTGTGGTCATCAATTCTGTCGACGCTGTGCCTGCGAAAGACTAGATGAGATAGCCAAAATCCATAGAACCATCGCAGACCATTCGAGTTCAGTATATAAGGAAGAAACAAGGGCAAATAATTCTTCTTCGGTAGACCTAGAACATGGACAACAGCAGGAATCTTCCACGACACGGACAACAACCAAACGCTACGCATCGCAGCAGACCAAGACAGGAGGCGGAGTAGAAATCCATTCCGAGACAAAGCATGAGGAACACGAAGTCGTCAATCCTGGACTTTCTTCTCCACGTTCCAGAAAACCTATGCTCGATGAGCCATCTGATACGGCGTTCCAAGAGTACGAATCTGGGCAACAGGAACATTTCACTGACACTCAAGCCGCCTCCCACTCCAGTACTAACAAAATGCGTCGTCACAGGACCGGGGCTTTAGATGAGAATCCGTTCTTGGTCGCAGACAGAAGCATTATAGCGAAAAACACCACCTCACAGAAAACTCGACATACTGCCTTGAGTATGACTCTTGTCTCGATTTGTAATTTCTTATGCTGACCTCTGACACTCTGACAGATAAAGAAGAGCGAGGGTGTGCTGACGCGGTTGACCATGCTACTCATATGGAGCACCACCCTGCCTACCATATGCTAACGAGCGAACGCTACCGAAGTAAGAATGGCGGCGAGCCTATCGGAGGCCCATCAGCCAAATATGACTCGGTAAGGAGGGTGTCGCAGGTTACCTCGCCGGGAATGGATCTACAAGAACATTCGTCATCACACATGACGGATGTGCATGCTGAACATGAGGACATTCACAGACACCACTCGTTCGGGTTTCATGGTACTCCTCACATTGCTGAGCACTTTGCAGCAGCTACAGGTTCCGACTTTGCAAAACTTCAGGACCAGGCAGCAGGAAGATCACGCAGCAGGTTTCAGGAACGGCCAAGTTCACGGATCGCCAAATATTTGAAGCCGATGACACCTGTTCATCCTATTGCGGAAGTAACTTCTCGTGGTTATCTAGAAGAGCTCATATCACCGGGGCATCCGGCGCATAAAAAACAGAAAGAAATAGTGACTGCAGCTTACGGCCAGGTGCCTGATTTGGTGTCCTCGCTCTCAACTTCTAGACAGGAATCCCGCAAGCTCACGCATGTCGAATCAGGCAGGTTTGAACATGGTAGCGCTACAAGCGACGCCAGGCACGTGGGCCACGAGCAGATGGCTGAGCATACGAGCACTGATAATCGAGATACAGCCAGCGAGCAGCATGATCAGTTTAGCCATAGCACACGTCATTCTCGCAATGGGACAAGGAAGGAGGGTCCCTTTCCAAGCACGAGCCACAATCGTGTTGATCACTCAGTCAGGAGATTTGAATCTGCAGAGTTCTAGAAGAAAGCTACAGATGAAGCTCGCTCACAACATAGGAAGAATTCCCAGTCCAATTTTGTAGACAAGCAGCAACGCACCAGAGCAACTAGTGGCTCGTCTAGGCAGGCTGGGAGAAGAGACGAGGCAAATCAGCGAACTCCGTTGAACGAAGGATTTGAAAAAGCGAACGAAGCTGCGTCCAGCAAGATTTCATCCTGGCAGCAACGAATAGAGGAAGACGTGGAACACAAGGCACGGGTCGGAAAGACTAACCAGCCCGATGCAATCAAACATACTGTTCCACAGGCCCGTGTGAGTAGCCCACCCGTCTGGCTAAAAAATCCCCAGAAGGAGGCTGCTCAAGGCTGGTTTCATCAAAATCTTCGTCACGTCTCATCACAAGATCCACACGACTCATGGCGTAGTCATCAGTCCGAGGAAGCACCGCAACTACCTCCTCGTCCAAAGTCGTCCATACACGAAGGAAGACAGTCGTCGCGTCTGCAGAGCTCGAGACCAATTGCTGAGAGAATTAGACAACTGCATCAGCTGCAATCATCCAGCGATGTCAATCACAAGACTGGAACTGAGGAATGGGCGGAACATTTAGGTATCAGACCTAACCTATACTCTTCCCAGGCCCAGCGGATCTATAATGAGCACGGTGTGAAGAGGGCTCCGAGGACTCCAAGACGTCCCTCTCCTCTAGCAGCTCCGAACGCCTGGTTTGATAAGCAACAGTATAAAGACAGTTCGCATGGCCACGTGGTTAACAATGGTTCAACTCCTATACCTCCCCACATCAGAACCGTTGATGAACAAGCAGTCCAAGTAGAGCACGTTACCACAACTAGCATCGACGCTGCAGAGGAGTATCTAGAAGAATTCCATCGCCAGAGCCAACACCTGCAGGAACGTTATCGCAGGGCTACGATCAAAGCAGAAGCGGAACTGAACCGTCTACGGGTTGAGAGGAGCAAGGCCCGGAGAGAACCTTCCGAGCAGGCATCATCCAGCAGGGTCACGGCCAGCGGGTTCTCGACGCCATCTCAAGTGCCGCCGGCTCTATTCCGTCGTAAACAACAGGACGCAATGTCGGAAAGTCAGGTGTCTAGGTCTAACCGCAAGGAAGTAATCACGTTTGTAGATAAGCCCTCTGATCTTGACCTACACCGACCCTCTGCCATCGCGCCGCCAAACCATGAGTGCAGTTGGAAGGATCGTTACGTGGCCCTTACGTCTGAGATCCGACAGCTCAAGGCTGAGATGTCATCTGTGAACCATACCGAGACGCTGCAGCATGAGCTCGAACACGGAGACACGTTAGGTATCGAGGGCCTGACCATCGTGATGCACCTCAAGGATAAGGATGATCTTGTGATTAATACAGACTTACTGCAGGAAGGTGAAGAGTAAGTGTACGGGGCTGAGTGGCATATACAAATTGGCTGTTGTGTTATCGAGGGTTGTTGCGGTATAGGATGTGGAGGTTGATCCATTCGTTTCGAACGGCAGAGCCAACAGATTGAATTGTAGAGCAGACATAGATTAGGCAGTATTGATAGACTGGTATTCACTTGATGCTGATTTCTCTTGTCTCCAAGGGTGTTCAAGTGCAACTGTAATCTGGAAACTAATGGTCTAGAAGTGGCAGAAACGGTATTGATCGAGCTCGATTCAAGTTGAACGGTAATAGAAACCCACATCCTAGTGAGAGATCAGGTATATATGTGGCCAAGCTGGAGAACTTGTGTCGTATCGTCGGGGATGGGGAATTCGTTGTGTTATTCTTCAATAAGAACTATCTAATGCAATCCTTAGCGAGTTGACGATGAGGATGTGATAGAAAATCGAATAATTAAAACAATGAATATATGCTATATGAATTGCGAAACTAGACGTCCTCAAGCCATTGGGGTACCTGCCGACTCAATCTCATTCCCAATTCCGTGGTATCATGTAATATCGCCTGTTGCCTCGAAGTTGGTGTTACGGTGACTACTATATTGGCCTGTGAAACATCAGCATAATTCCGGTCCTACTAACCCAGATACCAAGCTACATGCTCATTAAAATAAAATCTTAGGAAGTGTTTCAAGGATGACCACCCCAGGCCAATCCTCATTTCCTGATTGTAGATCCTATTTTCTCTCACAAGATCGATCACATCTTTTTAATCCCAGCAGGAAATCTTTAGAGGCACGATTTCTAGTGACGATATGAAAATAACAAAGTATCGAGAACCATCGAGGTTTGCGACTTACAGTACATCTCTCATGATCCCCGACACGCGACGTCGCCATCTTCTCCTCTGTCCGTGGTCGAGGATAGTAGACGGGCTGATCTGCGTCCTTATGCCAAACTAGTGTTCCCAAAAAGGCAATTCGGGTGCGCTGTGCCGCGTGATAGGAATACTAGCTCTGCAGGCGCACCAATGAGCGCCCGCGGTCCCAATCGCAGCAAACTCAAAGAAGTGGGTAGAGTGGACGAAAGTGATGCTTGCTTGCATTGTAGTCAGCTTTCGAGGTTGGTGAGAGGTGATTGGATTATCTGCTTGGCCTCGTGGTGTCGTTTTCTCGATAGATGTGGTCGCGGAAAATTGCGGGACGACACGTATCAGGTGAGGAAGCTGTAGAGTGGCTACTTCTCGAGAGCGACGGGTATTATATGATTCTGATGATGTTGAATTCTTAAGTGAGTACTCATTCCAAGCTCAAGATGGCATCTAGCTTGCGGGTACTCATTCATATAAATTCTTGAATCGAAAGTCGCTACAGGTCAAATGCTTATGGCTTCGATGATATGGAACTAGCTAGCAGTATAGCATAACATGTACGAGAAGATCAATGACAGTCATGTACATCTTGATCTCATGGTCAGGAAAGTGAATAGTAATGCAGCGATGCCAAAGTCTTCGGCAGGCAATGTAGCTTCCGGCAGGGTTCATGAGTCAGGCCAAATGCTTCCATGACTTTTGATGTATGAAGCGTCTCGAGTCAGTGATCTACTTCTTAAAAAATGACAACAACATACATGCTTACCAAAGAATCGGTTGATCCTACCAGATGCTCCTTTACTCGACATGTAGCTATAGTCATGTGCAATTGAAGTTTGAAAACGTGATTGCGTAGTCATAATTAAAATCTCATAAAAACTAGAGGTGGTAGAGACTTGTTATGGTGTGCCATTCCTGTAAGTTACAATATATCTAATGTCCAATATTATTCAAGGAATTATCCGACCGTTTTATTCCCTGTTGAAGACCAGGGATTTCATGGAGTCTCCCTGCTACGCTAATAAGTAGACCAATAACACGACTATATTGATCAAGAAACAACCATGCGTGGTATCTAGACTATATTCGAGACCGCGGAGGACATCTGCTACTCGAAATGTCAGAAGTAGACACATAGTAGTCGCCTACGAAGGCCAGGCCTGCCTTCGGCTTCGGGATTGATGTGTGAGGCGAAACATGCATAGAAAAATCCCGAGAAAAGCAAGTCGTGGGTGCACACATGCGAACCCTTCGTGGCGCAATATCCCGTCTCGTCAGATTCTGATGAATATCATACGAGAGCTGAACGGCATGTGAGTGTGTATATGTGCTCGGACGATGAGTGCGGCCGCAGTGTTGCTTTTTCTAATATCATTCTGTGGAAGCGCGTTTCATTCCTATAGCCCGCAACTATACCATCAGCCGCTCTTCTACCGCCACCCATCATGACAAATCGGAGTGGGAGCGAAGGAGTGGCAACCACTTCCCATGCGCCCGGTCGAGACTCATATGCAAATCTTATTCAGAGTGTTTCGTGCATGTTGGCCATTCATCCATTGGACTAGGGGTCCCTGACTCGAGTTGACGCTGAAGCAGCAGATCTGGATTCACCTGTGGGGATGGCTGCTGCTTCTCTGTGCAACGGCTGCAAGCCACTTAATCGCCGAATGCCAGAAAAAGTAAACCTCGTGCATCTGATTCACTCAGTTCCGTGTTTCGCTGTCGGAGGCATGGGAAAAGCCGACTCTAGACGCCGGGTGCCGGTGAAACGATGATTCCGCCTGGGCGTGATACGAAGGTATCGACCCCGTTGTAGCGATACATGGCTCTAATCATGTGATCAAGTCGGCAATTCTCTCGGGGGATGTCACCGCTCGACGGATCCCGAAACCAAACCTGCAGAGAGGAGTCGACATCTCACCGCTCTACTAATGAAGCTTTCAAAGTTTGGAAAAGCTGTGAATAGCGACATTTCTTGTACAAACCCCTCACCGTCCCCGGCTTCGGCAAGTGGAAATAGAAAACGCTCAGGATCCATCCATGGCGATCACCCGAGCTCACTACTACCCATAGGTGTACCTGGTGGGATGATCATCGACCGTTACTTACTAAATTGAGGCATGTAGGAGAGCTCTTAACCTATGGGGAAACTTTCTAAGATGGAGAATTCAGGATGGGCAATGGAGAACATCGATACCCCTCTACTCGGCCCCCCGCCGATGACAGGACACATGCACACGAGCCATTCCTCAAACAAGGCTGTCAACACAAATTGCGCGGCTGATTGGGTAAATATTGTTGGAACAGGGATTGGTGAAAACAGAACGCTGAAAATCAAGCATGCAAACGGCACGTCATAGAACCCCATATTGCGACTCACCGTTCCCATTTATGGGTTGATGGGGCACGCAAGAGGGCGGGTGGCTTGTCTGCCGAACATACGGGCTGTGGGTATCATAGGCTTGTCTTATGGGGCTGCTGAGCAACCATAGTCGCGACTCTTCCCGACGACACGGTCCGAGGGGGCTGGAATGGCTTTTGTTACAGCTGGGATATAGCTGTCCGGCTTGGAGAGCCGCATCTGGTTGAGCATAGACCGCCAGGTGGCTTGCCGTAAGCGTAAGCCCCTCCCAAGATGCAAGTGATTTCAACGGTTTTGTTTTGCGCTATCCTCCTGGGGAAGATTCCATGTCGTGGCGGTCAGTCAGCCTCACCTGCAATAGGTCGTTATGTGGAGCTCGGAATCCACTTCATCTGTCAAACTGACCGGGTGAGATCTTCGAAACTTGGTTCTATCCGATCCGAGCATGGGTATTACACGACTTTGACGATCTTGGAAATCAAGCCATTACTAATTTGGATGGTATGAACGGTGGATTAGTGTTATGAGCTGTACAACACCGCTCTTCCGCACCTAGTGTCGCTGTACTCCCCGCTCCGGCCGGGGTTTGGAGAGCTTGCGGGAAAGTAAGTTGGCGCCGGCGCCGACGGAACGGCGACCATTGGACGGAGCTGGAGAGATCATCGGCATCGGGACTCGACGCTGAGCACACCTGTGTTGATCTGTGAGAGTACCTCTCAGTGTACCAGCGCGACACGTTATCCGTTTGGCAGCATATTTGCTATGCGCGGTTTGCTGTCTGAAATTTGTTGGCTAGCTCCTTGTAATATTTGCGATTGATGTACCTCATTATAGAGTGTTCCGTAGGAATGGTATGTTAATATCAGACGCACGATCATGATGCGGAAAAGCGGTAAGAGACATCCAGCTGTTGCGAATCTACGATGGAGGTCTCGAGTCTGAAGGGTGATAGCATGTGCATCGTGATACTGTCCGAATCACATCGCACTTCAGTCCCATGCTCCCGGACAGGTGCAGCTAACCCCTGATTAACCGCCACGATGAACATTGCACAGCAGTCGGGTAAAGGTGGCAAGGCGAGTTGCACTGGCCGTGATGTCGGTATTTGAACAGCTCAAATGAGGTACAGTAGACCCTCGAGGAACAACGTGAATATCTCGAACCCTGAGACAGTGGCGACGGAATCAGTACACCCCAGTGCTTTGAAATCTCAGGCCGGCTGAACGCCATGAAAAGCACCATTCATGGCGAGGCATTGTCCAATAGAGACACAGTTCCATTCGACATGTTACATTTGCTGCACGAATAGGAGGGATCGTTGAGGCTATACAACGGAGCGGTCAACGCATCACCCAATGAACTTACACGACAGCAACGAAGGTTTTCTTTGAAACGCCAGATTCGAGGTAGCTTGATTGTGAGGAAGCTCTCCGTTGCTCTGGCACCCCGCTTCTAGTAAGTAAGTTAGTCGTTTGCTTGTGATACGGCGCAGACTGCTCGTAGCCGTGTGGTCGTCAGCCGTCCAACAGCAAAAATTTCCCCACGCGATCATGGTGAGACCCCTGTAGACCCCCGATTTACCTCACTACTTACTCGATTTGTCACTAGCGGGCATGCACGAAGGGACGAAAGCCAAGACAGGGATTGCAGCCGTTGGCCAGACTGCCAATCATCCAGTTCGAATTGAACGATTCCAGGGCGATGCCATCACCACTTAATCCGTCTCGTGGTAGTCAGCCATCGCTTCAGACCAGCTGGTTCCAAGTTGCTGCTACCGAGTCGACTTCAAAGAGCTAGAAGGTCGTGGCACGTCTCATGGATTTTGTAATATTCCAGAGTCCTCGAAAGACAAATGGCGTCGCATGCACGACATACAGCAGGAGTATTCTGATCTTTCGGTCGAAGCGGTGAGTGAAGGGTTGGCATAACATCGATGCGGGAGTACAATTTTGGGGAACCCGAGCAAAAATGCTATGCCATCCGTCCACGCCAAATCCCAACCCACCCACCAAGATTGCATTTCTTAGTGGGGAATGCGTTTATTTTCGGATAAGGACGATGCTTCTTGGCTTTTGGTCCGGTCAAATTGTGGATCGTTGGCTTGAGCTCGAGGTTCTCAAGTTTGCTGGGCTACCGCTGATAGCGCCAGGGTCGACGATTTTATCATATCCACGCTGGAACATATCAAACCTTCTGGACTGACTCAGTCAACTATAGAGATCGTGTATACTGAGAGCGGCATATGGGTCGGACAATGTAGTAAACCAAGGGCCAAGTTGTCCTGACCCTCAGACATGTGGCTGGGATGATTTCTGCAGCTAAAATTCAGTGCACATGACAGAACCTTCCAGGGTGTGTAGTCAATATCGATGACTGTCGTGATGTATCCGCTGCTGAGCTGTGTGCGGCACAACTTCGCTAGACCAGGCTTTTCACCTAGACAGCATCAAGCTACCACACCTGTGGTAGAAACCCTTTGGCGCCGTATCAAAGCTCTTTCTCCTGGATGTTTGCAGAAAGTACCCTAGCAAAGATATCCGCTGTATCGCCAGTCCCTCGAGGGTGAGAGAGAGAAAGAGAATTGCGGGTGACTCTTTCCTGGGCGTGTCGGGTGAGCAGTGCTAGGCCGTGTATCTTGGAGACTGCTACGGCGGAAGTATGCTCTGAAGTTCATTTTCAGCATCTTGCCAAGTCGAAATCAGAATCTCCACGAAAATCAGTGTGCATCAAGTAGTATGCCGTGGAGTTGAATGGGGGTCTTTTAGTCCGACCAATTAGGTAAAACAGTCATACACCTCTTCAGCCGTCAAGCCATCTCACTCGGGCTATCGCGGCCGTCAAGTTTTGGATGAGCCCTGCACAGTTGCCCACGACGTTTGATCAAATGCTTCGCTTGAACGTCGCACAATGATTCCATCTATAGGATTATGTTTCAATCGAAACATTGTCAAGCTCATTCATCCACAGTTCTTCCAAGAAGTAATTGGGAAGCTGAGGGATGCATTTGATGCTGCGGGTGTTAGTCGGCACTAAAGTGAGGCGAATGACACTAAAGAGGGCGGCTCCCATGTCACCTCAAGCTGCTGGCTGATCGTAGATAGCTGATAGTTCATCAAGCTACGTGGTTGGTATGTATGCTCTTCCAACCTCATATATTCGGAAAGAAGGGCCCCCGGTCGTGGAGATGATGACAACGGAGTGTCCTGAATCACGGGCGGATATGCTGGTATGACGAGGGCCGAGCTGTTGTAGAATCACCGCATCTGAGATACAGTCCTTCACCGTGGCTCGGCAGATAGAACTATAGCGAGGTGGTCACAGATCAGATTGCGCAGTGACGAGCTTGCCTGGGTCTGTCGGTGGCTGCACGGCAGCTGCATGTATCCGTTTCGCCTCCAGTTCGTAGATGAAACATGCCCAATGTCTATCGTAGCTGCTGTGGAACGGGGTTCTCTGTCAATCATGGAGGCTCCTCTGCCTGGACCGAGTCAGCTTTCACAGGAAAAGAACCACATGTACCCGGACGGGAGGCCCTCCCCCCTGGCAAGTGAGGCAGGTCCATGAGTGCTGATGCTGGACTTGGTGAAGATGGACAGACCCCTCCAGTTGGCAACCCCTCCATGCCCCGCTATACACATGCCGCAAACCCAGTCTCGCACGATGGGGCCTTTTCCTCTTTTGCAAATGCCAGATGCGTCGAAATGAACGAGAAAGTGAGGCCCGCAGTAGTTTGGTGGGGTTTAGAAGCAGAATGACATGAGCGGTTCAAGTTTTGCCGGTTGCGAAGGCCCGCGTAGGTGAGGGCATCCCAATCAGAGGCTGTCCACTCTGCTGGGTGTGGAGTTATGACATAATTGACCCCCATGGTGACAAGACAATTATCGTGTAATGGGCATTTGGGTATTCCGGTGGTTATGGGCATCTCAGCAGAATCCCACGAGAGTGATTGGTGCCCAAGGCCTCTGGAGGCGGGTAGAAGTTGGCAATTGGCACTGAGCCAAGACCAGACAAGCCAGAATGTGGTCAAGCGGCAGCGGGATCAGCTAAGCAGATCGGCGCGAAACGGAACGGATCAAACCTTGGAGAGCGACACGCGTCCCGAAGAGGCGATGAGTTTCCGCATGGCCAGGAGAACTACTAGGGGAGAGTCTCTGGCTCTGGTACTGTATTGGCCGATCAGATAAGGTTACCGTTGACATGTTGTGGCAGAAGAGTGCTTCCTCTTGTATTTTGTACTATGTACGCGCTGAAAAGAGATGGCGACCAACTAAATAACCTCCGGGCGAGGTTTAGTGGTCTGGAGACCGCACAGACTCGGAAAGATCAGTTAGACTAAATGTCGTAAGCTAGGATCCATGTCGCCAAGATTAGCGACCGAACCAGGTGTCTTCAGCGAGGGAAGAGAGAAGGGTCCCATGACACGACTAGGAGACCCTGAATTCCCAGGTGAGCTACAGGGATGGCTCCAGCAGCTCGGCCACCCAAATTCGAGGCCGATAGGGTGAATAGACGCTGCGACTCAGAAGGCATATTGCGAATGACATGTCCCCGACTGGCGATAGATCGTACGGTCTTCATGACTGGTCTACTTGAGACACCGCCTCTTTGCGAAGCTGGAGATGAGATTTCTCCTTTTGTATCGCAGGAGAAATGCGTTCGCGCTGGTCGTGCGACCTGGGGTTCCCCAGCAAGGATCTGTTGCGGGCGTGGGACTTTAATAAAGACCATGTTACTATGAATGCCTCGCCTCCACCAGGTTAATCAAACCACCGGTTAGTGGGCGTGCATGGCATTGACGGTAGCAGGTGCAATGTCCGAGTCGGAGGCTAGGAGGGCAGAAACGAGCCAGCCGAGTATCATTAGAGCATTGGAAAGTAAACATTTACCACCTGGAGGCGCGTTTATAAGCAAAGCTGTACGCGTGTTGTTGCTTTCGCAATCTCCAAGCATATGGACCACCAGTCGCCCGACCCATTATAGACCATCCGTAGCGTAAGGCATTTGACCCGGGCAGCTGAGGACCTTGTGGGCCTCTCAATGCTCCCAGCAAGTGCTGTGGAAGCTGGTGTCGGTGGTTATAAAGCCATCGTGACAACGGCACGCCTCATGTGGGTGTTGAAGGTGACTGGGCCTGCAAAGCGTGAAGGCCTAGGGAAATACTCGTTATCGGCATGGGTGTCACACCCATCACACCATCGCGCAGAGTCGGGACCTCAGGGTGCGTCGAGCGGGCCTCTTCCGAACATGGGCCCTTGTCGTTGCGGCTGGTTGCTAGAGCGTTGTTGATGGCATCTCGCTTTCCTCTAGCCGACCGCATTGTTTTGATTCATTCAACAACAACCAGGGCAGTATGACTACCTAGTTGCAACACCATAGAAAAGGGGCTCAAGATCGAGCAACGGTTCAGCAGTGGCCTCGCTGCATATGTGAGATGTATCAAAATCAAGGCCGCCTTACTCAACTCAGACTTGGATGCAATGGCTGCAGTAGAGGAGCTGCAAGTGCTACTGCAACCTCAACCCGACGAGACAATGGCCCATTATTGGATGGTCGAGCGAGCAGGCTGACCTATTGGCTGGTCATCTCCTGGGGCCATCTGACTCTTGCCGCCAGTGTGTAGGGGCACGAGGTTCCGCTACTTCCTCCGTGGTCGTGCAGTGGAGTTGCTCTCAGCGGTGCTCCAGCGCTGTCCACTGTAGGCTCGCTGGGTGCAACGCTGAAGGTCCACTGCAACGCTCGATCTCCCGCTGCAGTCGCGGCGGCCCAGTGAACACTGATTTCACTACAGCGGTGCCAATAGAATGTTGAAGTACCTGTACAGCGAAGCCCGAGCCTCTCGCTAAACCCAGTACCCACTCCCTTCGGCCATCCCAGCTGCAGCCCCCCACCTGCACCAGACTGGGACCAGCATTTGTGACCGAGAAGTTGCGAGTGAGTGTGGGCACGCTCGCTGTGGGTGGACCCTCTGTTCGAGCCTTTTATTATATTTCCCTCTCCAACCGCCGCAGCGCATTCTCACGATCCTCCCCGCCTACCACTCTCCCGACTCGTCGGTGGTTGCTCTATTGGTTTGCGAAAAGAAGGATCAAGAGCTGTGGACAGGAGTCGTTCCCTTATAATTCACCTCTCCAGCTTCTCTCCGCCTCTAATCCCCTCCCGCCTGTGCTTTGCAAATCACAGAGCCCGTTGTCGCCCTCTCCGAAAGAAGTCAGCTGGTCCTGTCCGTGGCTTATAATTTTCATGGTACGTATCTCCCAACCAACGCCTCAGCCGTTTCCTCACATTCCCTGCCTGCGTGGCCTCGCCTGCTCGCCTGCTTTTGTATCCTATCTGTGTTTTTCTTTTTGCGCTCGCCGTGACACTGCTTTTGGATCGCACTGGACTCGAGAGTTGCCTTGCCTGCGTCGCCCTGCTGCGCTACCTTCCACGAGTCCCTGCCCCTGCCTCTGATTCATTGCCCGCCTCCCGTTGTGTGTCAGTCGATTCTTGTGTGAT
The DNA here is from genome assembly GCA_039778275.1 of Seiridium unicorne. Taxonomy (NCBI): domain Eukaryota; kingdom Fungi; phylum Ascomycota; class Sordariomycetes; order Amphisphaeriales; family Sporocadaceae; genus Seiridium; species Seiridium unicorne. The sequence goes on from JARVKF010000090.1 coordinate 31,890, forward strand.
AGAGTGAGACTTGGCCTCCGTTGTCGAGACGCATTTACCTGACACGGCCGCGCCCGTTGCTTTCCGCGGGCAGAAATCGGCGTGTGAGAACTGCATGGTTACGTTCTGGCAATTTTGAGCTTGCGAGTCATGAACCACAGACATCGAATCGTACCGGCGTTTTGAAAAGACCCTGACCTTCAGGATCTGCATCTCTAGACTAGTCACGGAGAACCTGATCTCGCCAACGCCTTCTAATCAGTTTTGCTGTACAAACAGCCATGACTACGAGTTTCAGGTCTTGGTACTAACATTACCCTTTCTCCAGACCTGTTCTTGGCCCATAGCCATAGCCAGTTGCTAGTCGACCCGAGAAATACACTATAGACGTCTGCGCCTCCTTATCGGACAAGCTCACAATCACGAAACGTCGACACACATCCTCCCACCTGAACCGAATCGCCTCTCGAAGCCTCCCCCATGTCTCCGTAAACAGAAACGATGGATTCAGAAGACGGGGAGTTCTTCATCAAGCAGTTGGCCAGCTTCGTGCGGACTCACGAAAAGGCGTTGGCCAACGCTTTACAGTTTCGACGGCAAACCAATACTTCCAGGCATGGCGCCTCCCAGAGCGTGTCGGCACTGCCGACCGCCCAATCCTCAACTCCTCTAGCCGAGCGGCCTTCGACTTCCTCGTCTACTTCCACCGGCGGCCTTGCCGCAGCTCTGTCACTGGGTACCTTCAGCTTCACGTCCCATAACTTGAAGCCAGCCAAGTTGGCACTGACCCCGCACCACCTATTCTACCTGTTATCTCGCTTCGAGGAAACTGGGATTAACGTTGGCCCTATGAAAGTTCGCCTGGAGAACCTTCATGATGCCTCGAGTTCCGCCAATTACGTATCCTTCCTCAACCCTTCTCAGCGAACTCGTAGTGCCGATGTCGCGTCTATCCGATCAGTCTCGAGTGTTAGGAGTGTCATGTCTGGAATGTCTGCTCTTTGGGCGAGCTTTGGTATCGGGTCCGGCATATCCGCTGCGAGGGAAGAAAAGCAGAAGGCTGCCCTTGCTGCAGACTTGAGATATCTCTACTCGGCTTTTACCAAAATCCCTTGCTTGAGACTGGCACCCGATTGGCGTGCGAGACTGATTCGTGGGTACGAAGAGTTTCCTTTCGACTCGGCCGTCCCTCTTTATGTCTTCAAGAACCTGCAGGCACTGGAAATCAGCGGCATCGACTTCAGGCAATTTTTTGGATGGGATCGCCTCGCGGATCAAATCCGGTCTTTGACCTTGAAGCGAGCCGGTATCGATGATCCTGCTGACATTCTCATCGACATTGTCCTGGACGATATGGATAAGAGACGCCGTCGATCGTCCAAGGCTCAACACTCGCCAACAGCCACCAACCCAAGCCCTCGAAGGAGCCCAACACTGCAACATGCCGAGCTGCATAGATCAGGGTCGACACCTGGATCACCCAATCCGCGCAGCTCTTTGGGCGACTTTCCTGTCGGCTCGATCGGTACTGACTCGTCTTCGCTGAATGGCAGTCGCCGCCCGTCGGTTGCTAGAATTGAGACCGACGAGCCACAATCTCCCTCCAAATCCGGCCGACCACGAAGCCACTCACCGCCGCGTCCGATCAGCTCGCGCCATCATACCACTCCGGCCACCACGAGGCACTCCTATAAAGTCCGACGATCGGGTTCTGGCAGCTCTCACTCGAGCTTGTCCGACTCATGGCATAACCCCAGGAATAGTGCTTCGAATCTCTTGGCCGCAAGCGTTTTCCCTGCTTCGAAATGGCGTTTCTTGAAGCACTTGAGCCTTGCAGACAATTCTTTAACTGCCATTCCAGCATCGAGTCTTGCTCCACTTGCGAACACATTGTACTCGTTGGACTTGTCTACGAACCTCTTCACGCAGATCCCAGACAGCTTGGCAACACTCACTGCGTTGCGCGCCCTGAACCTATCTCATTGCATGATCGACTCTTTGCACTCGTTGACTCGCAATCCTTTGCCTGCCATCACAGCTTTGAACCTCCGTGCCAACCGTTTGCAATCTATCGCCGGGGTTGAGAAACTATACCCGCTGGAAAGACTTGACCTGCGAGACAATCGTCTGACGGACCCTATGGAATTGGCCCGGCTCACTGGCATTCCAGATCTCCGAGAGATCTGGGTCGAGGGCAACCCTTTCACTCGTACGCACCGTGACTACCGTATCACGATATTCAATCTGTTCCGAAAGACGCCTGGATTTACCGAGGACGTCATTATTGACGCATCCGGTCCCACCTACTCCGAGAAGAGATATCTTGTGGAGCGGGTAGCTGTTCCTGCAGCTGTTCCCGTGGTCAAACCCCCCGTGCCGGAGGTACCCGCTGTCGATGTGAGCAAACCTACCATCGTCTATGATACTCCCAAGGAGGCGGTTGTCCTTAGAAAGGAACGGCCGCAACCGAAGGCTGTCGCCAGTGAGATCAACACAAGCTCGACGCGGCGGAAGCGGACACCGAAGCGCAGGATAGTCGATCTGGCTACGAACGATTCTACTAAGACAGTCAGCCAGTCTATCGATATCAGAGAGCTCGCGGCAGGGGCAGCGATACCAGCGGCTGGTGTGGACGGGAACTATCGGATTTCGCAACCACCTGAATCCCAGCAACCGTTCTTTGCCGAACCGCGCCCAACAGCGTCGTCTAATCTAGCTGAGGTTCCTCGGATCGATACAAATATTATGGGTCCTCCTGCGACGCCGGTATTCCCCAGCCAACAAGAAACTCCAGCGTCTAGAGATACCCGAGATTGGAACACGAGTGGTGAGATTTACCGACAGAAGATTGAGACTCTACGAGGACAGGTTGGTAATGGCTACCTGAGCGTTCTGAACGAAGAACGTTGGGAACCAAGCCTATCTGCTGGCTTTGTTGGTGACTACAACCCATCATCCACTGTCCGACCAAGTCTCGCTACACCTCGAACTCCAAGTGTTCAGACCATCACAAGCGGTCGAACTCTTTCCTGATCAGCTGCGGCTCGATCATCCTTGCCTTCACCCTCTTGCTTGAGCCATTGGTTGAAGGTATATCTACCATACATACCCCATCTTTGCAGGTGTGCTTCATTTGTGCACATCACAACATTGCAGCATTGTCATATTCATGAATTTTGATGTTTGGAGCATAGCGTGGCGGCGTTCCTGGAAGGACCGGTTTTGTTTCGAGGTCATATCATGTTTGTTTGTTCTTCATCTTGTGCCGAGATCTCCCCTTTTGATTGTTGGAGTAGGCGGATGCAGAGAGCGCATATTTTCCTTTTCCAAGATTTGTTTGAGCGCAGCAGAGCAACCTGAGACGCTCTTGTACAGGAGGGAGACATGCATGAACCAGTTAGACCGCAAGAGCGAAGCTGAAATGGCGGAAGAGTTCCCATTTCTGACTTCCGGATAGGCGTTCAGGTATTGGCCTCGGAGGGAATGTCTCATGATGGACTCTTGCATTTTCGGCATACATCGGACTGTTACTGCATTGGCATGAGAGCTCACTCTGGAGAAGGACCTTGTGACGGCGTGGATAATAAAATATGCATTTCTGCGGTACTCCTCAATTTGGACTTTTTTGACCGACCGTCTCATATCGTGATTTCCCTAAATTCATGCTGCATGCGGCCTTTGGTTATTCTGCTGCCGTGTTAGTCGAGACCAGATGCGTCAAGCCCGTACTTCAGATACGCCTCAAGAAAATGCACTCTATATCAACAAGCATGCTAGTGGGAAACTCCCTCACGACGTACGCTGGATGGATGACGTTGATTGGAACATAAGGATGCGCGTCAGATCCTACTTTAGCCCAAGGATACCCTCAAGCATCAGAAGTAGTCCTGACGTCAGTCTATAGTTTAATGACAGAAGGGTCAGACGACCTATCTAAATGGCGCTACGCAGAAGAAAATAGCTCCTCTCTTATAGTGTCCTGGTCCCAACGTTGCTGACTGTGAGTCTTGCTACGTGTTCGTTCTCTTAGAGAGATACCCATCGTCGCTCACCGGAGATCTAACCAAGCGCAGAGGAGCTTAAGCACCCATCTGACAGCCTCAGCCCTCGGATTCGTACTATGGTTGGAACACATGCTGCTAAACGTGCTGCCGCCTCCCAAGAGAGAAACATCACCTCCGGTGCCTGCCAAGCCCGATCCCCGAAGAGGTCTCGAAGGAGGACTGGATGGTCCTGGTTCGCGATGTCGCCGAGAATAGAGTTAGGATCTATATGCCCCTGAAACCTATACCGGCTGCAGCAGGGAAGGAAATAGCCAGTAGGAGGCCGTTGGTCGTCATGTACCATGAGGGTGCTCGAAGCATGGGTGACCTGAGCGACGGGGATGTGAACTGCCGGTCCATTACGGGAGGACGGAGAAGCGGTACAAGGGGCTGCCACCAGCGTATTTCGAGGTCTGCGGGATAAGAGACTGATTCTATGAGAGAATCCTGAGAGAGGAGTCGGGTTTCAAGGCGAGCTGGGTTTCATGCAGGGCCTTGGGCACCACTTTCGGAGGCGAACTGGCTCGGGTTGGAGATGAGTGGGATCTTTGCTGAGGATAACGTCAAAGGCGTGAGATGGTTGTTGGAGCAGGGAGGGGGGCAGTGATGGGCTCGAGACAGCGAACGCCCGGGGTCTCTCCACATTCACTTTGAATGTGCGCTTAATGGATTTGGATAAGAGATATGAAACCGCATTTAAAGTCTCTTCCTTCTGAGCAACTTCATCTAGCAATTATTCTGCAATTGGGACTGCGCTATTATAGTGCTGAGAAGGGGTGATCTACAGCTTGGGCAAGAATAAGGCTTGAATGACATTTTACGACCTCTGAAACGGGGAGTAGAAGAAGACAACCTCACATTCACCATAGTTATAATGGTGAATGTAGATCGATTAGTGAATATTAGAAAGCATCACGTCAGCATTGTTTTGAAATTGTATAGGACGAATTCCTTAGTATTCGTGGCTGTTGACTGCCATCCCTCCAGACCATTCCCCATGCAACCCCTTTTCCACACCTTTCTAAAGCGGACGTAAGATATACTGATCTAGTAAAGTTCCATTAAATATATAAGGGGTCGGTTTAGAAGTTTGGTTTTTTTTAGTAAGGCACATGATCTTAAATTTGAACAACTTTTATAGCCGTTACCTTGACCTTTTATCTCATGCTAAACATGAAAAACAGAGAAAGAGCATAAAACTTGGAGTTAGATAGAATCAAAACACCTTAATCGTCCAATAGGAAATAACAAGTAAGATGCGTTAATAATTACAGGACCGTTGCTTTAAATTATATAGCCAGCCTTACGTAGGTAGTGTTGTCAAGAATTAAACCACTGACTCAAGACAAAAAGCCTATACGGGTATCATGATCTGAATTAATCAAGCACAAAGAGAAAGAGAGTAAGATTCCTGCCACCGGTTGTCGCCATGTGCCCCTGTCAAGCGGTAAATTTCCCAGCAATTTTCACCCTCGCAAAGGAGATTCTGCGGCTGCATGCAAGGTGTCAGATGCAGGGAAATTGGTATCTCATTGGCTCACCGGAACATCAATCTCGCGCGGTACCGTTTAGTAGGCTGCAAGCTCTATTCACTGCAGTTTTAACCCTGACGAAAGACACAACAAGGCTCTAGATTGCCTCGTGAGGGCTGCTGTCCCTCCTGCAAATCCACCATACGAAATCTCGAGCTTTATTGGACTAATCATACTCTTCATTTCCATTGATGCATCGAGGACTGCGCAGCGGCAACTTCAATTTCCACGAGAGGGGATGCTGTGCGCGACTGAGACTGGAACCATGCTGCTACATCTCATTCATAAGTTGTCTCTGGTACCTGAGGTGGACTGCACCTTTGATTCTTCACGAGGAGGCTACAATACGCCTGGGTGGGGGATATGATGCCATATGCTATTTATGATTTATGTGAGGGGCTCCTGAATTTCAGGGATTCTGCATAATGCACTCTAGGAGAACGTCCAGTAGGATGTTCGCATCAAGAGTGCTAATAACCAATGGCAACACTTCTTCACTGCAATTTTAACCCCCACGAAGGAGATGATCAGGCTGACAGTTTGCCACCTATATAACAAACCCAGAGCTGAAACACGGCCACACGCGTTCTTCCAGACTGAGAAGGAGCAGAAGGAGAGAAGAAAATAAAATAAAACAAAACAAAAATGGGAAAGGAACCGCTTGTTCGGGCATTGACTCTCATGATGACCAGTATGGATACACGATGCTCTACTATGTATATTTGTATACAAGCTTTCTCACCAAGACCGAAGGACGTGATGGGCCCTCCATCTATTCTCTTTCATTCCCGATCATACACTCTGCCATTTTCCAAAGACACTATCATTATCGGTAAACCTTCTCTTGTATCATCTTAGATCCTACTGTCCAATGCTCAGCCCTTCCCGGAACCTGATCAGCTCGTCCTTATCCTGTCTACAGCTGCCGCAATAGTCTTGGTACCAGCTCTTTAGCGCCTCCTTTTTCCTGTCATCCTTCTCCTTGAGGAGTTTCTGCGCTGCCTCGCTCTCGAGTTCCGCCGAGCCCCTTTCTGCCTTACTGCCAGTGGACGTGGAATTCCAGAGCCTCAGTACGCCGCCGACCTGCTCGCACCTCAAGTTCTCATCCAGCAACCAGTTCTCCCACTCGCCTTGTATCATCTCCCTCTCTACACTATTTACCATGCGCATGGCAACAAGCAAATCATGCCTATAGGCGCCAAGGCGTTGCCTCGACCTTCTCAATCTCCTAGCTGTCGCCCGGCTTGTTGCCGAAGACAGAGCAGCACCCGAATCCTCGAACGGAGCATCAATATCCGTGCTATTTGCAATCGATTGGAAGGTCGAATAGCAATAGCTGTCCTCGGCTGGCCACGAATTATCGATTGAGGAGAAACGAGCGGCCTCGTCCAAGTCTCTCAGGTAGATCGCCTTGCTCATCATAATATTGGGTCCCACGCCGAGGCGGTTCATGAAACCAGAGGCTCTGCGCTCGCTCCACCAAGTCGAGGCGCCTTGCGAAGAGAGCACGACGTTGAATACTGCGCTCAGAGCCAAGACAATTAGCATGATGCGCTGTGCAGTGATGACATCCCAGAGTTTCTTGACCACCGCGAATGCCCACATGATAACAGATGTGACTGCAGATTCCGTGAATGACCTAATAGTGTCAAAGAGCATGGAAGTGAGACTATGCGGGCGGATATGCGTCTTCCTTGTTTTCTCCGTCTCTGCCGGTGAAAACAACACAACTTGCGTTTGCTGCCCAATGTTGCCGTATATTTGAATCGCCCGTTTCGTACGACTGTGAGGCCCGATCTTGCGCACTTGATCCGTAGCGACCTCGGCTAGCTCCTCAGCATCCATGCCGGCATCATCAAGAGCCTGGCGCTCAACTATGTTCTTTGAAAGAGCAGGAGCTTTTGACCAGGCAACCTTGGTAAAAATGGCCAATTTACATTTTGACTTTGCAATGTGCGTAATCACAATCTTCGTCACAAGCTTAAAGTCCGCGGCATGGGGCAAATGCCATGGTGTCTTGACATGCGTGACGACATAAGTGACATGGTCGCTGAAGATCTCGATAGTCTGCTGATCTATGATGTCCTCAGCCCGGGTTTGACGGAATATAGTCCCGTACTTGACCTTGAACTGGAATGACCGTTGTAGGCGCCCTGCGTCGCCTACCGTCCAGGGACCTTGTGCGATCTGCTTCGCTCTCCGCTCAAAGTAGAGCTTTGGGAAGACGAAGCTCTTGTCGCCGAAAAGTACATGGAAGCAGGCCTTGGCGCTTATCTCAAAGGTGCGCTCCGCTACTTTCCTCTGCATATCTTCGGGTTCGTAATGCACTGGGTGAGCCGGGAGTTGGAGCTTGGGCGCAGGTTTCTTTGCGCTGCGAAGCCGCGACTTATATGCAAAGTCGGCTCTGGGACTAACTGCTCGGCCAGCAAGTGTGTTATTATCAACGGGCGTATTTGCGGATACTTCTTCCCAACTTTCAGCACTCGGGCTTCTCTTATCGTACTCCTCGTTTTCAAAATTGATCAGCGCATTGATCAGCTCCATTACCTCCATAGGTTCTTCTGCCTGTAGATCATCTACTAACAGATTGAGTCGAGCGTGGAGAAGGTCCATGTCCTCCAAAAAGGTTTTGATAGATATCCTGCTGTACTGCACGTCGGGTGCATCCTGGCTGAGGTGGAGGAAGACAAAGTCACAATCCCGCCCCGGTGCGGCTGTCACCTCGGTAATGCTATCCAGAGAAATAGCGTATGCAACTACGAGGCCCATCTGATGGCCATAGAAGTACATATTGTCTGGAGTGACATAGATGCGGCCATTGCCGGCCATTCCAGGTGAATCCTTACTACGTTCGGAGGTGCTGGTTGTCCAGGATGCTCTGAAGACCAGGACAAGTTTCTCGTCCATGGGCACGCTTGGGAAGACTAGCCTGAACTGTGCTGTATTCGTCTTGAGCTCCAAAGGATAGCCTGGAGGAAATTGTTCCTGCGGCGACTTTTCTTTGACAGCTGGGGGATGCACAATCTTGGCATCCATACTGATTGCTTTCTTGTGAGCAGAGGTAGGCGCCTTGAGCTCGCCACTGTCGCCAGCTAGGGACATCTTGATGGATGGCGAATTCGGTCCGAAAGGATCGTCAGGGTTGAAATCGGGTTTAGCTACCTTGGGGGCATATTCATGAGCCCAAGCATTACTACCCCAATAGTTTGCCATGATGGCAGTGGGAAGCCCTGGGCCGGAGTCGTTGCTCAGAGACCGATCACTGCTGTACACGACAGCAGTCTTACTAAGACTCGTGGGTGCCGGGGGGCTAGCGAGTGTCGCCGGCGCAAGACTGCCTGCATGAGGCTCTGGTCCCGATAGTGTTTGAGGTTGTTGTTGTTGCTGCTGTTGCTGTTGCGGTCGAGGCGCAGCCTGTCCTATAATGGGAGAAGGATATCCGGGCAGCAGACCATGGCTAGCGGAGATGAGACTGGCAATGCCGCCAGATGGACCAGGCGAGGGTAGCCCTGCGGTGGTATCCGTTGTCGAAGAAAAGTTGGCTTTGCGATGCAAGTCGAGCTTTTGCATTATCCGAGCCGCATGATCACGACCACTCTCTCCTTCCTCGCGCCCAAGAGACGTCGCCGACCGCCTCGGTGCAACGGCCCCAACGTCGAAACTAGCTCGTGGGATCAGGCCACCACTTTCCTGGCCTGGGACTGGTAAGGTGTTGGTCTTCTCAGCTGCCTGTCCAACTTCATCAACGCCGAGTTGCGCATCTAGTGATTTTGCCGAGAACTCGGGCATGGACGGCGGTGTAATGGCGAAGGCAGGGTCAACACCGCCCGGCAAAGAGGAGGTATCTCTCCCCACACTTGCCTCGAAGGCCTTCTTCTTTGCGACCTCGAATACCTCGAGCCAGCCCATGAGCTCGGATTGGGTCTCTGCCTGGAGGAGTAGTGTCTGGTTCTTCGTCTTGACCTCGAAGCAGAAGCGGCGCTCCTCGCTGATGGCTGGCTTCGCATTGCAAAGGAGAACGCCAATCTCATCTCCGGTCAGGACACCCTGTGGTCCGCTGACCATCCAACCGAAGATGCCATCGCGACAGTAGTACCACCGTCGTATCCAGGTGGTGCGCACAGGCTTGCCCGTCAAGGTGCGGAGGAAGAGCCAACCTTGCTTCTCCGAGTACACCCCAGCCCTTTCGTCGGTATTGACGTTGAGGGGCCCTTTGGATCCCAGAAATGGCACCGTGCTTGCGCTGTATGCATCGAGCTCCCTGGATGGTTTGAACGAGACCAGCGAGCTCTCACCGACTTCGCGCCTGGCTGCCTGGAGCTCCCTCTTGAAGGTCGACTCTGTCAACTCCATCTCCTTGGACCAGCCCCTGACCCTGTCCATCTGCTGGCCCCATTTGCCAAAGCTACCCGATGTGTCTTTGGACCTCTTCATCTCCCTCCAGATGTCGCTCGAAACCCGAACAAGCAGTTTGTCCAGCGTGAACCTCAGCTGCGGCGCCATCTGGCAGAAGTCCATTGATGTCTTCAAATAGACTTTCCGCGTCTCGTACACGGCGAATGCATCCTCTCTGATGGCGCTTGGCTCCTTGGTCTTGCTTTGCCCCAAGTACCGGGCCAAGGTGGTGTCGAAGGTCTTCTGGGCCTGCTCGAGATTCCGCCTCGTCTCCTTGAAGCTTCGCAGGTCGTTCTGCAGGAAGTTTCGTATCGGCTCAGCGCTCATAGTGTCCATCTTCTTGGCCAGGCCCAGAATATGCGTCCACCACTCCCTGCTGCCCTCGGATATCCTCTTCAGGGCCAAGGCGGTGTAGTCGTGGTCGAGCGAGATGACAGTTTGCGGGGGTATGATCTTGGAGAGGTAATCGTTCACGACGGCTTCAAGCCCGAGCATGTCGTGCGACAACTTGGCGGCAGTCCGCGAGTAGCCCTCCAGCCACCGCTCGATGGCGTCGACCTGGTCGGCGAAGTGCAGGGCATTGCTGCGGAATGTTGGGGAGTCGAGGCCGGCTTCGTTGAGGAGGACCGAGATTAGGGGGTTGCCGTGCCGGTTCGCTGCGATCGGGATGTTGGGTGCTGCTGGTGTCGGCGGCACCTTGTCTGTGAGGGCCGGATCTGACATGGCGAAGCTTTGTGCGGTCGGTCTTGTCAAAGTGGCATGAGGGACGGTTGGATGCTGCACAGTTTGATCTACGCGTGTATGTCGAGTTTAGGTGGTCATGGCCTAGGTTCGTCGCATGTAATATTCTAGGAGGTCTGGCCTGAAACTAGAGGTTGCGGTGTGATCGTCAACTTCCCCAGGTTTTCTACGGACTGTTTGAGAGTTGGGAGCTTTGGGTCGGGGAAGTGACGTTCCCAGGCGACGGAAGCTCTGGTGTCTTGGCTTTGTTTAATGTAGTTCGCAGCAGGGGTCCTGAAATGCGAGGTTCGCAACAAGCCGAGATGGGGCTTTCGACTCGGACGTAGATAGGTATATCCCAGCAACGGGAATGAAGGTGAGATTTGGGTTGGTCTTGTCAACAATGCGACTTGGCCACAGATCCCAGTAGGCGTTTGATCCTTGGAGCTCACCCCAGGGATCCCACCCGCCTGAGTCGCCGTTCTTAGCGCCGCATGAGCTGCTGGCCCTCTGTCATGTCAGTGGCTTGTTGGACCCCCAGACTGCAGAAGGTCGGACTTAACGCTCGCGTGCCTCCTAGGGTGGGCCCCACGTTATCGATAGAGCCCGGCGTCATTGATCGCGAACGCCACTCGTCTCGACTTACACCTTGCAAAGTTCCCCTCGGGCAAGAAGATCATACTTGGGTGCGACTGTCTATCTCACGTATCTTATTTACCTACATCCATCGTTTTGGCCACCACCATCTCCATTAGACTCTTGCAGCAGGACGTTCCTAGATTGCCCCAAAATGAAGAGAGAAACGATGGAAGCCTGCTGCACCTGCGCTACGCTGCTTACCAAAGTGCCCCGCTACAACGAAAACGAGAAGCCGTTGCCGGACGACAGAGCATTGGAGTGTTGTCCGCGTGTCATATGTGGAAATTGTATACACGTGTGTATTTTGAAAGCCGCTCGATCAGAATCAAGCAGTACCTGACATATATGCTCGCCAGAAAAACTCGCGCTTCCAGACCTACTGTCCCTACTGCCAAATCTCCACCACTCCCTCGCGCCTACCGCAGGGGCTCAAGGAACCCCCGTCCTACAACTCACTAGCTGAGAGTTCGAAAGACAATAAATATAACCAGGCCCCGCCGCCGTACTCTGCGTCCAGTACCAAACGACTAGACCCTTTGGATGAAAAGTCAGTGCCGCTGGACGACGAGCCGGCCGAGGACGTATTGCATTTCCTCAACCATAACCACGATACTGTAACATCTCTTTCCTTGCGGTATGGAGTCCCCGCCGGCGTGCTGCGCCGCGCAAATAATGTCACATCCGATCATCTGCTCCTAGGGCGGAAGACAGTTATCATTCCAGGCGAATACTACAAAGGCGGCGTCAGCCTTTCGCCAAGCCCGATCGAGGGCGAGGAAGAGGAGCTGAGGAAGGGCAAAATACGCCGGTTTATGGTCGCCTGCAAAGTATCCGAGTACGATGTCGCCGTGCTATACCTCGAGCAAACAGACTATGATCTGGAAGCGGCAACGGTAGCGTACATTGCAGACGAGGAGTGGGAAGCCAACCACCCGGTGGAAGGGACCGGAAGGGGCAAGGCCGTCGCAAGGAGCGGTGGCGCCGGCCTTGGTAGGAGTAGGGGCTTTCTGCGGAGAAGAGGTGTATAACAATCTGGTTCGGCGCAAGGATAGATTTGAGCTTCTCTTGAAATCGTGTAATTGGTATTCATTGCCCAACGCCGGCTTGCCTTGACATCCCTTGTACAAATACATTTGTTTACTCATCAATAAATTCCAAATACAAGGCGCTCAAAAGGCAGAGCGAGTGCGGATGTCCGAGATTTTCCTTTCAATCTCTCTAACAGACCGATCCAGTTCTCCCGCGATCATTTGCTTCTTGTCGTTGGGTAACAAAGCAAACCTCTCACACAAGTCACCATCAATCACACCTTTGACTGGCACATAATATCCTCGGTATATCAAGTGGTCACGGCCAGCCAACGGTGGATCTTCGCTCCGAAGATGCGATTCAAGACTCTGGAAGAAGTCCGCATCCTCTCGGCTTACGAGAGGGATGAAGACGCCCACGGTGCCCTGGATACCACTCCAAAGCAGGACATCCTGGCCACCAACCACGAGGTTGGTTTTGCTGATGCTGGTAGGGACATCCTGAGTGTAGAAGTGGGTCATAAGGCTGACACGATGGTTTGTGCCGTGTAAATATTCCCGAGCATGCTGCAGATGAGCGCCGGCGCCATCCTCATCTGCTTCTGTGCTGGCCTTCTCAGGACAGCGAACGATCCAGATGTTGCCGAATTTGTCACCACCTGCTACTGATTCGTAATCTACCATTGCTGTGCAGTTTGTCCATCGGTTGATCGAGTCATCAGCGAATGATATGAGCTTGTTGCTCTCGTACTTATAAACGACGTATGTAACACTTTGCTGGACGTCGCCAACAATGATACGGCTACCCTGTGTTTGCAACGAGACGATGAGTTGAGGTGCTACCTCGGCTTGTGCTTTTCGAAGTAATTGCCTCAACCCGAGATCGTACGCCCGTAGGGTTTTGCCAATACCAGCAAGGAGTCGACCTTGGAACTGGATCAGTGCCATTGGTGGCTCTTCAACTTTTGTCTTGTGGATAAACTCAATGGTCCGGCCGTCGTCACTGATACTGTATACATGGATGAACCCGGCGCTAAATTGTCGGGGGCTCAACACCATGTCTTTGCCAGTTCCTACCACGAGGAAAGTCTTGTTGTCTTGGCTAGCAAATGAAACGGTAGCAACGCTTACGGCAGCTTCGTTTTCTCCGAGATCTAATGTTTGAAGGACTGCCTTCTCGGTCAAAGGGTCGACCACACTAATGCAGGAGGCCCAACGCCCTCGACCTCTAGGATAGCCAAACTCCTGAGGCGGTAGCACTTGCGCATCACCATTGACAACCGAGGGATCAGCTAGCAATTGCGCCCGCAGTTCTGGAGGCAGGGTGTTGTTCTCGGATTCAATGGTGTAGAAAAGTGGTTGATCCGGATGTTTGACAAGATGTTTGGGAGTGTAAGTCAGTGGAATGGACTCTTGCAGCAGAGTATCACCGAGCTTATCGATGGAAAAGATTCTGGTTTCTTGATTAGCACAAAGTACGAAGAGATTTGGCAAAATGAATAATCAAGGATAAAGTGAGTCAGTAGGAACAATTGGTACAATAATTGAAGTGACCTCATAGCTCTTGGCTAGGATCCCATTTTTTCATCATTCTCGAAGGCAACACATGAGATGAAAACAGACTTACTTGAGATTTTGCCCTTGGATTCCTACCATGCCTTCTTCGCATTGCTCGCTGCTGAAGTTCCAACCCCATTCTAGATCATCATAATCTAGGGGCGTCATCATGAAACCTTTAGAAATAGGGTCTGAGTACCCCAGCCACGTTCTTGAGCTCAATGCTAATACGCATGTTTGCCCCTGGACGGAGACCTGGAAGAGCTTGACTGCCTTGGGACCAAGAAACTTCTGCCGGGTATCCGTCAACTCTCCGGTGACTTCATCCAGGACTGTCCTCAGGTATACGCCAGAGTGAAGACCGATATGGAGGTATAGTGTGGATCCACCAAATGAGGAGTCTTCCATCGACATGATAGACAAAGCAGTAGGGGCAGCAGTTAGAGCTTGCACCGATTTGCTCTCCAAGGTCGACTCAGGGTCTAAGCTGAGCACACGGACCGTGCAATCATCACAGCCCACTGCCAAGAACGAGCTTCTGAGCCGCCCCTCCGGAACTTCACCCAAGCTGAGGCAAGTGACTGTCCCAAACATCTCCTTCTTCTCGTCGTACTCGGCAAGCGAACCATCACCGTCCATCTCGAAGTAGACGATCTCGCCAGAGCTTAGGGCTACAGCCACTTGCCGAGAGTTCGTAGACGCTGCAACGATGGACCGATGTTGTGGAGCAGACCACTCGTTGACTCGTCCATGACGTATATGTCGAATACCTTTGGGGTGGACCTGTATCAGACCATCATCTCCCAGCTGCTGAACTGCCAACGTGGGTACATTTGACAGGAAACCGGTATCTGTCACTTCTTCTACAGTTTCTCCTATGCTGAGTACCAACGTGCCATTGCTGAAAGAGAGAATGATGTATGCATCATACTGGTCCTCCTGCGTAAGTTTGGTGGTCCAAACGGCTGATGGAACGCCAGGCAATTCCGAGGCAACGATCTCATTGACTTCCAAACCGTGTTTCAGGGTTCTGAATGTACTGCGGGCACCGCTTCCACAAATAGAGTATATTTGAGGCGCATCGTCTGTTGTCAGGTTTGCGACCTTACAGTCAATGAGTGGGTTCATGGAGTTGATGCTCTCCACTAGACTCAAGTTATCAGCCGCCCTTGGGTAGAAATAGGCAGGCGTATATGAAGCTTTCGGGTCCGTAGGGTAGTCATCGCTGGCGAACTCCAGCTCGTCGTCATCGTCGCCGAGTTTCTCGAATTGATAAAAGTGATGATTGCCAAACTCGCTTGCCACAAACAAGAAGCCACTTTTCAAAATACAGAGACTGGTAGAGACGGGGACAGTGTCAAAATATTTGATTTTTAGTCGCCGTACTTCGCCAGTGGGTTTTCCTTCGTCGTCTTCGGCCATGTCGATCGTAACCTTGAATAGATCACCATCTTCGCTCTGGAGAAGGAAGAAAAACGCGCCTGCACTACCCTTGAGTTTGTGCATGACACCTGAAACTATAGTCCGCTTCCGTTGAGGATCCTCGGTAGCACCCTTGCGCCTTGGTACAGGCACACGGAATGCCTCTTGATTCGAATGGCGATAAGTAATGTTCTCTTCACCACACACCAGAACTCCGCTAGGACCGTCATTGCCACCAGGGACCTGAAAAAGGATCGAGGCCGTAGGATCTACAGGCTCGCTCCATTTGCGAACGACATGGTTCAGACCCAGGTCCAGCTCGTAATAAACAAGCTGTGTCTCGATCTCGTTCACGGCTTCGCCGGTGGGGTCTTGGTCGGCCTCGGTATATTCCACCTCGAGAGCAGCAAAGACAGGGTTTGCATAGCCTACATCCAGTGCTACCATGGAAAGCACAACAGTTCCAGGCTTATGCGCTTCCAGCGGCGAGGATATGGTAAGCTCTGCTTGAGAGTTTCGGTTGAGGACGTAGACCAGTTTGTTCTTCTCGACAGAAGCAATCAGGCAAGCTCTTCCTTTGGGGTCGCATGCCAGGTATTGGCCGGGGATCACCCTGCGCACGCCCGACTTGCCAAACGTCTCTAGCTTGTCACGAACAAACTTGTTCTGTTGGGCATTGTACTCAACAATCGTAATCCTCCCGGAATCTGTAGCTAGGATAACATAGTCTTTTGGGAAGGCGTTAGCACAAGTTCATCGAATATCTGTGATGTCTCGGACCTTGGCGGACGCCACGAGGTGTGCTCTATGTGCGGTCCTCAATACGCTTCTACCAAGCCAGCTTCAACAATCACTAAGTGAAGCCTAAAGATATAGGGGACGAGCGAACTTACCCTTGTTGCTTCCGGCCAGACGGAAGGCGGCAATGGACCTGATGATGCCAAAGACCTCCTGCGACAGGATGGTAGTGACTCTGCCCTGCGAGGGGTCGGGGCGTGACAAGGTGAGACGCGACCCCGAAGCTGTCAAGATCTGCTGTTCCTTGGTCCCACTGAACTGTCCCACGATGGCCTGCGTGATGGTGGTCGGCGGCTGGATGGTCAAGGAATACAGAAACATATTCGAGGTCGCCGCCATCTTGAGAAAGTACTGCGCAGGGGTCGCGCGACTTCTTTCCGAATTGCGCTGGGTGTTTGTTGTGTCCTCTGGGGAAGCGGGCGTGATCAAGACATGTTTTGGTACGCAGTTGAAAGCTCCAAAATTTCAGAAGAGCTCTGCCAGGCTCCTAACCCACTTGGGCGGCTGATTTGGAGCTCCCACCAGCACCTTCTTAGGCGGAAAATCATTAATCCCCCTGGAAATTTCGGGGACTTCGAGAGCTTTGATGTACGTACCTTGCAGCTAAATGTTTCCGCGGGAGAGCTGCTATCGTACGACGATAGTTACCAAACCTCCAAGAGTGAATCCGCCCACCACGCAATGGAGCCAGCCATGCGGTCTGCGGCTTCGTACGTGTGCCGGAGATGCTCACAGACTTCAAGCATAAGAGCTCCCGCTACCTCTAGAGCCTTCTCTCGAGTCGCATTGCAACGGGCCAGTCCCAGGCGTTCCGGGTCGAGCGTTGACAAGCATGCTCGAGCTTTCTCGCTCTTCGGCCAAAAGACCAAGGCTACAGAAGACAGCAGCCTATCTTTCGGCTCGACTGCGCCTTCTCCAGTAAATGACTCGCAGAAGCCACCAGTCCTCCGACCCGACGACCTGTTCCACTCATACACGAACTCTCCCATCCCGGAGATACGGCGCCGGGCCGCTTTCATGAGGCAACATGCCTTGTGTCCGCACCCCGATCACCGCCCGACGCGCATCCCTGCGACTTCGGATGACGTTGAAAAGGCAGCAACTTCTGGAAATCAGGCTCCCGCACATGTACACTTTGAGTGTCCAGACTGCGGAGTTCCTGTGTATTGCAGTGAGCAGCATTGGGCAGAAGATTATGAGGCGCATCTACAGGTCTGCGATACGCTGCGCCAAATCAATGAGGACGACCATGATCTGAGGTCTGGGCGATTCTTCCCCGAATTCGAATATGCCGGACCACAAATGGAGGAGGCCGTGGTGAATATGACCAATTGGGACACCTTCTTGTATACAAGGCAATTCGAGGCAATCAACGATGACCGCAATATGAGGCAGGTCACCAGGTTGCTGACATATCCTCTAACGATTGGAAGTATTCTACACGAACTAAGCCCTTATAACATCAGACAAGGCGGTCGTCTGACGGCGGAGGGTTTAAAGAGTTTTAGTGCGTTGCGATACACTTTACATCCTCCAAAGTCTGGCGGTGGAGACGGTGTTAGTGGTTTGAGACCAGAGGCCCCTCCAGTCAGAATATTCATTCTTGGAGCTCGAGCTGAATCGTCCCTACCCCGAAATGTATGGGTGCAGCTTGCTCATCTGTTCCCACGAGGAAAGTTTCATCTGGTCTTCATTGGACCGGAAAGCATGGCCAATCGTGACGACGAGTTCCCACTACCGCCGCGGACTGCGTCGAATCCATTTGGAGCTCTCGTAGAGGATCGGGTGTGGTCTTCCATGAAGATCAGTACGATAGTGGATTACTACCACACCATCCACAAGACAGGTTACTTCCAACCCTACGATCCATACTTTGACTGCTTTGTCCTCTTCCATCCTGGCTTGGGCCATCCCGCAAGTTCTCATGAATGGGCCGAGACGGTTCCCCTGCTGCTGGAGACAAAGGCACCTATCATCGCCACCGGCTACACCCAGTTCGACATGGAGAGAGATATCGAATGGGTCAACAAAACTTGCAATGGCGAGTTCGATATCCTCATGGAACCGGGAGAGAACACTTTCAGGAGCTTGCGTTGGGACCTCAATGACTTGGACCCCCAAGATGTCACATGTGGCAACTGGGGTACCTGGGCATTCCGAGGAAAGAGGTATGTACTGCAATGGGCAAGATTTTCTTTGCTTCTCTTTCCACTTTGATAACAACTTACTAAATGATTACGACAGATACGAAGCTACCCACAAAAATACCGAATAGATGCGCATATCCAATCTACTGGAGCTCTACCACAGCAGCTAGAAAAGTTGGCCGATGGAACGACTGAATAGATTTGGCTCCTGTACGAAGCTCGATTATTGCAGGAATTATTAATGCCTGCACAAGCTTCAACTAGGTGCGATTGGGGCACTTGCGGAGGATTATCATATGAAGTCCCATTGTAGATATAGCTGGTATGGGAGGAAACCCCGGCCTTTGTATATCACATGTACAAAAATAACGCCAGTAGCTGAAGACTGCACATTTACACCAGTCTATATGTATATGATACTCCACGCTCTGATCAAGCTCTTGTCCTGCTGCAGTGCTCAAAATAATACCAACTCAGTAGCACCAGCAATGATTACGAGTGCCGCTCGATGCCCCCCAACATGGACACGGAAAAACTACATAATCGTTGATGTCAGAGACCTGCCGTTTGGTAGTTCGGAATAGGAGGTTCAAAAGAAACCCTTGCACTTGCAGCTAATCGATGCAGCCGCGGACAGCGCACGTGCCTTATTGCAGTAGCGACTTCGCAGGCGGCACCTGCCACTCTGTAGAGTTCGCGCTAGTAACGTGCATGACATGAATTCGGGTTGCAGCTTCACAGCCCAAAGTTCAACCTCACCCCTTGATTGCGCGTGAAGCTCTGCGTCGCATACGCTGCTAGAACCACGAGCGCCAGTCCAAGTCACCCGACCCAGCTCTGCTTCGTGACGGCAGAACTCGGTGCTACAATGAGACCGCAATAACGTCACCGTTCGACAGTATCCGGCCATGGCAACAGCGGCTGCGATTCCATCTTCGGGGCCGGCAGGCCAAACGAGCCTGAAGGCGCCAGCGACCTCGAGCACTACGGCCGAATCCGCCACGGCAGGCAAGTCCCAGGTTTCTTCGGGATCGAGTACGCCCCAAGCGATGCCCCGGCGCCCGGCGAGGCCAGTCTCTACAGACTATCTCTCAGACAAGGCGACCACAGCCTTTATTCGCCGAACGCTATGTGCACAGCATCTAGCTGAAAGGGGGAGGAACACTCCGGCACCAATCGAGGAATTGCTTCCTCCGTTGACCAGTCGGAATGATGTGGATCTGCAACTCTATGCCCTCCTTTCTGTCATCCTGAAGGAGTTCGTGCAGAAATGGTACAGCAACATCACGCCAGACGAGACCTTTGTTGCCGAGATTGTGCAGATCATAGCTCATTGCACTAGAGCACTGGAGCAACGCCTTCGAAACATGGACCTGGAAAGTCTGTTGCTCGATGAGCTGCCCGAGTTGCTCGACGCACATGTTAGAGGTTCGTCTGCGACCTGATTCTTCCTAACCGCGATGACAAGCATTCCTACCCAAATCGATCTGTGTGGTCCTACGATACTCAAGAATCCATGCAGAATTTTCTCTCTTCTTGTAACCACAAGCTAATATGACCCTTTAGCGTATCGCACTGCTCAAAACTCAGCAGCGAGACCCCCAATCATGGCCAATCACCAGGAAATCTATCACTCGTTATGTCCCCTGCCAGCTTTGTCTCCATTACCGAAGCCAGGAGACACACGAAGCCTCCAAGCACAGGCTGATAGTGAGGCTGCATATCGGCAATTATTGGTTCAGGGAGTTCTTGCCTTGTTGCTTCCCACGGAGGATCTCGAAAATGAGTGCTTGACGTCACTAGTTGGTCAAATATTTTCGGAACTGATCATTGGCAACCTAGTTGCCAAGAAACTATCCGAGCCTTGGCTTCTGTTGGAAATATTTATCATGCTGACGCGTCTTGCGAAGGGAAACTCTCAGCCAACCAGTTCTTCTGAGATCCATGATTCGACAGGTTCGAATAACCATGGCACGGATCCCACTAGAACTCAGCCAACGAAAACCGTCCAAGGCTCATCTTTTCATGAATCATTTTGGTCTTTAGTCCAATGGGGGTTCCTCTTGGTTGGCGCAATTCGCGTTCTCATCGGCACTTTAGTCCTCTCACGATCGCTTCCTCCTCGCTCCGCATTACTATTCGCCCAGAAACCATATGTGACTGATCACTCCACCAGCGAGGAATCCCACCGGCCTTTGACAGGCTCTAGGCCGCACTTGGTACCAACACGAGTTCCAATCTCCAACTTTAAGATCTGGCCGTGTATCGCTAACCTACTCGAAATGGACGCCCGCATGCCCTGGCTGAGCGGAGCCTTGTCTATGATTCAATGGAGCGCTACGAGAGGTCCAGGACACGTCGCAGGGTATAATGGGATAGTCGACAGGTAGGTCATGATTTCCTAGTCGGGATTCCTGCTTCGTCACACCGCATGGACTTCAGGTCACTGGATCTGGAATCATCCATTCAATGCCCGAAGAACCCTCTTTTCGCGAGTGTGGAGGACAAGCATCTTCATCCCGTATGGCGCTAGTTTGCTTGTGCGCGATAGAGCACTTGATTCCGAGCGGCCATGTGAGGCCCAAGGAATCTAGCTCGTCTCACTTAGGCGCATGGAACCGCTCATACAGAAGCCTACGACCCTCCGCCGCGGACCTCAAAGACGACCCTCCTCGTCACTAGTCTCATATCCCGGATTACAATTGGAGCACTGCACCTCTCTGTCGGCAGGCAAGACATACTAGGCTGACCCGCGACTCCTCTCCATTGACCAATGGCCGGGTATATCCAGCAATGCTTCACCCCATTGCACGATCAACGACGCGGGGCTAGCGCCGCCTGACCATCTGGAAGCCTCACTTACGCGCCGAGCCTGGAACGAGCAAGGGTTCTGTCCAGTCGAGCCAGACTTTCATCAATTGGTGTTTGATTCAGTTTCTTCGCTAGTGCAACCCTGCGAACCTTTTCCCTTTCGCGCTGCAACGCCCCACGTACCACCTATGGCGTGCATAAGGACAAATGGTCTGCAGGCCCCGCCTACACTTTCTACGAAGGCTTTCGAGATCACCATCGCAATGGCTAGCGTCCATGTATCACAGAGCCCGTTGACAATATCTCATCAGCACTCTCAATAGTAGCGAGAGCCAGGATCCGGAGTCCATTTCTCGTGTACCTTTCTTGGATTGTCATAAATGATAGACTTGGTGCCGTAGGCTTCACAAATCCAGGTATGCATTGGCACGCTGATGAAGCGGTATACCATGGATTGCAGGAAGTATTCCTAGACCTGGTTGGAGAACTGAGGTACTTGCTCACACTTATCTCTACTTCAACATATACCGCGTTCCCTGTTCGCTGCTCCTATCGGAAGAATAGTGTTCAACTAGCAACAGAAGTGTGCATGCTGTGCACCACGGCCAAATAGACTGGGGTAGACGCCTGCATGGATTTTTCATCAAACCCTGACTGTGGTCGGATCAGTACTCCCCACGAAGTTCAGGGTAGACTGGAGTTTTGATTGCCTTCTCGATTAGTGCAGTCCTGCATTTGGTCGCATTATTTTAACCATGGAGTCTTCTGCAATGTTACAAAGGACCTAGTCGGCCTTCGTAATGAATTGCTAATGCAGACTTGTCAGAGGCTTGCAATGTCTTAGGTGGTGCAGTCGGAGTCGCGATGTCACCCCTATCACCCTCACCTCAGAACCTGTTCACTTATACATGAGAACACGAGGCTCTTTCCACCCCCACGCGGCGTATGCGATGCCCGCAATCGTTCTATTATGATTGATGCTGTCTCACAATGACCAAACGAGATATGTATGTAGACTAACAGGATCATCTTCTCACAGGCTATTATCCCACTATATCCAGAGTGGTCTGCTAGACCCAAGCCGGTTGCCCCCACTTCTGCGCTCGATTCGCTCGGCTCTCTTCCCCAACAATGCTCCCGGTACCTCGACTCTCGTCGCCCCCTCATCCGAGGAGGAATTGGTGGCTCTGAGACGCAGGTGTGCTAGTGCAATCTGGACTGTTGTGCCGAAGAGTATTGGCAGGCTATATTTTGGTTCCGTCCCGTTCTGGCCAAGCTCTAAAAGATCATCGCGTATCACACTTGAAGATGACAGTAGCATGAAGACTTTACGGTCCGGACCGCAAGACAGCAAGAGTAGCAGGTCCGCTCCAAGAGGCTATAGCGCCTCAGATAAGAGCCCCGCAGCGGGTGAGCCCAAGGATACCCAAGAAAGCGGAGCCGAACGGTTTACTGAAGGCGGCAAGCCCAAGGGCCACAGTTCGGTTGCATCTGACGAGCCTCCAGGGCGGGACGTTGTAGAGCAGGACGGCAGCATCGGTTACACCCAACCATCGCCCTCGGAGCTATCTACTGACCAGGACGAGGACAGGATCTTAGCCGAGATCGAGGCCGGTATCCTGGACGTCTTTTCGGATGCCTACTGCAATAAACATCTCGTCTACGGGATGCTAGAACTCATACTAGTGCGCATCATGCCCGAACTGGCGGAGAAAGGCATTATCGAGTTGTGGGAGGAGAGGCTTAGCTAGCGAAAGCCGCAATGCTATGGTCTGGCGAGCTTATGCAGTCGCACGGACGACGTCAGAACTGAATGTCCGACGCAAAAAGAGCCGCAGATGCGCCACAATGCAGGGAAGAACAAGACGAGATGGGCCGGTGGAGCCCAAAGCGCTCAGTGTAGGTTGTGATTTAGCTGATCAATTGATACCCAATTTCAAATCTCGATGTGATTGTGTCAGAAAACTTGTCTGAAAAAGAAGACTGCCTGCCCTGGCCCCTGCCCCTGCCGGCGCGAAGGTCGTACGAGAGCAAGGGGTCAAGCGAGACCAGGCTTGTCAGGCTAGGATTGTCGTCCAGCACTCGAGCTATCACCTTTGTTTCCTCCGCTTGCGCTCGGGCTCGGGTTCACCGGATTTTAGAGTGGCTTTCTGGGGCTGGTTCAGAGGCCTCGATCGACAAAAGACTTGATTAGATGATCATGCTACTATGGGCTCGGGTGCGGAGGCACAAAAGTAGTTCCCAAGGGCATGCAAGGTACCCGATAGAGCAGATACATACTATCGTCTAACCAGCCTAGATTCGACTTGCCGCTTTTGGGGGCTTCCTTGGTGTAGTGAATGGTAACGTGAAGGACACGCAATTCAAGTGTCAGAGCCATGTGTTTGATGCGACCCAGGACTGCATTAGTATGTCCATTATCACTTCGGACGGGACTCGGCAAGAGCAGATTCAAGAATTGGAGAGCGAGGCGAAGCACCTAGACCGATAGATAGCTGCCCTAGACAGCAGAGTGTCTGAGGATACGCTGCTCCCCTCGAGATGGAAAGGTAAGTAGCAAAAATGTTGGTAATGAACGCGAGTTGTAACTAGACTGTTGAGCCGTAGAGTAACTTAACCTTGCGGATTCGCTGGCCCTTTCACGGGACGCGGACTCTCGCAACACTGTCAAGTAACTGTTAGCTACGGCTGCGACTGTTACCCTTGCCTTGGCCCAGATGCTGTTTCAAGCATGCAGACTTAATCCTGCTCTCCCGATCCAAAGTAGTAAATGCAAAAATATCATCCCAATTGAACATTAATTGGAAATCGTCCAAGAAAATTCCCATCCCAATCAATCAATCGGGCTGACGCCCCTAATGCTGTGAAGCAATCCCTAGTTTCTGGATAGCCTATCCCGGCTGTATTCTTCCCGTTCTGTGTTCCCTGCCCGCCATTCCCTGAAGGGGGAAAAAAAATTCAATGCACACGATATGCCCTAGATGCGAAAGGAAATAAACAAAACTGAGATACAGAATCGAGTGGTCGATATACTTGTATATACTGAAATGGAGAGGCGAAAAAAAGACAACACAGTAATTTTAGGTGTCCAAATGAACGCGTGAGCGTGGACAAGTCTTGGATGTGGTGATAGCCGATAGATATATGTAATTGAGTGATGGTAAAGAATGTTTCAGCCGATTGATTTTTCCGTTCGATACGTTTCGCGTGGGCGATAGGTTTATAGTCGTCGTGAGACGAATCCGGTGTGTAGTCGATTTGGTATCGATAGGTTGTCCCTTGAATACAATGCTGATCATTGTTGGGGGATAAGCAGTCCTCGTGTATCCTACGCATGATATGCTCCTCCTGTGCCGCCAGTTTGCTCGTGACTATGTCGTAAGAAAATTGTGCTCGCCGTGGCATAGGGCGAGTCTGATACCCGGCGCAACCTAGAGACAGATTGGTTTGGTCAGCGAAGACGAGAGTGGCGCTGCAGCCCTCAGAAGATCCTATCCAGTCATCATCGCTTCATCCTTGACGATCAGATGCGTTGCAATGTTGGACATTTCGGTGTCGCCCTCCGGAATCCTGGTCAATCCACCCATTCCGGAAGGGATCAAAGGCTTGAAGGTCTGATGCTGATGCTGTTGCTGATGAAGCCTGAGCTTCTCGGTCAATCGCATAATCGTCGTGAACTCGTCGCTGTTCATCAAGCCGTGCCCTTGCATGAAGTTGAGGAGGGTGTCCGCAGCCCGTCTGGCGTCTTCTTGCGTGGGTGAGCTCGGCGAGGACACACCGGCACTCGTGAGAATCGGGGTATGTGTCGATCTTCCACCGAGACTGGAGCTGCTTCGACTATGATGCAAAACAGGTGAGATCGTTGTGTCGACACCGAAGGGCTGTGCGTTCATCTCGTGTGCTGGAGACTCCAACGCAGAAGAAGGGGCCGTGGTGGAGGCGCTGTACTTCGGCGTAGGCGGTTCGGACGACTGCTGTTGGCTGAATTCGATATCGAGCGTTGGAAAGGTCTGGCTCCTGGGCCTCTGGAACGCCGAAGACTCCAGCGGCAGACGTCGCTGGTCGAACATGCCACTGTTGGGATCTGGGGAGAAGGTGAACTGTGAGGTTGGACTGAACGCGCCTGCAGAAAATGTTGACGAGGGAGGGTCCGTAATTGCGCTATTCAAGGACGTTGCACTTTGCGAGTGCTTATAATGACTGCCTTCGAACCCTGTAAATCCAGCCATAGAATCTTTGCCTTCGTTACTTGGCGTGGCCGACACCACTGGGGGCGACGCTGGTCCTACTGGAGAGGCTGGTGATATCCCACCCGGCGTCTGCGAGGCGGATAATATTGGTGAATCGGTAGGAAAGTTGGCGTTGTCCGGCACAGCTGTCTCCGATGCCCTCCGAATCAATTTGCCTGGACCCAAGCCATTCTTCTGCTTGAACTTCTCCAGCCAGTTCTTGTTGATGACTTTTTCCGGCGTCTCAGAGCTGCCAGTCCCAACGAGGAAAGCCTTGGCCTGGGTCTCGAGTTCTCCATCGTTCACCATGACCCCTTTCCGTTGCTGATTACGCACCCAGTTCAAGAGAGTCCGCTCCAGCTCGCCAGCATTTTTTCCCTTGTTGGGCTTCTTGGCCGGGGAACTAGCCCGATCATCCTGGTTGAGATACTGATCCTTCTTTCGCAAAACCTTTGACACAGTGCTGCCGGTCTTCATCAGTGCCCTACTTCGTTTACAATGGAACAAAATCAAACAAGTTCGCGTACCTTCTTTCTACGCCAAATTTAAGACCAATCTCGGTCTGCTTGACATTGGGGTGGTCCTCGGCATATTGGCACATCCGTCGACGATCCTCATTCGTCAAAGTTTTCCGTGGAGTCGATGTGGTTATCGACGGCAACTTGGGCTGCTGCTTAATCGGGGGCGTCGTTTGCGGGGGAATCCGCACCGGAGCATTTGCATAGGTCTGGCTCGGGTTTGTTCGCAGACTTGGCCAGCTCACTTGCGATGCATTTGTCTGAGGCGGGATCATCAGCTGGTGCGGCAGCTGATTTGTATAGTGTTGGCCCTGGTGATGCTGGTGATGCAATTGCTGGGGTTGTTGTGGGACAGGCGGTGGCGCCATATGGCTGGAGTTGATGGACTCGGATGGCAGTCCATGGTTGACCGACGGCAGGAAGTATTCGCCTCCATAACCCGACATGGACATTTGGCTGTACGAGTTCATTCCAGCCCAGTGGTCATTCGAGTATGAATGTTCTGGAGCGAGGAGGCTATCCTGGTCCATACCAGAAGAGCCGATCATGTTGTGCATGCCGCCTGATTAGCGCAACCTCTTATACAAGAGGCAATTGTTGGTAATGTTCTGCGTCCTGGCCGCATTGACGGGAGATCACGACGTGGTTCGAGATCTGCCGCAGCCCAGATGTATGTAGTTGCGCCAGTCCACCATAGGAAGTACTGGTGCTCGTGGTCAGTGGAGATCTGCCGGACTCTGAATTGACGGTTTGGCCTCTACGGGCGGGAGACGACATGCATATCCAGTCAGCCAATTGGGGCCCGAAAGGGGGAATGCCGTGTGCTGCTGTGTAGGTCAAGACCCTCGCATACGGTTGGAGGCTGCAGCAGCGTTGGAAGACTGGATCGGCAGGCCTCCTAAAAGAGGATGGCGGAGATGCGCAGGTGGTCGATTTCAGTAGATAGACAACTCGAGTATATGTACGCAGGCGCGGAAGAGAAGCCGAGAGTATCAAACCCAGCAACCAACACGCACTTCTCACACACACACACACTCACACACTCCTTTGGTGATAGCGGCCAAACGGTCTTCGAGGTGGCCCCAGAATGTGCAAGGCCTGTATGGCACGGAACCTCCCAACACGGTTTTCTATCACCCGTTGCGGCTGTACTTTGTATTCTTCTGGGCTCTCGGCGCGGAGAATGGGGAGGCAGGCCGCTGGTGCCTCGAGGTGTTAGAGACGGGCGACAGACCGAGGGGAGAAGTAGACGGTGTAGCAAACAAGCAGCTGCAGGACAAGGCCGTAGAAGCAGTCTTCACCAACGAGAATCGATCTGCTGCAGGAGGTTGACGCCGCAATGCACTCTGACGGTCGGGTCTTGTGCAGACAGTAGTATCAGACGCACAACAAAAGCAGGGCCAGATGCAGACATGGAGAGGGCCGTAGATTGATACATATGTAACTTCGTATGCATCAACTGGGGTCCTCGTCGAATGGTGTCTAGGCCTAAGCCAAAACGACGAGATGGGGGTGTGGGAGGAGAGAGGTCAAGGGATTAGATGGGTATGACAAGACTAGAGGGGAGACCAGGACTAGGGTCCGCAGAAGCCTGAAGGCAACGGATGAATTAAGGTACAGTAGACAGACCTCCAGTGTGGGAAGAGGGCTGGCTGGGCAGAGGGACGGGGGGGGGTCTTCAGACGGGGGTGGGAAACATGACCTCAATGCTACCGTGCCTTAGCTCGTCCGAAGAGGATGCGTGTGGGAGCGTGTGAGAGAAGACGAGAGAGAGAGACACACCCACAGAGAGAGAGGGTAGGTAGCGCATGCCCGGAAGCAGTGAAAATACCACCTACGGTACAGAGTGACCAGCGTCGACCGGGGTCCTCAAAGAGCTAGTAAGATCTACATGGTATCGAGGACCAGAGCAACAAATAGCGAGAAGGGGTGGTGGTTTTGTTTAGTCTAGGGAAATGGATAGAGATTAGAGAGTGTTTCCTTGGCTTGGGATTGATGCCATGTTTGTTGAAGCTTCTGCCGCCGCTGTCCTTCCGCCCAGAGGTACGGCGTCGACAGCCACACTGATGCTGTCGTTGAAGATAGTCGACCACTATTGATCGGCGTGTGCCGAGGGGAGATGATCTTGCCCTGTTGCTGGTCGTCAGCAATGTGATGAGATCAGCTAAAATGCGGACGAAGGAAGCTCCCGAGGTCTAGCTGGAGCTGAAGCTGGATGGAGCTGGAGCAGGGTCCGTAGGTAGGATCATCTGGGTAAGGAGAATTAGTTAATTAATTAGTTTTACTGTAGGTAGTTAGTTGGCAGATACAGTGTAATGTGTACCTTGGCCATGTACCTCTGTTGCTCATAGGCCAGGAAAGGTGAGGTACATGACAATGTGGGAGGGAGTAACAAAGCACAGTCCGGCGCGAGAAAAGCAAAGCTAGTGCCAGAAGCCGGCAACGACGACATGAACGGACGGGCTCAACTCGTGATGCCGAAGATAGTATGTACCCAGGCCGATTTCCCACGATGGTAATATCGCATCATGGGTTGTCTGCTCGCCAATCCCTCGCCGTCTGCAGCAGTACTTTGTCCGATGATAGGCAATACGCTCTACCCCGCCGAGGCATAAGCGAGCGAAACGCAGCGCAATCTGCTGATGGCTCGCGGTGAATGGCCAACCCACCTGCGGTCCCGACAACCCTGTGAATCAGCTGAACGCCGGAGAGAGACATTGCGGGCGAGTCGGCCGGCCAGTCACCAAGCTTGAGGCCATGCAATGCTCGCGTGGAGCGTGAGGCCTGAAGCCTGAAGCCCGAAGCCCTCGCGCATCACTGAGGTATTTCGTAAAGAACCCGGAAGCAGCCTGGCCTCGAGGCAGTCGGTCCCCATAGCTCCAGAGTCGCACGGTACGCAGCAGGGACCATCCCAGCAGCCATCCCTACCCACTTGGCCAGTGGAGATTTCCATAGGGCCGCTATACCTCACTATCTGGCACCGTTTCGTCCCGCTCAGCCATCGATATCAAGGCCTGGCGATGCTATTCGGCCGTCGCTCTCGAGCCAAACCCCCCGAAAGCCTCCATCGCGCTCCAACTCATCAAAAAAATGGCTCAGGGTTCTATCCAGTAGATCGCCAGATCGTCATTCCCGCTCCGTGGCACGTGTTGCGCTGCCGTCTCCTCACGCCTCCTCTCGAAACGCCTCAACCTCTGCCTCGCGTGTGGAGATGTGCAAATATCGCCAATAGTCGGTAACAGAGCCATTCACCGCAATTCCTTCCGTGACTCCCAACTTCCAACCACATGAGCTCGCGACCAGGTCTTCATAACCGCGCACTCGCAGCGGCCGCCGGCGGAGTTTTTTTTTTTTAGAGTCTTTTTTTCTCCCTGCTCGAATCCATGGCGTAACTCAAGTCGATGTCATCTTACCTTGTCATCAATGTGTCAATAGTGGCAGTGGCCCACAGGACCCTGTCGATATGCGACGATCAGCACTTCCACGAGACGAGGTGCCAGGAACGCTGACTGCAAGACATGCCCGGTCGCCGATGAGGTTATTTCATACTAGCCAGCCCACTATGCCAAATGAACATTCGTCAGCAGCGCGACGTTTCCCCAGCTCGACTGAGATGAACGTGCTACAGGGTCCCTGTCCGCACGATTCGCGAGCACAGGGGGTGCCACCTGGGCCATTTCGAATCAGCTCGACGCTTCTCCCCGCGCCCTAGACTGGGGCTCTATTTGGTGACGGACCGCAGCAATGTCCATGCACTATACCATCCTGACGAGAAGAATGCGGCATTCATGAAGATCATTGTTATGCGGGCAGGGTCTCTCCATTAAGCTTCTGCGCTCAAGCCTTTCCTCCAACGAGGCTGCGCACCAAGCACAGGACTGTTAGGTCCGCTTTGGCGGCCCAGCTCTCGATACTGATATGTTTGACCACGCTTTTTGTAGGGACAAGGTAGAGAGACTTCACCGGTTATTACCAGCTCATATCAACTAATGATACGCATATTCCGGATGCAGCCCTAGATCTACCAGTCGTGCCGCCGCTACATCAAAGCCCCGATAGCTGTCATGGAAAACAGTAGCATTTAATGTCATTGCGCATCTCCTGCTGCAGATGGACCATCCCGGTGAAAAAAGAACCCTGTTGACGCAGCACCCAGTTTCCTGCCAGCTAACAAAATGTCTCTTTTGGATGCCTTACGACAGTCTTGACAATCTCTCGTGCGTATCTGACTGCTCGACCCCCCCCTTTCATCAGTCAGGCAAAGGATCTTTTACCTCGTTCATGAGAGGCATCGTCCATACAATCGCCAACAGGTGGTCCCAACATCCTGGGTCCCTGCCCCTCTAACGCCCCAGCTCAACATGAACCAACATGACGGGGCTCCATTGGAAAATCGCACCTTAGGGCAAGGGAAGGGCCGGGCCTTTTGTTTTTTGTTTGTTACAGTAGTCACGATACAGATCGCGGCCGGACCAGGCCTTAATTTTCTGTAGCAAGACTAACGAACCAACAACGTATTTCTTCGGACGACTGATCGGCCAATCCCGTGGAAAATACCACTTGCCATGCTTTTCTGCACTCCAACCAACAGCAATACGATGGTGGAGGGAGGAATCAATGAGTGGCCCTAATTTCCAGGCTCACCACAATATCTTACTCGGAGCCTATTGGGGCGAGGAGGTGGCCGAGGTCCATATCCTGCTCCCGGCTGCGATCCTGTTGGCTCGGTCTATCGTGATCCCTGACTATCTATGCCATACTATTCGACGGCTCGAGCGAGGCTTGCCCATATCCTAGGGGTCACCGAGCCGTTTCGAGTCTAGCATGCACCAACATCTACTCGTTCACCAAGGACCTAAATCGCGATGAGGCTTGCTGCTTGGTGAGGCTTCCGCACTATGCGAAACCTTTTCTTTTGACTACGTGGAAAAGTTCGGCAAGCCTTCCTTCTTCCAGAGACGGCACGGAGCTTTTCCAAGGCTATAATGCACCAGCCATGCGGAGACCACGAGCCGCGCAGATGCACATATCCGATGATTTGCACTCAAACCGGGAAAGATCATGCCATCCCAACTTCCGTACCTAGTAACCCGCACTGCTTACCGAGCACTCGACGGTGTTGGGCAATTCCATGTATAGAGTCGCATTCTAAGCACTCGTTACTCTCAAACCTTGCGGCGTTGTGCCAGGGTCACATCGATGGCCGCGGAGGGTCGAAGTGTTTTGCATGGTTGCTGACTCGTTTGTTCCTCGGCCGAAAGTGACGAGATTTGAATCTTGATTTCCGCTGACTACAAATCTCCTCGAACCCGGAATCAACCTCACGAACAGGCCATGACTTGTCCGTACATAGCTCCAGAGGGAGAGCCCGTTCCCATCTCCACCTCCAATCTCTTCGGCAACTTACTCCGAACAGGGGAACAATCCAGGGTCGACGAGACTAGCGAAGCTCTAGCAAAGGCGGACAAGCACGCACCAAGGATCATCGCCAACGGCCCTACCAAGTTCAGATGTGATGCCATGTCTGTGCCCCAACTGCAGACGAACCTCGAGGGTTGCTCACTTTTTTTACAACCCCAGTCCCAGGCGAATATGTATTCCTCTCTCTTCCGTGCACTTGGCCTGCATCTGTGAAGAAATAGATCATCACGATGATCTACTCTGCAGCGCCAGGGAATCACTTTTTCGCAGGTCTAGTCTTCTCTCGTCTCAGCGGACGGACAAGGCAATGGACGGACCGTCGCGGCCGACGTCAGCCCCGTCGCACAATTGGAGCTCGCAACCCCCAGATCCATGCCTGGCACTATGCAGCACTAAAACTACCCGTGGCATATCGTACTATCATCTCTCCCGCGCTCTAGACAAGGTTCATCCTTGATGTAATAGACCTAGCAGGTCAGGGCGGGCGCCAATTTTGCAACGAGGCACATGCATATGGTCGAAACAACGGAGAGTAAAAGCAACGACTGGCAGACGTCAGCCGTGTGTCGCGGAGCGACAGTGCTTAGTCGAGTCAAGGGCAAGTGTCTAGTACAGCGAAAGAAAAGACAGAGAGAAAGAGAAAGATGGACATAAGCCCACGTTCACGGCGCACTACTAATACTGTGGGCCGCCATCGGCGCATTGGCGCCAAGTAGCGCCTCGTGAAAGGTCGAGCGCACCACTACACTAAACAGCGTTCTCACTAGGTCTAACTTAATTACCGTTTGACGGCTTGTGGAGGTGGTGGGACAGTTGGGATGAAAAGGTCCCAAACCTCTCAACCTCTTTGTCTCTCTCCTTCTCTTTCTCTCGATGGGACGAGGAGGGGAATTCTCCGATCCCGCGGGCATCACATGTAGTGCGACCAACCTCAGAAACCACAAAGGGACAGAAGCCCCGTCATGTCCCGTCATCGCAGACAAAACCCAGCGAACCGGCAAAGAAGGCGGCGGCGCATTAAGCGCCGCGAAGCATCATTGGGCGGAAGCGAGTGGGTTTTGCAGGAGAGAGAAGAGATCTGGTAGGTTGGGTACCTTGGGTAGGTTTGTTGCGCTCGGCGGGTTTGGGGTTGGGTCGCATCTCCCATGCATTTGTCTCCTGATTGTCGGAATCGGAGGCCGCATGAAGGGAGGCCCTCGGTTATGCAATGCACATGATTGCAGTGCACGCATGTCTCCCACTCCCCGACTGACTTTGACTCCGGGATGCGCAGCGGAAACCTCCTTTTTCATGTGTGGCGTTTTTGGGGGCATGGCATTTGCTCCCGGGTTATTGTGGGGGATCCCATCCGCCGGCATGAATGGTGCAGCTGCTGAAATGCTGAAATGTAACGCCCCGCGAAAAGGAACAGTAGCGGTCCCACGGGCTGGACGTCATTGCGTTGTGTATGTATAGCCTCTCGTCATTTATCAGATTTTTGGTATTTACGAGTCCCAGCATAGGACCTGCATCAATAATGGGCCCCAGCTGAGGAAAAATAAATAAGGTAGGTCATTCAATTCATTCATGCATGGACTTTCCCCGGCAACGTCTTTGCTCTGCCGACGCCTACCGTCCGGCAATCGACATGTCATTACTGTCCTGGCCTGGCCCTCTCCGTACCTCTCTCCATCGGCAGCAGAAGCCCTCGACTCGATCCGCTAGCCGGCAATCAATAGGCTGGACCCCCTGAAAATGCAGCTGCCCGACAGCCTTGCCCATATGACGGCGAGTGAAGGCGATTCCTCATTCAGATGGCATCCCATAGGACGATGCTTTCTTTTGCGCTCTCGGGTGTGGTCCGCGACCTCGGCGACACCCTGTACCACTTTAAAGCTTGCTTGTGCGCTTATCTCTGGTGATGATCTTCAGAGGGTGTCCCGAGAGACCCCTTTTGCATATGCAGACAGCCATAGCAATCACTTCTTGACAATGGTAACTGTGGAGAGATAGGGATCAGCCCCTGGCCCTTGCGGAGAAGTACCCAGAAAGGGGACTTCGACAGGAAAGGGAGGAAAAGCAATGCTTACCGATATCTTCGTCCGCCAATTCATGGCTCAGCCCTACACGCTGGGGTTGATGCTTTACGGACTTCCCGTAGACGATAGCCGTCTTGAACTGCTCCGTAATGGTGCGATGGATGGCGTTACACTGTCGAAATGGCTCGGTTAGCAAGATGTGCCCCTGATAGGCTGCTTGGTGCCTGGCAAGCACTTACAAAGTCCTCGACGGTGCACCTCGTGGAACGGAGCACGACGGGTTGGGAATAGTCCGGCATCTTTCCCTTTGGCTTGGTGTACACTCGTACCAGCTTGAGTTTCTCCCACCTATGACAAAACGAGGTTAGTTCTGTGTGACCGCTGCAATATTTGCCGATACTCATGGCATTTCTCCATGGTGTAGGACGTACATGGCTTCCATCAACTCATCAATATTCCACCCTTGCTCGGAACTGATGGGCACGGCATTGGGGATCCTGTAGAGCAGGTCGAGCTCCTCAATACTGATGGCGTCGATTTTGTTGAGGACATAGATCACAGGGATGTAACTACGGCTCTTTGCTTCCAGCACATCGATAAGATCGTCGACTGTAGCATCGCACCGGATAGCAATATCGGCCGAGTTGATGCGGTATTCGTTCATGACGGCCTTGATCTCGTCGTTATCGATATGGGTCAATGGCACGGTGCTGGAAATATTTAGACCACCCTTATCCTTCTTCTTGAAGGTGATGTTCGGCGGTCCCTTGTTGATTCGAATGCCGAAGCCTTCCAGTTCGGTCTCAATGACCCGCTTGTCTGTGAGCGGCTTGTTGACATCGAGAACGATGAAGATCAGATGACACGTCTTGGCGACGGCAATGACCTGCCGACCTCGACCTCGACCATCCTTGGCACCCTCAATGATACCCGGAAGATCGATCATCTGTAGCGGAGCGCCTGTTCAGAATATTAGAGACATGCTTCAACGCCCTCAAGTGGCCAAGCACATATGTGAGATAGACCGGGCAACCGAAAGGGGCTCCACTGTACCATTGTATGTAACTTGTCCAGGCACCGACGTCAACGTTGTGAATTCGTAGGCAGCGGCCTCGGAGTGTTGACCAGTAAGTTTGCTCATGAGCGTACTTTTGCCCACCGACGGGAAACCAATGAAGCCAACACTAGCAACACCCGTCCTCGCCACATCGAAACCAGCGCCGCCGCCGCCGCCGCTACTGGACGGGGTGAGCAGCTCCCGCTTCAGCTTGGCCAACTTGGCCTTGAGCTGACCCAAATGAAAAGACGTTGCTTTGTTCTTTTGGGTTTTGGCCATCTAGAGCTGGCTTAGTATACTCCGGCCCCTATTTCCGCCCAGTTGGCCACGGGGATTCACTCACTTCGGCCTCAATGTCCTTGATCTGCAAAGGGTGTCAGCGCTGCCCGCGGTGGTTCTGCTCAAGCCACTACTCACCTTATCTACTGTGGTCGCCATCTTTGTGGTATTGGGCTCGTGTACCGATTAAGTCTGTTTTGAGGCTGCGATACTCGCAAAAACACCACAGATATGAGAAATGGCGGTTAGTTGGCCTTTGGCGGGGCAAAATATCGAAAATTCATGAGAATGATGTCAAGCCCCGCCATTCCGGTACCAGCCGGGGTTTACCCGGCCTGAGCCTCTCCTAATTCTTTGCTGGTTTAACCCATAGTTCGGCATCAGTTGGCCTGGAAACTTCAAGTCGATTAGAGGTCTCGTCAAATATTTTCTTTCTCAAGCACTTGGTTTAGTCGCATGACAGCTTCTGGATACTTCAATGACACTCCCGGTGAAAGCCCCGGCGTGTGTACGACATGTGGGTGTGATTGAACATGGGTCAGATGGTCGGGGATCAGGACTTCCCTTCCGCCTCAGCATTCACGATCCAACCACAGCATATGCATGCAGAGAGCGGTGTGTATCTATCCCAGATGAATGTCGGACGAGCTTTAGGGATTGCGGTTCGTCGCGTGTGAGCCACGCTGCTGTGCCGTGTCTACCGGGCAATGCTGAATCCGAGCGTCAAAATAAATTACTATGCTATTTGTAAACTGAGACCTGCATTTCAGCATTCAATGCCGGTTTTTTCACGTGCTATATGAAAGCTCTGGCTTCCTTTTTCGAAACACCCTAAGCTGTATGTCTTTGGACTGGTCTTGGGAAGAGTGCTGATGGTATTTCAACCCAATGAGGCCATCTTCCACGCTGCATGTTAGCCGCGGCTCTTGGACCTACAGGACAATGGTAAGGTGATAACTCTGGCAGCATCTCAGACCAGCTGCAATCCTTCCAAGCCCTCGCAGCGCCGTTGCGCGGTCTGCATTGCGGCCTAGCCATGACACTCGACGTGCGGAGATTTACGGCCTTAAAAAGCAAATACGCTTCGGGGGCCCCCAGCAGATGGCTGCGTATTATATACCCCCACGTTACATTACAGTTCACCGATTGCTCTGCTAATGGGGAATCGGTCAGGACCCTGGGAGTAAAGTGGTCCTCGATGGAAGTTTAATCTCCCCGAGGCATATAACGGTTTAGTAAAGCACCTCGTTTCGGTCCGTCGCTTTATGAGACATGATCGCGTGGCATGGCCGGGGCTGGGCCTCGGTGGCTGGTCTGAGACAAATGAACCTTACTTGCACGCCCACGTCGGGCCAACAGCAGGTGGCATGGGTCTATACATGCTTACGAGACGACGTCGCCGACCTGGGCCGCTGAAAGCCGGAGAATAGGATGGCTTGTTGTGGCACTGTGGCAATGGGGCAAGGTTTATAGAGTTTACATGGGAACGGGACCATATTATGACCAGGGACTGATGGTGACAATCCGGGTTTCAGGGGCTGCATGACCAATCGCGTGCTTTGAGTGGCGGTCTGCTAACATGTCTATGATGCCGTGTCAGAGCTGATTAAATTGCTGTGTAATCGTTCTCGACCTTACAATGTAGGCCAGACTGTAATACACAGAAAATCAGGTTTCCTAGACCAGCAACTGTACGGGTGTGGAACGCGTTTCTCGACGCTGCCCATGCAGAGCCACGGGGCTGTTCTAGGGGCACAAGACTATCTCGAGCACCATGCAGCTAGGGTCATCCATAACTAGCAACGCGGTCTTCCTATAGTCTATGTGCCTGTTTGGCCTTCCAGAAAGATCAGGTCGTGCTAGTATTCCAAACATTCCTTTAACAAGTTCTAATTACTATGGCCGGAGGTATGAAACCACGGGACATGCCCACGAGTACATATCATTACAAACAATGACCACCATTGTAGACATTAAATAGTATTAACGATAGATACAGGATCATATTGAGGCAAGCCGTCTGAAAAACATAAGGTGAAACTTCGCGTGGCCTAACTCGGTCTTTACGAGTATTTGGCGTCATACATTACAGGCGGTTGATTACATGGTATGGAAATTTGGAGGACAAGCTCGGGCTTCATATATCCAGTAGATTTAGGGCAGGTTTATAGAACATGTGTTTCCCTACCACCAAACAGCATCAAATATGTTCGAATATGGCCGAGGCAGCAGTACGAGTAAACCATGGCCGCATACCACGTAAAACCTAGCGACCTTTAGATGATTGTGTGCATGTATACTGGTTGCAGCTGTTTATAGTCGGGTAGGTAGTCTCTACGGAATCTGCTCTTCTCGGCGGTTATATTCCTGTCATAACCCATGGCAAGTACAGTGACATGGTGAATTCTTGGTCCGCGCAAAACGATAAGTCCCATGTTCTTGAGAGTTACGAGTAAAAAGTAAGAGTGATGCAAAAAAGTAAAGGTGATGTGAAAATGTAAGAGTGATGTGAAAATGTGATTGCGACGCATGGATATTGAAGTGGTATAGAATGCAAAAGTGATATACAAATGTCAAAGTGACGTGTAAATGTTAAGGTGATGTATAAATACAAGATTGGCGAGTAATCCGGCATCATAGATCACCAGTATGGTGAAGTAACGGAGAGCTTCTAAGAAATTATTATCAGCTATATCTACCATGAAGTTCCAAACATACTGTTATACTCGTCTCAGTATCGCATAAGCTAAGGCTTTCGGTGAATCCAGCCTTGCTCCTACACCGTAGACCGTGCTGTGGGATATCGCGCGTGGCTATTTTGGAATCATATGGATGGGAATTGACACTCACGATCGTGACTGACGTAATACGGATGATGCGTTGCAGATAGCTGTTCATTATTTTGCTCAAGACCGTCACATCCTCACCTTCATGGATGATCCCAATAGGGTTCCGGATTTGCTTCGCTCGTTGGTCCAACGCGCTGCTGAATCTATAGATGGAATTTGAAATAAATCCCGCAGGGAAGTGCCAAAACTACATTGTAACTCACGTGAATGGGAGCTGTCACGGGCTGGGGGATTACAATACCTGCCATTCGTCCAAGGGTAGTACTGACGTTTCGGCCATCTTGTGGACGCTTGTTAGGTGGGGGGGACTGATTCGAGAGATAAGACAAACACACTGCTTGGTTGAACACAGACACAGACAGGCACAAGGCCATCGTCAAGCTGCTTGTTGGAACTGCTCAGCCAGATATGTAAGCGTTTAGTCTAGAATTGCAAGATGGCCAAGATTCCCTCCGTGTCACTACTGACCGTCCCGCATAAGGTCTGACGACTTCAGACGTTGCCATTAGAATGTCCCCTGCAGCAAGCACCAGAGGCTGCCGCGGATACTCAAAAGCCTACTTGTGGGCTATGAGTTGTTCCTTAGCGGCCGTGCCTCGATTTACTCATGATGTAGATTTTGGACATGGTTCTACGAGGACAGCCAACCTTCACAAGGTTACTGACTAGACCATGAACAAGAAATTCCCTATCATGTCTGACCTTTCTGAATATACTAGACCTCACTTGTTGTAGGCAGGTATCTAGTCAAGCAGAGGCTAGATCACACATGCACGGGAGAAGAGGGATATTATACGTCGTAGCCGGTATGAGTGGTATCTAATACCGTTAATTCCTTATTGAATCGCCCAATTCTTCAAAACCCCTGTTTCAGTATCTACCACAGATGACCCCTCAACGCCTTCCCAGCGCAGACATGATGCACAGGATTTGAATCTAGTCGATCTCAGATAGCCTCTTCATTCCAATGTAGGATTCCTTATAAGGGTTGACTCCCGTTCACCTCTCGAGAGCTTTCGTGCCGGGTGGGAGATCTATGTGCAGTCGTGAAAACTATGTACTCTCATGTCGTGACCCGTATCGTAGAATAAAACAATAACCATCTCGTAATCAATATGGGTATGATGTGAACGGAAGCTGCGGACTAATCATACAAGAGGAAAAATCATGAGTCGGCGAGCCGCAGCTGATAGAGTACGATCTCTAATGAGCCGTGCCGTTAATGCCATTCACGAGCGGTGGTTCCACGGTTTCCTCCTCGTATATGCCGTTTACTTGTTGGGTAGAAGACGCAGCCGACGGGGACATGTTCTCCCCGTTGACACCATCGGCAGTGTCGTTGGAAGTCATGCTTCTCGGCGTTAGGTGTGCGGCGTTCATAGCAAGAAGTTTCTGCTGTTCTGAAAGCAGATGACTAAGGCCCTGCTCTAGGCATAATTGTGGGAAGTCGGGCTCCTCGGGTCCGACAGCCACAAGGCCGCCTCTGCGAGGTACGCGATGATCGGGGAACGGACAAAGGCTTGGTTTGTAATGGCCAGGCCGATCTTCGCCGTCAAGTCGACCGTTGATGTAATACTTTTGTCGTGGAGCGAAGCCTTCCCGCGTGTTCGCATCTGGATCCAACTTCCATTTGGCCGGCGCAGTCCAGAAGTTGAGCTGATTTTCATGCTCCGGCAGTTCACGATAGCAAATGGAGAGTTTGACATTGCGTAGATGAGGGATGCTGGGAAGAACAAAGAGCAAGTCGGATTCCTGCTTCTGGTCAGCAAGTGCAGAAAACTGAGCTGTGAACAATGACAGCCTTTCTTACCTTTACAAAGAACATGTCCATTTCAAAGAAAAGCTTCGAAGAATCGCCACGTAGCTTTTCCAGGCGCCGGTAGCCGACTTTGTTTGGATCGCCTCCGTAGTAATTGGGAAGTTGTTCTCCCAGATGATACAGCTTGCTCTCAGTCAGTGCATAACGATCCTGTTCCAACCGCCATATCACACGCTTCGCAATGTTGGACACAGGAATTCGTTCCCAGCCAGTATCTGCAACTCAGTCAGTTGGATGTCGAGGACGAATCATGGGGGATGCTCACATCTCTGGAGTGTCAAGTCTTTCTCTCCAAGAAGCAGCGCGACTTGCGTATTGAGGAGCCATTGTTCCCGCCCCTGAGTCCCAGAGGCGAGAGGGTTGATGGTATCATAGCGCACACCTTGCATGATGGTAAAAAGCTCAGCATATTCCTTCTGCTTTGGGTCGGGGCATGCGTCCAGCCACCGAAGCAAAGGCGGCAACTTGGACAAGCGCAAGATCTCCTGCTCTCGTTCCTGCTCTTGTCGAAGGCGTAGTAATTCAGCTTCGCGGGCCGCTCTTTTGCGCTCCCGTTCCCGGCGTTCGTCCTCTTCACGCAGGCGGCGTGCCTCTTCAGCAGCCTCCTTTTCGCGAAGGACGCGCTCTTCCTCTTCACGTCGCAAGCGATCCTCTTCCTCTTTCTGCTTGCGTGATTCCTCTTCCCGCTTTCTCCGCTCCTCGTCTTCACGTTTTTGCCGCTCGGCTTCAAGTCTCACTCTTTCCTCCTCTTCTTGCCGTTTCCTTTCCGCCTCTTCTAGGCGCTGCTTCTCCTCCTCTTCCAGGCGCTTCTTTTCAGCCTCTTCCTTGAGACGTTTGTCCTCTGCATCGCGTTTCTGCTTCTCCTCTACCTCGCGCTGCTTGGCCTCTGCCTTTTTCCGTGCCTCTTCCGCAGCGGCGGCTTCCGCTTCAGCTTGACGTTTCTTGGACTCAGCCAGATCTTTTTCGGAAGGCAACTCGCGAACTTCGATAGAAGTTAGACCTGGTGCATCTTGCATATCGGTGTCCTCGGTCGCAACGGTGGCGCTTGACTTCTCTGACAATGTGGTTTTGTCGGTATCTTTTCGGTCACGGTGAAGCTTTTTGGTCTTCAGCACATCCTTGCGATCACCCTCCGAGTTCTTCAGGCGCTTGCCGGGCTCCCGTGAAGAATCGCGCTTGCGAGGACGATCATCGGAAGAGGAAGTCTTCAGGGCACGATTTTCCTTGCCATCCATGTCTAGTTTCCTCCGCTTGACTGGTACCTCATTGTCTTCTTTGTCGTCACTTCCATGCCGTGGTGGCGTCATGCTTGCACGATGCCTCTTGCTGGAGGCATCATGAGGAGAAAGCCGGTCCCTAGAATCATCGCGCTTCAACGCCTTGGTCCGGTCATGATATTTCTCGGAGATACGATCAGGTCGAGCCTTTTCGGCAG
Organism: Seiridium unicorne; assembly: GCA_039778275.1. Taxonomy (NCBI): domain Eukaryota; kingdom Fungi; phylum Ascomycota; class Sordariomycetes; order Amphisphaeriales; family Sporocadaceae; genus Seiridium; species Seiridium unicorne. The sequence continues at coordinate 72,586 of JARVKF010000090.1, forward strand.
CATCATCAGGCTTTGAGTCGCTTCGCTCAGCTGTATCTTTCGCGGAGTTGTTTGATACCATGCTCGTACGACGTTGCTTCTCTCGCTGGCCCTTGAGATCTTTGCCGGATATCAATTTCCTTCGTGGTTTGGTTGCTTCGCCCTCTGAAGAACCTGCCATATCCGACTCACTCCGCTTGGGCTTCACGGGGTGGGCCTTGGCAGATAGCGCTGGTGATGCTTCACGGTCAGAAATGGCGATAGTCGGGAGCTTCTCATCTTTTCTGGGACGGCCGCGCTTTGGAGACGTCTGGTCGTCATTTTGGCCAAATGAGTGCGACCTCCTCTTTTCCTTGGGACTACTGGCAGCTTTGCTTGGATTGACCTTCTTTTTCATTTCCCCGTCCTTTGATGGGCTTGACGGGCGCCGCTTGTGCTGTAGGCGAGGCTTGTCCTGGCCCAACTCAGCACGAGCACTGCGTTTGCCTTCTTGCGCAAGTTCTCTCTCTCGTCTTGAGGGGGATACCTTGGTCTTCGCGTGTCCTTTGTGGGACTTCTTGTAGTCGTCGTAGGCGTTCTTTAACATGTGTTCCTCCTCTTTCCACATTGCGCCTTCTCGACGTCTGGCTATTTCATAATACGTCTCGCCTCTAAACCGGCGAGTAGGATCAAACCCGGACTGCTCTAATAATAATTGAACAACCTTGATGTTTTCCTGGCCAATTGCAGCTAACATGGGTGTACTGTGTTCCGATGGCAGAGAAGACACGGGAGAAGGATCAGGGTTTGCGCCGCCCAATGCCAGTAGCAGTTCCATGACAAAATTGTGGCCGCCACGTGCAGCTGCGACCAAAGCTTCTGCGTCGTCACAGCTTTCCTTGACCTGCAGGATGCGCGTCACGGTCTCGTGGTCACCCCGCGCCGCAGCCGATCGTAATGTCTTCTCATCCAGACTCATGTATAATAAGTGGTTGCTAGTTTTAGTTGACCGCACGGTCCCACCTCTGCGGGAAGACGCCGCCAGCACCGCTCCGATTGATGGTTCCGGCGACCGATGTGGGCTGTTGGCTCCATGAGATGAAGTGTCTTGGTTGTCGAGTGGTAAGTGGTCCTCTGAAGTTCGGCGTAATTCTCCCACCTTTTGCTTCGCCTCCCGCAAGGCTTGCCTTATCTCCTCGGCATTATCAAGGTCATCAGGCACTTTCTCCAATGGTTCTTGTCCTTCAGCATTCGCTTTCCGCGGATTGACTCCCGCAGCTAATAAGAGCTTCACAACCCCAAGATGCCCGTTCTCGACAGCATCAAGGAGGGGAGTATCTTTAACATCATTTCGGCATTCCAGATTGCAACCGGCGCCTATCAATAATCCGACAACGTCTTCATGGCCGTTGAGAGAAGCAACTTGAAGTGGGGTGTTGCCGGCGTGGTCGGCGAAGTTGAGATCCTCGGGCCGTTCTGCGAGACGAGTCTTCGCAACGTCGTACTCGCCTTTTGCACAGGCCTTGGCAAACAGTGTCTGGCCGTGGGCATCCAGATGCTTCTTGTGAGGAGCCATCTTCGCTGGCGACATGGTTGAGTCCCCAGTCCCAGGCGTCATGATGCTCTTAAGTCGTGAACTGCGAGGGTGAGGACTGCCACTGGCGGAGGAATCATCAGAGTGATAGTCGGTCGACTGAAGGGGGGCTGGGATGCGTCGTTTCTTAGAAGCAAGGCCCAGTGTTGACGACTTCTCAGGAAGCTGTGTCGAAAGGCTTCGTCGATGGGCCCGTCCATGAGGCGAGATGGAACGTGGGCGCGAAGATATTTGCCTATCCGGGTGTGACTTGGCAGATGAAGATTTGTGGTCCCTGGAAAATTTCCCATCCAAACTGGTGTCGGAAATACGTGGCCGACGAACTCTGCGCGCCTCACCTTCATCATCGGACTCTGCTTTGGGAGCCTTGCGCTTGTGAGATGACAGTCGGTCGACCGATTTTGCCTTCTCCTTGGATAACCTCGGAGATCTTGGTTTTGAAGTTTCAGAATCAGAGCCGGAATCAGCGTTGCCAGATCTACGACGGCGATGGGAGGAGCCCTGTTCCCTCTGTTTGTGAGACGAAGGGGATGCTGGTGCAGAGCTCAGTCCAGCGGAACCATCTCTTGCGCGTTGTTTGTCCAGTGGGCGTTTCTTCTTGACCAACGAGGAAGCGGAGTCACCGCCGGAAGCAGGGTTTCGGTCGCCATCTCTCCCAAGATCTTTGCCTTCCTTGGGGAGCTTCTTTGGGGCGGGGAGAACATGGTCGTCAATCTCACCGTCGCTCTTGTCCTCGTGCTTGATCACCTTTCGTGGCTTGGACGGGGAGACGCCATCCTTTCCGGGCAAGACGATGGTTTCGGCGTCCGAGTCACGTTCATGCACGGCATCCTCGTCAGCGGCATTCGGAGCGAGCACTGCAGGCCTGGGGTCCTTCGTGGACGACGATGTTGTCTTGCTGGCTACGGGCGATCTGGTCCTGGTTTGAGTCGTTTCATTGTCGGCTCCCCGCTTTGGAGAAGCACACTGCTTCGCGCTCGTGGACTCGACAACATTCTGCGCATCCATATCATTCAATTATTCGCAATAGTGAACCATGATGGCCACTCGCTGGTGACTATTGACAGGACTCAAGACAAGGGCGGCGCCAACAACAGTAAGGGGGTTGTCGATCGAGGGCGGAGAGTGCGCTGTCGAATACGAGTCTGGGGGACGGATCGCGTGGGTCTAAGATCAAACACAAGAGCCGACCAGTGCTGGAAAATGAGGATCCGAACGGCAGCCTAGTGCGACAGGAAATGCGTAGATGCGCTGGAGAAGAAGGAAAAAATGGTTGTTGAAAATAGTACAGGGAAACGTGGGTTTCGGTGAAGGGGAGGGAAAAACAAATTTGGCAGGGTGACTCGGTACAATCTGGTCTGGCGTGGTACGGTATGGCGAACTGAGGGCAAGGTTGAATCGCTGTAGGCGGACTGCAGCGAGGATTGAATTCTGGAAGCAAGTCAACAAGGCAAATCAAAAGGCAGCTTGGCGGGCAAAGGAGCCAGTGTTTCTCTGCAGCTGTAGCCTTTTCGAGAATCATTGAAACCTGCAAGTCCTGGGCCCGGCTGCCGCTAAGACTTGGCTCAATCCACTTTGATTGGCAGTGGGCGCCATGGCTACGGCGGCCGCGAGAAGCCCGAGACGCAGAAATCTGGCAGGGCCCCGGCACGGCCCCAGCACGCCCAACAAGGGCCAACAAGGGCCGCGCAGGGTCTCCGGCGGTCTCATAGGCCACCGCGGGCTGAGTGGGCAGAGTGGCGGCCAAATCGAGTAAGGCCCGCCAGCAGAGCCCAGTCTTTTTCTTCCCCTCCTCATTTCGTTTGTGTCGATTCAAGGACTTTGGTCGCAAGCCTTGCGGTGATCGCTCCTGCGCATGGCCCTTGCGTGCTGCTGTTGTATGTACTGGCTTGTATCTGGCCCAGCGTCTCGACTGCCGATGATAACGCAACGCGTGCATCGCTCCACCTTTTGTGTCTTTTGTTTTGTGTCCTCTGTTTTGCATGCACTTGTTGTTTATGCACTCGAGCCTCCCTCAAACCTTGCACCGACTCGACAAACCTTCTTATCGCTTCGCACTCGATCCTTCGCCTCGGTCGTGGCTCGAGAGTTTGGTGGAATACGATGGACGACGGATGGGTGGATGGATGGATGGCAAAATTCTCATGCGTCTACAGAAGCAACCAAGACCCAAGAGTCGGCTCACCGACATCTCCAGCCAACAAACACCAGCCCGCCAGCGTTGTTGCATCGGCTCTCTGCACCGCCGTTTGACCTGCTGATTTGTCCCGCACCTCTATGACACCTTCCGCCCCGTGAACTCTCCGTCGCTGTCAATTCAATCTCCAAGCAGCCAAAGAGCGCCTTCAAAAGGAACACTGTCACACATCTGGCCCTCCTAGCGCCGCTCACTTGCATCCAGCTCTTTTCCCTCCGCGCATGACAAAAATGGGTGACAATGCAGGCTCAGCCTCCGCCATCCCGCCCATCGTGCTACCAGCGTCGCTGGACCATGCTCGCATCAAATCCCTTCCGCCTGCTGCATATTACATTCCCGATTTCATCTCTGAAGACGAGGAGCGAATCATCCTAGATAAAGTACGGTGGTATCGGTAGGCTGCCATGATGCTCGCTCTAACTGGACCACAGATTGCGTCCGCCCCCAAGCCTCGTTGGAAGCAGCTCACCCATCGTCGCCTCCAGACCTGGCCATCCGACTTGGTCAATAACAAGCTGGTCGATGCGCCTCTGCCAGACTGGCTCGACGAACCCGTCATCTCGCGCTTGAAGTCTCTCCCGCGTCTCCCAGAGCTCGATTCCCCCGACCTCTTCTCTGACAGCCCCCACAAACGACCGAACCATGTTCTCATCAACGAATATCCGCCTGGCGTCGGAATCATGCCCCACAAGGACGGGAGCGCGTACCATCCCGTCGTTTGTACTGTAAGCCTCGGGGCTAGTCTATGCCTGAATATCCACAAGAGTAAAGAAGACGGAGCTCTCGATCCCAACCCTGTCTGGAGAATACTCCAGGAGCCGCGGAGCCTCCTTGTCACCACTGCAGATCTCTACACCGAATATCTTCACGGTATCGCCGACATTACAGAGGACGTTGATTTATCAGAAGACACAGTCTCCAACTGGCAGTTGCTTAGGTCCAGCGATGAGTTCACCGAAGGTCGTAATGCTCGATCAACACGTACTAGCTTGACCTATCGAGATGTCCTAAAGGTATCCAAGCTGGGAAATAGGTTCGCCATGTTCCAGAAGAGGTAGACATGATCCTAGTGGATCTGTCGTTCAGTAGATGAACGGTATCATGTTCCACTTGCCTTTGATCTTTTCCTCCCCGAATTTGCCAGCATACCATCTTCTGGTACCACTAGCGGTGACACCAAGGTTAACGGTCACAAAAATCAAGCCGCACAGCACCGTTCTGTTGCAAACCTGCTTTTCCGGTGCCGCAACTATGGCCAGTGAGAGATACAGAAGGCATTCACATGTATAATGTGGACAGATCAGGTGCCGAAACATCCCCACCTCTGGAAGAGAGTATTTCTTCAGTCCGGCTAGATAACTGTGACACCTGTACTGCATTGACCACGCAAGGAGGAATAGCGACAACCCGCCAGTCTCCCTCGTGGATGGCCAGCGCAACTGGGAGAGCTGTCGGTCGAATTGTAGGATGGCATCTAGCAGAATATATCAACGGTCAGAACAAGTCATGGAGAGGACCTGCACCTACTCGATCCCTCGATCCAAACTGCAATGCCTATGCAAAGGTAGTATGCACATCCGAGTAGCCAGTGAACGATCCACATCTTGGAAGATGAGGCACGCATAACAAAGAGGGACTCGTATAGCCGACGGACGCCTTGCAGAGCCATGAGCAACCAAGCCAACTGAACCTGTTGTACTGTCATCGATGGGGTGGGAGCTCGAGCAGTCTGATGTTTGGCGATGGCGTCCAGAAAGGCACCATGGTAGAAGTACTGCACTGCCCAGAATGCTGAGCTCAAGACAGACAATACGTAGAAATGACCAAACCACGAATGGGGGATCTGGCCAAACGATGTGGCCCAGCCAATGAGCCTCGTGAATCGACCCTCTGACGCGGTGTTTTGCGCGTTGGTTCCGTCTGGAGGCGTAGAACTGCGAGCTCCATATTGGGTCAGGAGCCCCCTTGCAGATGGTGGTGTAATGGCCACAGCGAGTACGGCGCAGGCGGCCAATATGAAGAAGGCTTGACAAAGCCGTGCGGGCTCCAAGTATGGGTCCAGAGACTCGACAATGCCCTCCAAGCTCCCCATGATGTCGAGGAAGTGTTGATTGCGGGCAAGAGTTGTATTGGTCACAGACTGTTGAAGTCTGGATGTCAAGAGTGCACGGAATGGGAGGGCAGAATTCCTACCTAAGCTGTGGCCGAGACGCGCTTGATTGGCTGGGCTCGACCCCTGTCGGTGTACCGGTAGTCCGGCAGGAACTCTCATTCGCTCCTTTTCAACTCGCCAGCCGACGATGACAGTGTATTTGTGTCTTGCTTCTTACATAAACGAATCATTACATGTGTGTGCAACGTGCAGCTGCACTTGGAGGGGCATTGCATGGAATGAGATCCAAAACGGAGTTATCCGTTTCCGGACACGGTTTGTTGCATCGTCTCCTTGCTCAGTATATGTGTACCTCACAAAGTCTGCCATTCAATCGATAATGAAAGCACTTACTTAACAGACGGCTATTATAGGAAAGCCAATATTGTCCTCAGGCCGACCGGGTTACACCGCTCTGGTAGTAGAGCACATAAGCCTGGTTTGGGGAGGAGTTGTCCTTCGATCAACCTCCCACAAAATATCAATAATATGACGATCCTCAGATCTCATTAGCATGACGACCACTACATTATGGAAGATCATTATTTTCTGCGGCTGGGCACGACGCTATTGTACTTAGTATAAGAGTTGCAACGTCGCCCATACACATCCCTGAGTGTCAAATCATTGTGAAGTATGTTAGTATGTTTGGATCGAGCCTTTTCCGAATGTTGCTCATATTGATAAGAGGTATGCCGACTAAAACTTCTTTCGAAACGAGTACGATGATGAAACGAATGCCATGGCATGAAGACCCGATTTGCGTCCGTATCATACTCCCACTAGAATGAGACAGTTGGTTCATCTCCACAACGGCGCGCCCATGGTTAGGACCTTTGTCTCGGATATCTAGAGGGCTCTCGTCCCGATTTCAGGGGGTCAATTCGTCGCCTTGTTGTCACCAAGATACCCGAGTCTTTGTCTCAGCCATCAAGCTTGTCAAGACCACCTCATCCGCTCGTTTAAAGGAAAATTGGCGCAACTAATCAAGAGTTGAAGATCTAGACCGCCGAGACTCGAAAGATTTGCGAGCATATCTTACGCCACTCCTTTATTTGGTGTGTAAAAGGGCCCCCAAAGACTTCATCGAGTCGACAACGCACGCAAAGGATAACTCTTTGTCGCCATGACGGCGCATAAGCAGGATCTTGAGGCCTTTGCTGGCAAGGAAAAATGACAACTCACGGTTCTGGGACTTCGACCTACCAAACCAAGCTTAACCACAGGGTGTAATATTGACCTCTTCTCGAGTTGAATGTACTACCAACCGAGGGCGTGAAGCAATACTCATTAGCCAAGATGGATCCGAAATATGTCACGAATACTGCTCCCACGAGTAGCATCCAGGAGGGCATCGTCGCAAACTGCGTGCGCTGGATGAAAGCCTACGACGTCGGGCAAGGCGACTACTGCGGTGCTTTTGCGACTCGCGCCCAGCTCACCGAGACAGACTTCTACAGCCTGAACCCCTTCCTCGGTGCCAACGGCCAGAATTGCCCCAACATGTTCTGGGCCAACTACTGGTATTGTATCGCCACCGATAAGTCGCAGCCTACATCAGCCGGCACAACGCTCATCAGCATCACGCCTACTCCTGCGCCGGCCCCGACCCCAAGCAAGGGCGGAGACTCTTCCACTACGAAGACTTCCTCTAATGCGGGCTCTCCTTCTCAGTCTGGTGCCCAGTCTACAGCTGCCAGCACTACTAGCAAGCCGACGACGACGACGACCCAGGCCCTTTCCATCGCTACTTCACCTACCCCTTCCAAGCCCTCCTCTTCTTCCGCTGCAGCATCCCCGTCCGCGAACGCCGTCTATACACCAAATGGGGCCTCTTACGTTGGTTGCGCATCCGAGATTCAGAACGGACGCGCCTTACCATTGAAACCCACCTCCGATGCCAAGATGACCATCAGCATGTGCCTGGCTTCTTGCAGCAGCAATGGCTACCCGGTGGCAGGTCTGGAGTACGGCCGCGAGTGCTGGTGCGGCAACGCTCTGGACGCGGGAGTGAAGCTCGAAGCTGGCGTCAAAGGTGCCTGCGGCATGCCGTGTGCGGGTGACCAGTCCCAGACCTGTGGTGGACCGTCGCTGCTCTCGGTCTACAGGAACAACACCCTGCGTGCGGCTAGCTCGGTGTCCTCCACGGGAGGCTTCGACTACGTTGGTTGCTACGATGAGAGCAAGGGTCGCGCCGTCGGGCCCCTCCTGGCTGCTGCCGGCGGTACGATAACGATAGATTCCTGCATCAAGACCTGTGATGGCAAGGGCTTGCCCTGGGCCGGCCTCGAGTACGGCCAGGAGTGCTGGTGCGCCGCGAAGCTGAATGAGAAGGCGCCTATGATGAAGAACGAGGCGTGCACTATGCAATGTGCTGGCAACAAGGGACAGATCTGTGGTGGTAGTAACCTCGTTTCAGTTTACAAGAAGACTAGTGCACAGAAGAACAAGAGAAGCCTAGGACCTCATGCTACCACTGTCGGCACGGACGGAAAGCCCACAGTGATCAAGACTGTCAAGATGGTTCGGCGTGGCCGGTTCGGGCGGCGAAATGCTTTTCCTGCATAAGATGGGAGGTGACGGTTTTGTTTAGGACTATGTACAAGAGTCTGCATATCTCTGTTAGTATACCACTCGAAATTTACATATAGATGGGATCAGACAGCCACGTCTATATCCGTCTCAAGTGTAGTCTTGACCGCACGAAGGTCCACGAGATCTTGTGGCATATGAAATGCGTATTGCGACCCGCAAAGATGTGATATTGGTGGGTGCCTTGCAGAAGGCTTTCCGAATGTAGACGACGCAATTGGAGACGCTAACAACAAACAACCCAAAAGAGTTTTTTGCATCAGCGTCCACTAATTAGGCTATCCGGCTAAGGAAGATCAAGAAATCTGCTAGATGCTTCGAAGGTAGAAGCGCTCATGCCAATGCGAACTAGTCCGACGCCGTTGGATACTAGGTCAGTAGCTCCGGACACTTCGGTGGCAGTTTGGTGGGATTGGGGCCCTTTTGTTCAACTCTACTCCGAATCATGAAATCATTCTCACGGTCCAGACTTGCCTGTTTGCCATGTCGTAATCGGCAGCTTCACGTGGCCCGACAGCAGACGTAACGGAGAAAACCTCGGTTAGCCAGTTGTCGATCTATCGAGAAAACCTTGGTTCTGAAGTCGTGCAATATCAGGTTAAGGCATAAGCATGGGGCACGGTCTAGAAATTGGACCAAACAAGCAGTTTCCCCTGATTGAGACTCTGAACAGTGAACACGAGGAGAGAAAAAAGGACATGGGCGGAGCTTCGCTCCGCGGCGACGAGACAATCCGGGGTGATTGACGTCGTTTCGGCACTAACATGCTAGCATGCCCAGAGCTGCCGTTGATCGGGTTCGTCGGATTATGGAGGATGACGTCAAACGCGCCCAGAAAGCTCCCGCATTCCGCGAATCGTCAGGTGTTGTCTCACGGCTCGCAAGGCTACAAACGAAGAATGCCCTGAAACTGGGTCCAGCAACTTGCCGGTTATCGTTGGCCTCATCTAGGTCTCGAATTACCAATGCCGCATTTCCCGGGTCCTATGACTGTAAAACTTACCACCTACTGCTTTGCTTTGTCTTGAACTATTAGGTTCGCAGCTTGCTCGAAACCTTTACCTCCTCACCAACCAGCGACCTCTAAGACTACTTCTCCCATGTACTGCAACACACAACCTAACGTTTGATATGAATTACGAATTGCACGTTTTGCATTAGAACCCTACTCCCGATTGACCAGCCGTACGAAATACACATAACCGTAGAGGCACGCGATCACCATGACGAATCATCACCACGAGGTCTTCAAGGCGCTTGCGCCGATAGATTGGGACACCATCAACCAAGACGACCTGAAGACCTTCCTTACCGACACCTTTACAGATGCGCAATCTCTCATCGACTCAATACCCATATCCCTCACCTCCAAATCCACACCAAGCGCCAGCAATGGCCGCCCACGCTCCGCTACCGACCCCGCCGGCCCAAGACTCCCCGAAAGGGCTTCCAAGATATCTGATCGAGCCGAGCATTTGCGTAAGGAATGGAAGGAGGTGCAGGTCAATCCTCGCGAGAATCCACTCGGCGTGAATGTGTACAAGATGTCTTCGAAAGATAAGAAGGGCGCTTGGTTTGCACGCCGCAGCCTCCACCATGGACTGTCGTTCGACCAGTGGAAGCACGGAATGCAAGCAGAGTTCGCTGAAAGCTTAAAAGTGCAAGGAGGTCCAGGTGAAGGCAAGATCCGCGGGATAGGAGCTGACCAGAAAGTTGTCGATACGACCGTGGATGGCTGTGGGAGGATGGAAGGTAAGCCAATGCCCACCGTGTCCTAGCTCTTTAACGCTAACATGCCACTATAGTCTATCAACTTTCCGCCCAGTTTCCAGGACCGACAACGCCAAGAGACTTTGTGACATTGCTTCTCAGCTCTGACTCTGCTGTCGACCCACCGGAACAGCAAGGGCCAGCCAAGGCGAGGTATTACATGCTTGTATCGAAGCCGTGTATACATCCTGCATGCCCCCCAAGAAATGGTTACATACGGGGCCAGTACGAATCAGTAGAATTCATCAGAGAAATAAAGATTGAGAAACCGCTGCGAAAAGTTCGGTCTTCAATCGACCTAAGCCACGACGATGCCGAGGCAGCGGAGCTACATGCCGCGGAGGCTTTGGAAAAGGACGCCTTGGCTCGTTCAGCTCGCAGCGCCGCCATGTCTAGTTCAGCTTCTGATACGGCAGCGGAAGGTCGGAAGAGAGGCAAGACTATATCATTTGCTGGGACGGAAGAGGACGCGAAGGACCCAGACGACGTTGAGACATTGGTTGAATGGCTCATGGTAACCCGGAGCGACCCTGGTGGCAGCGTCCCCAGATTCATGGTCGAAAAAGGCACGCCGGCTGGAATAGCCACTGATGCCGAGAAGTTCATGAAGTGGGTACAGGCAAGGGACTCGGCAAAGACCACCAAAGCCAGTGACGAAGTTGACGAAATTCACGAAGCACCTTCCAATACCGAGGTACAACAGGCAGACCAGAACCGAGAAACCGTCAATCCCGTGATAAGCAATCGTAGCGACTCGACCTTGAAACCAAACTATGTAGCAGAAGAAGAGGCCGAAGGAGTACGGCCCGGTGGCTTCTACGGCATGATCGCCGAAGCACTTGGAGCGGTGGCTGCTCGCCTGCCCAATCCTCTTGGATCTGCCAAGGGTGGTGATACTGATACTGATCTATCACAATTGGAGTCTGTTGAGGATGACAGCGACTCTTCCTCGGTCCAGAGCTTCCACAGCATAGACTCCGACCTTGACGCAGATAGTAAGCTCAGCAAGACTGATAGTATCAATGACCTCGTCTCGCCTGTTGCTTCCAACAATCGAGATGGCGAAGCTCAATCAACCCATTCCACGGATTCGGCGGCAGGCAAATCTACCGCACCATCCCACCACGAGAAAGAGCTCCGGAAGCTCGAGGAGAAGAAGCGGAAAGCCAGCGAGAAGATAGCTCGAGCGCAGGAGCGGGCAATCGCCAGGAAGGATACCGATGCTAAGAGCGACGAAGCCGCGATCGCTAAGCTTAAGGAGAAGCATGACCGCGAAATTCAAAAGCAGGAAGAGAAGTACCAACGTGACCTTAAGCGCATCGAGGAGAAGCGGGCCAGGGAGCAGCGGAAGGCTGAGGAGGCGCGCAGAAAACAGGCGGAGAAGGAAGCTAAGCAAAACCTATCCATGGAGCTTGAGAAAGTAAGGGCCGAGAGAGATGTTGCCTTGAAACAGGTCGATGTGCTGAGGGAGCAGGTTGGGGAGTTGCAGGGACAAAATACCCTGTTGGTTGCCAAGTTGGGTAAGACCAGTTCGCCGGAACTGCTGGACAGTCTGCGAAGAACGAACAGCTTCAGAACCAGCAAGGTGGATGGCTAGGAGTCCACCATTCACCAGCCCAGCAAAACAGATGACAGTTTTGATAGCACAAGGAGCATCAAAGAAAAGCTCAGAAGGGGTCTAGAGGAAATCGGTGTGCCCAAAGCATTTGCACGGCGTAACAGTGAGCACACAGGAAGCGTGGGGAATCGTCTACGTCGAGAATTCCGAATTTTGACTGCCGATGCTGCCCCTGTCCGCGACTTGTGAGGAAGTATTGGCTGACTCGAGAGATGCGTGTCTACAAAGGGTGCGTCTGGCTGCTTTCAGTCCCTCCTATCGTACCTATGCATTCCTTATACCACTTTGGTTTCTCGCATAAGCGATTTCCTTGTATGTTCAACAGCAGAGATAGTTGTTAGGTTAGACACAATAGGATTAGACCAATAATCAGTCTTATATCGAGGTATATCATGATGTTGATCATTCACGGATGGACGATACCTCCACTCACGACAGTATGCTACTTGCATCCTGATACTTCAGGTGGGCCATCTTCTCATCCTTGCGAATTAGTTGTATACAGAGGTTGATAATATCGGAGTATTGCCACAATGTGAATTTGAAGGAAGGAAAAAAATAAACATGATCACAGCATATAGTATCAAACGCAATTAACCACGAGACACTAAACAAACAGTAACTTTTATAATAATCTCTCGAATGGCCTACCTGCCTCCGCACAAACCAAGCAACAATCCATGAACCCTCGTCTTTTTCCCTTGTTCCACAAGTGTCCTCAACTCTTCCTTGACATCCGCATGCTTCTCGGCCAGCGCAACGCCACACACCACAACGCGCGAACAGAGCGCAAAGACCTCCGGCTTCGACGTCCAGCCCAGCACCCCGTCGTCCGTCCCCGCCTGCGCACAGAGGGTCCGAAGGCCCGCGATCGTCCACTGAAGCAGTGCCGCGACCGCCGCGTCGTCGTCACCGGCGTACGCGAGGGTCCGGAAGACGTCCTTCCAGCGCAGCGATTCGCGGACCTCGTCGATGTACAGGTTCTGCTCCTCGACGACAAAGAGCGAGTCGTCGAAGCGCATCGCGCGGGCTAGATCCGCCTCGGCGGGGTCCCAGCTGCTCAGGATCGTTGTCGGGTCTTTGATCTGCGCCCACACGGCTGGTTGCCCGACCATGCGGCAGGCCACGTGCGTGCGGAACTCGGCGGTTTCTCCGTACTGTTTGGCCAGCCACGATAGGAGTCGCGTACTGGCTTCGATGGAGACGAGCGGCTTGCCGAGGATAGGGGCCGTGGCGGAGGCTGCGATGTCGCGGATCTCATCGTCGTCGTCGTTGAGATAGTCGTAGAGGGCTAGGAGCCATGGCAGGTTGGCGGGAGACTGGGATGATAGTGACGAGTTCGAGGTGAAGGATAGGATGGCCTGGATGCCTGCCATACGCGTATCGAAGCCCTGGAATTATGTTAGAATGGATATTGGAATAAGGGAAAAGGGTGTGACTCGCGTTATCTATTGAACCGGCATTGCTCATCATTACACCCCAGGATCTGAGCCACTGTTCGGTGTTCTGGTCGGGTGCATCTTGACTCTGTGTAACAAGTGCCTTGATGAGAGGACCGCTGGTACGAATAACGGCATCTGCCAAACTTGGGTTCAGTGGCTTGCTCTGCAATTCAGTCCATAGTGATGTGAGCGCATCCCTGGTCGGCAAAGAACCCGCGGCCTTATTCTTCGCTATTCCGTCAAGTACAGCAGTGAGAATGTTCAGCGCAACAGCCCGAGGCTCTGCGGCATCTGTTTCGCGAAGGGTTGTCAAGCAGAGCTCAACAACTTGTGGCGCCGCGTCGGTACTGGAAATAGAATCCATCCCGGCTTCAACATTCACGAGTATGGTTTGCAGCACATCGCAGGCGACGTTTATGTCGCTGTTCAGCAATGCTTGCATATCGAGATTCGAGTGAGACCCTGCTAAGGACAACGTCTGTTCCATCTCGTAAGCGGCATATGCCTGCGCTTGCTTGGATTCCATCAGGGCTAAAGGTATCGCTCTCGAGCGGACGGCGGGACAAGAAGGCGAGCAGCTGTAGCCCACCTCAATCAAGCCGATTTCAGGAGTGCTGTTGTTGGACCTTTTGTTGCTTGTCATTGTATTCAGGAAGCTGATGATCTCAAAATAGACAGCTCGTGCTTCTGCGCAAGTCTGAAAGCTGGCCGGTGTCTGTGATACTTCGTGGATGAGATCAAACATATCGTCAGGGTAGTGCTCTGATGCTCGAGGTCAGCTCATGATGACTTCTAATCTAGGTATACGACTTACTGAACAGTTGATCGGGCATGGTATCAAGTAGCCGCTCGAGCAAGAATTTGAACGTCAAGAGCGCGCCATGTAGCTTATTAGCTGACGTGCGAGACTCTGTTAGGAGTGTTCTGATATTCTCAAACCAGTCCGCATGTAGTAGGAAAGAGCAGAGTGTTCTAGCTGCAATTTCCCTCACGTGCCAGAAATGACTACCGATATACCAAGCGACAATACCGTATAGCTCATCCTTGAACTCTTGCGGCGGTCCGGCTCTGCGAATGATATCTAGCGCAGGGAACACAGACTCTGCCGTTGTCATTTCTTTCGAGACCTCGGTTGTGTTCTGTGTCGACTTGAGGAGATTCACTAGCAAGACCGGGAGGGACTTGTATTTGTGCCAAGCGACTCTTGTGGTTCGGCCGTCCCAACCTGCCTCCATCGAGGTTTTGCTTTCGCTGGTTCCGAACAAGCAGTCAATTAGGCTTCTTAACAAGATCAAACCACAATTGCGGATCGCCCAGCTAGAACGAAATATTAGTATAGGTCTTCGTCGAAGTCGGGCTATTCTTACATCTCGGACTTGAGACTGTTTGCAGCCAGTTGCAAACAGTCGGTCAGATAAGGCTCCGCTCGTCTGCTCAACAGTGAGCTCTTGAAGATGTCTTTGATGCAATTGGTTGCATGGACTTGAGGTAGGTTAGAGCCATCCGTCTCAGTAATACGTGCAGGCTCCTGCGCGATATCCTGTAGGCTTTGCATGACGGTGTGAAATGCCGGATCATCAGTATTCGATGATAGAATGCCAACTATGAGCGCAGGGATGCCGGCCGATCTCCTCGTGGTCGATGCTTGAGTATAAATACAGTCCAAGGCACCCTATAATTATGAGAAGGAATCTCGTCAACGGGCGATGGATTTTCTTACCTTGTACCACGTGGGAAGAAGCGCACTGCTGTTGCCTGATGATACGGCAGAGTACTTCACCAACTGGCAGCAGCTTGTGAACGTCTGGGACACGGTGGTGAAGGCGCCTCTATGCCTTAAATTGGATAGTTGCTCGAAAGTCAAATTTCCAATCGTTTCAAACTCATCGTAGGTAGGCTTGATGAGCCCAGCCTGATTTGAGCGAACATTACTGGCGATGATCCGTAAAAGGTGACTGTTTCCGACTCAGTTATGGCCACATCAAAGCTCTGGGCAATTGGGAATGTCAGACCTTGACTCATGAATCGCTCGAAAGCT
The DNA here is from genome assembly GCA_039778275.1 of Seiridium unicorne. Classification (NCBI taxonomy): domain Eukaryota; kingdom Fungi; phylum Ascomycota; class Sordariomycetes; order Amphisphaeriales; family Sporocadaceae; genus Seiridium; species Seiridium unicorne. The sequence goes on from JARVKF010000090.1 coordinate 87,947, forward strand.
GTAGCTCAAAAGATCCTTCGTGTCCAGTTCATCCACCTCTTCTAATTCCTCTGGCAAATGACCTTCGGGCGAGTCATCGCAAAGCACGAGCCTGACCGCTTGCCATATCCTCTGGCAGCTACTCACCGCACGGGACTGCAGCGAAGCTAGAACTTGAAGATCTTCCACAGAGTATTTAGTACTCGACAACGACTGCCAAACATACCTGATTGGATTAGCTAGTCACTTCTCTCTAACACTACTGACAATAAGATACATACCGAAGAGCAGCAAAACCCCCGTGAATGGGTGCTTCCAGCACAGCATCCGCCAGGTTTGTCTCAGCAGCCAAAAGTTTAGCCTCGATATCGGCTAATATCCTGGCAGATATTGCCAGTTTTCCATGTCCAGATGTTGTCCATCGGCAGAGTATCTCATATGATCTCGCAACTCCGTCTGAATGGTCAGCTCGAGAAGTCCTGCTTGCGAGTTTACTCGCTCTTGCGCAGAATTCCTCAAGTTCTTGTAGCATTGGCTTTGACAGCCCCGATACTGCTTTTTGAGAGCCCTCAGATGATAACAGTACCAACAAACTTGCTGCAGTTTCCCTAACATCGTCGAATGGATCCATGATTAGATCTAGAACGGATCTCAGCCAGACAGCATCTACCAGAGACAAGTTGCCATCGGAATCAGTCACATCTTGGTTAGCATGAAGACCCGATTTCAGGATGAATTCCATAGCTTTTAGTGCCGTTATATGTCGTTGATACGAGGCAGTCGGGATCAACTCATTCTTGAGGAAGTCGAAATACCAGCTGAGGAAATTCTTGTGTCTCTGTAGAAGATGTCGTAGCTCGGTGATCTCCTCACTACGAGAGCCTTTGACATCATTCTTCGTCTTCTTCACTTTACGATCTATATCCCGACTAATACCGGCAATTGCGCCAAGTATCCTGGTGACCATATTCCTGGAGTAACCGAGGACGTCATATCGAAACTTAGCATCGCCGTCCGCGTGAAATGCTGGGAGATGTGTCTCAAGCAACTCCAGAGATGCAATAGCATATGGTTTCGTGGTCGAAGGCGACGCGATAAGGATCGACACAGCTGATGATCGGGCCTCCTGGGAACTATGAGACAATATGTCCTCCAGTGTATCTTTCTGTAGATGTGTGACACTATCCGAATTGAGATTTCCTGTGACATCAACAGTGAGACCAGCAGCTGGCAACATAAAAGGGGCAAGATGAACTCACCAGTAAGAGGTTCACCCACCACGCCGACCTTCTTTCCCGCTTCTAGTGCGGCTAACCAAATTATTGAAGTGGTATCCAGATTAGACTGGTCCTTAGTAAGACTTTGCAAAGATGATAGAAGGTCAAGGTATCTCAACATCTGTTCTTTGTCTGATGTGAATAATGGCACGAGCGTATATAGCTGGATGGGCTCAAGGAGCTCAATATCAGCATCCAAACCAGTGCACAAAAATCTGTGCCATGAATCTGGGAGAAACCTGGTGCTTTCATTCTCCAACCACGGCCCCGAGAAAATGGTTGCTAAAAGCTTCCCAGCTATGGGACAAATGTGCTTCATCTGCATCCAGTGGAATATCCTAGATATAAACTTGTCCCAACTCTCATGTTGCTCTTCTGAGGTATTATGGACAATCTGGTATGCACCGATCACTTGAGATAGGTAAAATACCCCTTTCTGTAGAAAGTAATCCAGAGCGGTAAAGGCAGACTTCACGGCAGGCTTGACGGACTTCAAGGTGATAAAGGATACAATGTCAGTCAAAAGCCTTGTCTTGATAGCCGTGCCAATCTGGGGCTGCAGGTTTTTCAGAGTGGTGGTTTTGAGGAAGTCAAGCACGAGGCGCATGGAACGATGCTGATCTTGCTCGTTCCATTCCACATAGAAATTGAAGAGAACGTCGGCCGTCTGTTGAGAGAATGCATACTCTCTCACTGTGGAGGATTGGGACCTGGAACATTGTTCGACAAATCCGCAGAGCTTAACACAAGCGTGCCCGGACGATTGCTTTGGCTTGGCAGCGGTTTGCAGCAATTCCTCAAAGATATCATTGGCATACCTTTTCTTATAAGCAGCCATCCATCAAGTCTTTCACAAAAGAAACCTACGAGACTTGTGCGGTTGTTGGTTTCTGCTCGATCCAAGTCACAGCACTCCTTGGGTTGAAGGTCGCCTCCTGCAGACCAGGGTAGGGCTCGCGGGCCACAGTAGCGTCCATGTTGCTTCGTTCCTCGGAAGATTTTCTAGTAAACAAGAATCCCCTGTTCTGTACGTATTACATTCAGACCAGATTCCGGGCACGACCTGGACTCCGGGAGAATAAGGTGAACCCAGGCGCCGCTGGGCATCGAGCTAGTTGTACCTGAGCTCAAATGATAATGTTTATATAACTAGCATGTTGTGAAGGAAACCTAGCGTTTTTGTGGCCCTTGAGAAAGGTTGCGGTTGCGGTTGCTGGTATTCCAGATTCCTGGTCGGTTTAATATCCAGTCAAAGGATTGCCAGTGGTGGTTATGATGGTTCGGAAATTTTAGATATTCCAAACTAGTTAAACTACTGCTCAAAAATGGTGCATGCGCATGCGCCTGCGGTTTTGTGCTTTGCAGGTGCCCCAAAGTCCTTTGGAAAGACCCACCGACCGCAAAAGAACGACGAGCCATACCCCTGTTGTGAGCACGGGCCATGTGCCTTAATCGCGGACCAGATTTTTTTTATCGTGTCGGCCGCCGGCGAGCTTCAACCTTTTCTGGCCAGCTCGGTAGCCGCACGGCGACATCACCCCAACATCTTCCACACCTGGATCCGCCTTCCTCCGCGACTGACTTCTTGCGCATACACTTCTGCTTGTAATTTGTTCATATCGGATCTCCTCATTACACCAAACACAATGTCTATTTGGGAGACGCTCACCGGACGCAAGTCATCGTCGTCGACCCCTAGCGATCAAACTGCGCCAGCCCAGACACCCACCACATCCTTCTCGCCGACACCATTCGATCCGTCGGAAGCTCAAGGCGTCGACCAGTTCCTGAAGAGCTCTGCCTTTGCCGACCCCTCGCAATTACACCCTCTAGCCGGCCTGAATAGGGACGGCTTGGAGTACCTCACCCTCGAAGATGCGCAACTGTCAGACCTGCCCGGCTCCCAGTCTGTCATCCCCTCTCGAGGCTTCAGCGACGACCTCTGTTACGGAACTGGTATTACGTATCTATCTGCCCTGACGATAGGAGGTGCTTGGGGTCTACAGGAGGGCTTGAGGAGGTCTGCGGGCCAGCCCCCGAAACTGCGCCTGAACTCGGTACTCAACGCCGTTACGCGTCGTGGACCGTTCCTCGGAAACTCAGCCGGTGTCGTTGCCATTACGTATAACTTGTTCAGTTCGGGTATTGGATACGTAAGGGGCAAGCATGATGCATTCAACACAATCCTAGCAGGTGGACTGAGTGGTATGGTTTTCAAGAGTACAAGGGGTCTGCGACCGATGTTGATCTCTGGAGGTGTGGTTGCATCGATTGCTTCGGCGTGGGCGGTATGCCGAACCTCTTTATCTCCCGTTGCACAGTGACCCATGCTGATCATCAATCAGGTTACCAAGCGAGCGTTCTTTTCGGGACCTGAGGAGCTTGAGCAAAAGCTATAATCATGACTTCTTCCAGATCTCGGATCTCGAAACACAGTGGCCGCAATATACCGGCTACAGGCTTCTCGGGTATACAATGTACGATACTGGGACTTCACCCGAGGTCTCATTACACCATGTAATCACTTCTATCTTTTGGTCTAAACAATGGTGCCTCCTTTGGTTGGTCGCATAGCGAATGGATCATCTCTCCTCTGACTGGACGTATGTAAAATAGATGGCTAAGCGCATTAGAAAGGCATTCCATGGCTGTGGATGTGGAGGGTTAGGCGTTCTAGTCAGCTCTGGGGTGGCAATTGACTTTTTATGACCTTGAATACCGCTTCCTCGTCGTTTGGTAGTCCAAGGAGGCAGGTGCAAGCCCGCCAGCCCTCAATACCACAAAGTTCTCGACCACAAATTTGAACAGTCCCTCCAACTTCTCATCAACGATTTCGGCTTGATGGCCCATTGATCAATCGCTCAGCAGCAACCATTGCGTGCGCTCTAGCACTAGTCCAGCTGTTTGCAGTACTGAAAGGCCATACACGGCCTCCGAACTGCGGGCCCTTGAAAGGCCAGGCGATCATATTTTCACGCAAGCTGTTTCATATTCACAATCCCAACATCAACCCACTGGTGCTTTCAACGCCTCTCATTCTTTGGACCACCGGTCCTGCGAGCTACAATGTCAGTCACACCGGAGCAGCTCAAGAACCTGCTAGTCTCGTACTATGCTTCGAGCTGGCGTTCGAATGGGACTACAGTGACTATGCAGGAGATGATGAGCCAGACCTTCCGTTTCGACCCTAATTATTCAGCCGAAAAGGATGATGGTGGTGGAGAGATACAGTCGCAACCCCGCGAACTCTATCTATCCATTCAGAACTCAGATCTCTATCTTCGCGTCCGTTGCGACGATTCGGCTCCCAAGGATGCTGAACTCCAAGCTCATTACGCAGATCTGAAAGCTTTCATTCTCAAGAACCCTGACGTGGTAGCTGCGATGTTTCCGCTGCTGGATCAAGATATTGAGCGACGCGGCTTGATCGAGGGGGTCGATTCGAAGCCACTGGCTCGTTTGAACATGAAAGAGAAGGTAAATGGAACCATGTTTGTTCTCGATCACGAGGTTGACACTGGTATCCATATAGCTGCAACTTCTTGCAAGGCACCAACTCCAGCTTGCCAAGATATCGCTTCCACCCGAGTCCACAAAGGAGACGAAGCTGAAGGTCTGTCTTCTAAAGATTACTGGCCCAGACAAGACCGAATTCGAATTTCATGAAGCCAGTATATCCGGGAAACAGGGCGAACATGAGGGCTTCCTTGCTTGGCTGAACTCCATCGCAACCCCCAAATGCGCAGCAATAACGAACTATGATGCGTATGACTGCATGCAGAGCATCTGGGATCCCCCGAGTCCAGCCTCCATGCAGAAATATATGTCTATGCCCTGGCCCCCCGAGACGAGTTCTCAGGACTGTACCCGCTGGTCGTACAAGAAACTCATGAACAAAGGCAAGACAGGAGAGCTCACGGGCGATTGGCGTGGCCTGGAGACATAGGAAGACTTCCAACGCCTGCTCGATGAATTCTCTAAGGAACCTGAGGCGCAGCCAGCTTTTATCAAGGTAAGGGCTCAACCTAGTATCATTCTTATGAGACGCTTCTAATCGATCCTTCGGCAGACACATAAGCTTGAAGAGTATCGCGCTCTACACACCGAAGACGAAGGGATGGGTCAAGATCTGCCTTTGTGAAGGGAGGCCGAAGAATGATGGGACGGGTTCGGTCCAATCTACAAGGCACTGAGAGCATGAAAGCCGATATCGAGTAACTGGAAGCTAGGAGAGGCCAGAAATCGAGTATCCCATTGCACAGAGCACGGTATGACTCTCCGGATAACATTTGGATCGTGCTCGATGTTTGTTAATGAGGGGAGGTGAATTGGTACTTCTCCGGTATTCATTCAAGGACTTTGTTATGGGAAGAGGCATACTTGGCGTAAGAAATGTGTATAATAGGCCTCTCAGGAGAGAAACTGCACATGGAAACCTGTTAAGCTTCCGAGAATGTCATCGGATTAGAGAAACAGGTACAATGTAGTACTTGTGCATAGGGAGAGATGCTATCCTACATACAGGCGGCTGGTAATAATAAACACTATGAGGAAAAGGGAGGTGCAAACGAACTTAATTCACTGGTTAACGTAGTAAGCCCGCTTGGTTATGCTGAAGTTGGACCAACTCAAAAGCACCAGTTGCAAAATTCTGTTCTAAACTAGATTGGATTGGGACGATGTGATCTCAGACCCCAAGATAATTGCATTTAAGCAAATGAAGATCCAGCCACGTAATTCATCAAGCGCGATCCACACAGACGTGAAGCTACTTCCAATTTTGTCTGACTTGCCATCATCAAGAGAGGGCAGACAACAAAATCTATCGCAGCCAGACGGCATCATCAGACAATATTCTATCACCCATTTGCTTTAAGCACCACCAAATACTCAAGAAGACGACAGAGACGACGCAGGCGCCATGTGTCTCTCGTGCTGGCCAGTGAAAGACATTGTTCTCGAAGAGGATGATGCTCCTGAGCAGCGGCGTCGACAACAGATGTTCCAATACGTGTGGAATGGCCAACAATGGGTGCCCAGAGTTGGAAATACCGTAAGTGCCTCTGTTATCTGATCTGAACGTAACCCTCCGGCTTCTATGTGAACTTGCTAAGGTGGGTTCACAATCGAATAAACGGCTTCAACAAGAATTCACTTCATCCTCCACCAACAAAAAATATTGAACACAACACCACAATAAAGCCACTGCCACATCCCCCACTCGCAACTTAGAAAGATGTTTTCCTTCAGCTACACAATTCTCTAATCCTTCGTGTATCGTACCCTACGCCTTACCCCCTCCTTGAAAACCCTCGCAAAAATCTCTTTCTTGAGAGAGACCGATTGGCACTCCGCCTTCCTGGGTTACCCAACCGCACATTCAGTCTACAGCTGAATATAATCTCTACTGTCCGGGAATCCGCACAAGTCCTTGAGCTGCAAATTTCTCCTCCACGTCAACAATATCACAATATCACGATGTCAGACGAGAAGGGCAGAAAGGTCAAGAAGACCACCATCTCGAACGAAATACCCGTTCGTCAGCATGCTCGGACCTCTGGCAACAGCGAGTCTACGAGCTATGCCAGCGCCGGCACGGCCAGTGATCCCAGCATTCCAGGTCCCGGTGTTCAGAATACTTTGCAGTACCCCAGTGGCAATGGCAATGGTGGTCACGCCTTGGGTGGTGTGAACGGGCCGCATCCGACCTTTGGCCAGCAGCACAATCTTCACCAAACAGGCAGCATCAATCGACAATTCCAGCAGAATCAAGCTCCCCAAGCTGGCTTTTTCTACCAGAATTCAAATCGTCTGCCCCACCACGGAGCTTTCCAGCTTCATCAGCACCACAACCCATATCTGATCAACCACACTCCACCCAACTTGGTCAGTCACATTCACACTTGTCAACCATACTTTAATCCTTACATTGTAAGAACCGCATTCGTCCCTCCTCCCATCCACACGATGGCCGACTACGGAAATGGTGCCATGCCTAATACAGGCCAAAACTTCCAGCCGCCCGTCCCAGACACCACCTACGGCCCGATCCCCCACGTCTACCGACCTCGCTTCGATAGCGGTGTCCAGGCCATGCCCGGCGCTGGTCCGGCATTCTTGCCTCCTCAGTCGGCGCCGTGCACTTGTCCTTATCCTGCAGCCCCCGCCCCGGTTCTCTTCACCCCGCCGCAGGTTTGTGTTTACCATCAAGAAGCAGTTCCGATGAACTTCACACTCCCTCTTCAACAGCAAGCGCCCTGCTTCTTCCCTTACCAAGCAAGTCTCTCATCCGAGTTACTATCCTATGAGATTTTGATGAAATTTGCGTCTCCTTGTGACCGAGGAGCCATGATCACCATGCCTCTCCTGAACAATTTAGCAGTCCAATCTCTTCCTTGAATTTCATTCAGAATCAGTTTTTGAGTAATTTGCTAACCATTACTTCTTCAGCAGGTCCAGCCCGGTATCGCAACCGCTCCCATGTCTATCCCCATGATGTCGCACCAGCCTCAGCCCATTGTGGTTCAAGGTGGTCAGCCCATGCATGGCATGCCTGCAATGATGCCCTCTCAGGGTATTCCTGCTGTCATGTCTGCTCCGGGTATGCCTCAGCCGGTCGGCAGTGTCATGGGTGGCTATCAGCCTCAGATGTTTCCAGGTAACTATGCTCCTGGAGTGTCTCCCCCTGGCATGCTTCCTCCCGACATCATGGGCATTGGTCGTACACAGAACGAACAAACGTGCGATCTGCTTGAGTCCATGCAAAAAGACAACATTCTTGAGGCACAGGACATCAAGCCTGCCGATGATGACCCCGCTCGCATGTACATGTGTCGAGAACTGGATGGTAACTGGACCAAGCGTTCCCGATTCACCATCGATAATCTACCTTGCCGTTGGTACATCACTCCTTGGGGTGGCTTCTATGCAGTCCGACTAGAGGACTGAAGGGTCCGTTGTTGGTTAGTTTCTCACACGTATTTGGTGTCCTCTGCTAATTTTTTTTCTTTATTTTTTTTAGTCGTCGATTGCCGGCCATTTACCCCTGGCTCGATCCCCGTCGTCGGTGCAACGATTCGACAAATATTGGGACGTGCATTTCGTAAGTTTCTAGCCATACTCATATAACCATTGTGCACTAACTCAGTGCTTAGGGAAACGATATTCTGCTTGTCTATTTTCATTTCCTTTCTCGAGACATAAGTGGATCACCAAAGAGGGCCCTACAGAAGCCCGCATAATAGAGCTGGTGGAGCATTAGCCCCAAGTTACTGGCTGGATTTCAGACGTCTCGGTCGTCGATGATAAGCACTTTGGCGGCAACAAAACAGGCAGCGGTCAAGGGGCGATCATGGTCTTTTAATAACCCTTCTTGATGATGAGGGTTTGCGTGATGGGTATCCCACTTAGAGGCAAAAGAACATACCGGACAAGACACAAAATGCTACTATGGTTCATGATAAGAATTTTTTGTGGATACTACTGCTATAGATTTTGTTAAGACCATCTTTTAGTCACATTAGGACGTTTATGTCGCTGGTATCTCGTGTCTACCTGCATTGCATATTCGCTTCCTCTTAGCGGCAGATTCCCTCGGCCTCTGCCGTAGGGATCCCCTGCCAAACATACCTGGAGGCATACCCCACAACACCCACGGCGTGAGCGTGAGCGTGGTGGCCGTGTCCTCCGCAGGTCGAATGTCTCCTCGAAAGGAAGGTCAACGACAACCCCACAGGGACCTTCTCCATAGTAGAGCTCTGTCAGAACCAGATGCTGAACATGGTCACCGTCCTCGCGTTACTGGTCTTCCATTGCTACTTGGTACCATTCACGCGCATACGACGACTCTTATCTTGATGCAGACTGTGCAGGCCATATTCATCGCAGTCGCCCGATTATTGCACAACAACGGCTTTGCTTTGTCGAGAGTGCAACCTGACGGTGCTGTCCGCAAAGGAATCATGTGGTGATGACGAGGCCTGGATCATTAGCTTTGACGGCTTTACTTTCTGTATTGCGTACCGAACATCCTTGCTCCCGAGAGCTTGGGTGTGCCGAAAGATAGACCGGAGCACTACCGCAACCAAAACTTGCAAACACACGTGTTACACAGGTAACTGGACAAAGGCTCCAGGCTCTGGTTCAAATTGTGTCTTGACTCCCCGAAAAATATGGAGAGATAGCCAACAACACGAGATCTGAGCGTGCTATGCGGAGACATGAGCTGGCCAAGACTGGAGTTCTGTAGCGCCCTCTAGGATGATCACCGCCAGGGTAACGCACTGGGTTTCCCGATCCGTGGCCCTGTCGCCGCGAGCCCACCACCATTTGAGCAATGCGGCTCCCGCATCTGGCATGTGAGACACTGCTGGTATGCATGACATACGCACTCCAAACCTTCGGCCATACAACGGCTGCGGGCCACGATGATACCCTGGGGGGTTAGTTGCCGCCGTGGCAGGGCCCTCTGGAGGTTATTCCTGTCTTCGCTACGGGCGAGACTGGTGGGTCCAGGTATAGGCGTACGTAGTCAGTCAGATGCCAAGGCGCGCATCGCAGTAGCATCGCAATGGGCCGTCCGATGTGCGGAGAATGATCAGTTCTCTCCAAGTGGTGCTCTGATGCACCAAGGATGCCTGGATGGTGCTGACCTCCCCTATATGATTCTAGCGCTATCATGAGTGCCGGTGGTACTCCTCCATAGCGAGCTGGATTGAGCGGGAACGTTGGCGAAATGTGTGGATGCTTCGTCCGGAGACATACGTCGGGCAGAGACATAATTCCGCTTGTCTCTCTCGCCTCCCGGGACGCACCGATGGTATATACTTGGCCCTGCCGTCCGCACGTGGGTTGTTTGATGTCACTTCTAATCTCGCTCGTCTTTGATGCCCTCCAACTGGAGCGGTCCCTCGCTTGTCTTGTATGAATCTTAACTCCTATTGCTGACACTAATCTGTCACATCGTGGAACCGCACATACACGACCATGGCACAAGGCGACGATGACCGGGGCCCTGAGATCTTCGACGTGACGCTGTCACTGCTGGTGATATCGACCATCGCGGTGGCGTTGCGATGCTACGTGAGGATTGCTATACTCAAGTCCTTTAGAATTGAGGACTACTTGGCACTGGCAACATTGGTAAGCCTAGCCTCAATAAGCATGAGCAAAAGTCATCAATCTAGTATCCAGACTAACACAGGCCAGGCCTCCTTCGCATTCTTCTGCGCCTGCGTTTTCCTGAGCGTTGAGCACGGCGCCGGCAAACATCTGCTCGCCGTGCCATTCTCCAACCTCTCCGATGCCCTCCTGGCTCGGTGGCTTGGCGAAATTGCTTACATCCTGACCTCTGTCTTCCTCAAGTTCACCGTGGGCATCTTCCTCTTGCGCATCTGTTCCCGTCAATGGCAGACTACGGTCATCTGGGGTGTCTTGGCGATAGTGTTGATCTTCAATATTGTCTACATGTTCATCGCCATCGCCCAATGCCAACCCATCGACTACTTCTGGAACAGGGTAACCTCGGTCTCCATCAAAGGTACCTGCGTTTCAAAGGAACTGGGCTCGGGCTCGACGTATGCCGCCACGGCAGTCAACGCGTTTGCGGACTTGACATTGGGGCTGCTTCCCATTGCGCTTGTATGGAACGTGGAGTTGAACAGACGTGCCAAGATATCTGTTGCTGGAATCTTGGCGCTCGGTATTCTGTAAGTCCCTCTCACATGTCATGTCCTATCTTCGAACCTCATATTCAAAGAAGACCAAAGCTGACAAGAGCCGATTATAGAGCCTCAGCAGCAACACTAGTCCGCATTCCCTACGTCTGGCAATTGACCCACAGCATTGACTTCTTGTATGTCTTCACCGACTTCACCATCTGGAGTACGGTCGAGAACGGCGTGGGTATCATTGCCTCCTCGATCGCAACCCTGCGTCCCCTCTTCCGCAAGGCCGTGGACCTAACGCGCGGCTCATCGGCACCAGCTCACCCGGCGCGCTATTCAGGAACGGTCAGACGTGACTCGGTCCGAGGCACGGTGTTCCATTGCCGAGGGCTGAGTGAGGACTACGACGTTGAGAAAGCGCAGAGGCACAGCAGGAGGAAAGTCGTGGTGAGCGGGGAGGTGGATCTTGAGAAGCCGGAACCCGCATTGATCGGGAGCGACAAAGGAAAGGAGAAGGAAACGAGCCCACAGAGGGTAACGTTCGATCACCAGAGCACCAACAGTGGATGGTCGTGGAACTCGAGAGATCCGCGCAACTCGAGGAATCACGGCGTGGGAGAATGGGTTGAGGACTGGGGCGACTCGGCAAGGTCGTCGAGGAGTCGCCTGGTGTCTGCCAGGTCAAGTCGAAGGACGACTTGGTAATTCCCGATCCGTCTTTTTCTGAAGATCTAAGAACTGGATCAAAATTGACGAAGACGGTTATGGTGGTGCATTCCCGTGGTAATGTGTATGGCTTGTTATGATTTGCATGAAGTTTGGAGTTTGGAGTTTGGAGTTCCACGAATTTCATGATATTCTGATGACGATATGAGGGTGTACATAGGAGAGGAACGTCTGGGCTGAGCTGGGCGGTCGGGCGGTGGCAATTTGTCTAGGCGGTTTACACACTCTTTTACCATGGCTCGGAGATTCTGGCGTACAGCGCGATACCCCTGAAGCTCTTTGAGCTCCCGTCGGTCGTTATAGATAGATGTGGCACGTTGTATTTTAGAGATGAGCTACGCTCTTCTGAAAGCTAGAGACTGTAAATACGGGAACGAGATACGATTTCATGAGGTGCTAATCTGAAAAACGGAGAGTAAGGATTTGTGATGATTGGTAAGTAATGAGCCAAGTTAAAGAAGTGGGCATGCACTTGAGGTCTATCCAATTACCCACTATATTTCCTTCCGTCTGCGTTGTGATCCTGAGACAGTCCAATAATATATCCATCTAACTGCTTTTAGATAATGGTATGCCGGCTACCACTAATTTGGGATTATGCCCAGTGCGTGATAGTATTTATCTCTGCACCTAAGCAGCCATGTATTTTCTCTATGTCAGCGCAAGGGAGCGGTGCTGCGCCTGCTGGCTGCATAGTTAGCCGACAGACATAACATGGTTTTGCGGCGCTCGTAACGCCAACGAATAGTCATCACCCGTCAAGCGGTGCGAATGATCAAGTTATATCCTGACAGATGACAGATCAAGAGGAAACTGGGTTTTTGCTAAGTTCATTATTATTTGACCTACTGTGTCGAACCAAGTTGGATTATGATTGTTGGGTGTCATCATAGCCCAGCAACTCATTCCAGCAACCTCATACTGTGACGAAAAAGCTAGTCCATGGTTTGACCTTCCTGGCCGTACCATGGAATCAATCTCGACTTTTCTCTCTTGGAGGAACGTAGCTGTTGCCGCCGTCGTCTATCTTGCCAGCCTTTCCTACTACCGCCTCTATCTCCATCCCCTGGCTCGATTTCCCGGTCCGAAGATAGCTGCGCTTACGCGCTGGTATGAAGCCTACTACGATGTCGTGCAGAACGGGCAGTACATCTCCCGTGTGGAGGAAATGCACAAGAAATACGGTAAAGCTCCGTCTTAATTCCATTTTAACTAATATCACCATTAAAAAAAACTCTCGTGCACCCCTTTGTTGACTCGAGGGCCTGTCCCCTCCGCCACGTATAGGCCCAATCATCCGCATCAGTCCCTACGAGCTGCACGTCCACGACCCGGCCTTCTTCGAGCAGCTCTACCGCCAGGACGGGCGCTGGGACAAGTACGCATGGGCGTACGACGCCTTCGCGGGGCCGGGCGCCACTGTCTTCACCGCGGAGCACGACCTGCACAAGGCCCGCCGGCAGCCGTTGAACTCGTACTTTGCCAAGGCCAAGGTGGCCAAGCGGCAGGATCTCATCAAGCGGAACGTAATCAAGCTCTGCGGGCGGCTCTCCGAGTTTGCTACTGCTGCTGCTTCGGACAAGGCGACAAAGACGGTCAATCTGGGCGCGGCCACGAGCGCGTTCGCGCGCGATACCGCTTCCGAGTTCATCGTTGGCAAGAACTACAACAACCTAGACGAGGACGACTTCAATGCGGGCATCACCGTCGTCTTCCAGGGCTCGGGACAGCTGTGGAGGATCACCAAGCATGTGCGCTGGTTCTCTCCCACCCTGATGGCAATCCCGAAGGACTGGGTCATCAAGACGGCCGACAAGGCCACCAGCAACCTTTTTCGCTTTTTGCAGGTAAGATTTTTTCTGCCTCCGACCCCTTAGATCATGAAGGTCTCGGTTGTTGACGTTGCGTTAGCGAGGTGAGCAAGACGTCAAAGAAATCATGGCATCTGCATCGTCGTCCACTGCCAAGGATTCGGGCCCCGAGCTCCCTCGCACCATAGTCCACGATATCCTCGACTCCGGCCTCCCGCCGGCAGAGAAGACCTTCTACCGGGTCAGTACGGAGGTGGAGGCCATCATGTTCGCGGGCTACGAGACGACGGCCTCGGTGCTGCGGCTCGTCTTCTTCCACGTCTTCAGCGACGGCGAGATCCTGGCCCGGCTCCGGGCCGAGCTCGCCGCCGCCTCCATCCCGTCCGAGCCCGGCGCCGTCGACGCCAGCGCGCTCGAGAAGCTGCCCTACCTGACGTCTGTCATCATGGAGGGGCTGCGGCTGTCCCCGGGCATCGCTGCGCGCATGCAGCGCATTGCGCCCGACCGGGACCTCTTCTATGACAGGTGGCGTATTCCCGCCGGCACGCCTGTGGGCATGACCAGTGTATTATTACACACGGATGAATCTTTGTATCCGGAGCCGAGACGCTTCAATCCTGACAGGTGGGTGGATGGTGGATCGCAGAGGAACATCAGCAAGTCGTACGCGCCGTTCTCACGTGGAACGAGAGTGTGCTTGGGAATGCAGTAAGTCGACTTCTATTTTCTGTTCCTTTTTTTCCTTAACTCGTGAATCATGGTCATTTGGGGTGGCTCTGCTAATCATGCTGCCTGGATGCATAGCTTTGCCTGGGCCGAGATGTATCTTGCACTGAGCGCTCTGGTCCAGCAATTCGACTTCAGTTTCGAAGGCGCGACCGCCGAAGACTTTCACTGGGCTAGTGACCAGTTCGTTATAGGGACACGCGCACATGGTGCCTTGCATGCCCGCGTCAGTCATCGCCGGTCCTAGTCATACGAGATAGAGCATGCATACTTGAACGGGACTTGCTTGAGATGAGACTCTTGGGCTTTGTTGGACAGGGGGAGTGGGCTCACCCCTCAAACTGGCGAACGATTTACATATTATCAGCAAATCTCGGCTGGAGGATTGGCGTATACGAACTATCTCTGATTTGTGAGATATTCATAATCCTAGTCTCCCCTACGGAATAATAGCTCAATGAGCGTGCTCGTCATGATGAAAACTGCGCCGGCCAATGTTCCGCCAGAGAACAATGTACTTATTATCTTTCTATTTTGTATAAAATGAAGTTTGCCTATTGCAACTCGAGCCTATTTTGGGACAGTGCTAGATTCATGCCGATGACCTCGACCGTTCCGTCCCAAGAGTCTCCAGCACTGATTTGAGGTGTCCGAAAGTGGAGCCAAATTTTTAACCTCGTTCGAGGTCATGTCCAAAACATTCTCATCATATCAATATTCACATCTTCCACATCTACATCCCCAGTGATTCGCATTTCTCCTTCTTATCTAGACACATAAAAACCAGCACGATGTGATATGGGTCCCGACCCAGCGCAACCAAGCGCGCACCCAGCGGCCCTAGCCAAACTGCAGCCCCTCGTCGCCATCTTGGCCGGCTTCAACCACCGCAACAAGAATCAGCACCGGCACGCGCGCTGGTGGGCCGCCTTCAACTCCCTGCGCCGGAACGTGAGCAGGCTGATTTCGGAGCTCGAGGTTGCGGCTCAGAAGGCCCAGAAATCCTCCGGTTCGGGCAAGAAGCGCAAGCGCGAGGGGAAGGATGCCGACGGGGAAGGGAGAGAAGGCGCGGTGGAGGAACGGGCGAAGTGGATGAGAGATTACGCCGTCCCGGAAGCTTATCTGTAAGTATCTATCATTAAGGATGCGTCCGAAGCGCTGCATTCGGGGGCTCTATCAAAAGACGGAGTAGCTGACGAGAGATGTTAGTCCTTTCTCGCAACTGGCCGCAGACAACCAATTTGCGGTTTTGGGCATCGTGCTGCTGGGCGTGCTCGCATCGGTACGCGAGGCGTGCGTACAGCTTGCCGGAGAGGCAGATCCCGAGGTAGCAGCGACGGAAAGGCCATCTGTGGTCTCGGAGCCCGTCGTGATAGCGCGTGGAGATACGACAAAGCCAGGAGGTGGCAAGACCGGCTTCGCGATGGCCGCGGCAGAAGAGGTGGCCGATTCTGGTCAGGTCGTGTCCCGGGAGGAGATAGCCGCTGCCATTGACACGCAAAGTGCGAAGGCTGTTCAACCGGTCGATGAACCTCTAATGAAGCGTAAGAGAAGAGATGTTGCAGATGCTGTGGCGACAAAGTCGGCGGAAAAGTCTAGTTCGGACGGTGGCAAGGCCATCGATAAGTTGGACAAGGCTTCGAAAGATAAGAAGAAAAAGAAGAAGAAGAAGGGCGACGAGTTCGACGCTCTATTTAGTTCTCTGGTATAGATCATACACCTCCCACCATGGGTTCTTTATGACTACCTAGATAAAACTAGAATTGACAGGCTAGTAGAGGACCGTTCAATTCCAAGTGCATATGTATGTCATCCTTCATCCTTCCAAGCCTGCAGAGCATCGTTATATCGGGATGGCTAAAAACATTGAAATTGTATTTTCATTAAGGTTGAGTTGCCTAGCGTGTTTTGCTAAGCAACGAATCCTTCTCCTTATTGCGCCAATCCTGTAGTACTGTATCCGCGTACATCCGATAGCTAACGAATGCATCTACATACATACACACACACCAAATTCCAAGTGAAAATTTGCATAGAAAACTCACAACCACTCCCAGCTACACAATGCTACAAGCCAGATCAGCCAATACATTCGATCCCAATGTCACTGAATACCCCCATCGGAGGATGGTGTATCATCCCACCTCCCGTACTACGACACTGATCGATAAGACCAGATACGAGCTCTCATATCACCGGAACCTGTGGCAAAGTAGCCTCCCGTGGGGCTTGGTGCCACGGAGATGACGGAGTTCTTGTGCCCTTGGAGCATGAGTTGTGTGTGTCCTGTTCGCGGATCCCAGAACTGTACGCCTCGGTCTTTAGAGCCGGACATAACCCAGTTGGCGTCGGGTGTAAGAGCAACAGAGAGAACAAAGTCCTATACCATGTTAATACCAAACTCTTAGATTCCGGGTTAAAAAATTGACAACTTACCCTATGACCTTCGAACGTCTTCACACACCTGCCTCCCTTGGGTGGTGGGTTGTTGAGTCCTCGGGCAGACGAGAGCTCCCACATCTTGATAGTCTTATCCAAACTACCGCTCACCAGTTCCCGGCCGTTGGGTGAGAAGGCTACGCTGTAAACGCTGTCCTTGTGACCGTCCGGCCCCTCGAGTCGTTCGACCAGGAATCCTGCGGCAATATCCCAGACGCGAACGCTCTTGTCCAGCGAGCCAGCGGCGACAAGCTTTGTGTCTGGCGAGATCGCAACCGTGGTAACACCATCCTCAATGGTGAGGGTCAACATGGCATTACCCGTCTCAATATCCCACAGGCGAACGGTGCGATCTCCACTGCCAGATGCTATGGTGCGGCCGTCACGAGCAAAGTCCAAGCTGTAGATATCTTGCTCGTGACCGGAGAAGGTGTTGCGGATAGTTCGGCTCGCAATATCCCAGACACGGATGAGCTTGTCCTCGGCACCCGTTGCTAGGTATTTGCCATCGGGACTGAAGCAAACGCTTCGGATGTAAAGGTCGCCAGAGATATCCACATTCTCATCCGTAAGGACACAAACTTTCTCGCCGGTCTGAACATCGTAGATCTGAGCAGATCTGTTGCATCCTGTAGCAACATACTTGCCGTCATGGCTAAACCGCACACAGCACACAACGCTCTCATGAGCGAGGGTGTGGACCAGCTCAACATCCAGCATGCGAGGAACCTGCTGGTTGAAGATGACGAACCAATCATCTCGAGTCTTTTTGGAATGTGCTGGGAGTCGATCAGGATCGAGGTCGCCCAAAGCATTGTTGACAAGCGGGCCTGGACCCCCCGGGTGAGGCGGCATGGGGCCTCTGTGGTCGGGAGTCGGCTGGTTGTGAACTTGGGGCGATGCGCCAGGACCAGGAGGGTAGGGCATGGGTTGGTTGATTTGCGGCGTCGCAGGGCCGGTCGGGGGTCTGCCGATACCACGCTTGCTGCCAGGTCCAGGACTAGCTGTGCTCTGGGGCGGCTGACCAGGGAAGCCATTCAGACTCGGGCCTTGCTGGTAAGGCTGCTGAAAAGGAGGCTGCTGGGAGGGCGGAGGCTGAGGGGGAGGAGGACCCTGAAGTCCAGGCGGTGGCTGAGGCATCTGGTGCTGCTGAGGTCCAGGGCCCTGTTCCTGAGGGGGCGGCTGAGGTGGCAGACCACCTTGACCAGCTTGTCCGGTCATAATTCCCTGGAAGAGGTTGTTTCCCATGCCGATGGAAGGCGGCGGAACGTTGGACGGGCCGCCATGTTGAGGAGGGCCAGGCATGCCCTGCTGCGGCGCACCTCCCCTGGCGGCCTCAAGCTGGCGGCGGAGCAGGAGCACTTCTTCCTCATACCTATGTATGCTTGATTAGCCAAATACACTTTGTAGCTGGGTTTTCATCTCAACCTACTTGGCCTTCAAGGTCATGTGAGTCTGCTCGAGCTGGTAAACCTTCTCGCGAACAAGCTGCGCTTCCTGCACCTGCTGCTGAACTAGATGATTGTTAGCTCTGGGCAAGAAAAAACAATAAATTACACGAGGTCATGCTAGATGTGCGATCTGGACACTCGTTGCTGTGTGGCTCAACTTACTCTGCTGCTCATAGCCCTCATTAAGTCTGACTTGATTGTCAAATTCGGCGCGAATTTGGTCCAAGAGCTCATTGAGACGACTCGCGTTCTGGGGCAGGCCCCGATGCTGCGGATACATGGACATTTTGGCGGATTTTGACACAAATAACAGCAGCTGCAGAAGGCGACTATGTCCAAGGGTGATCTGGTATCAGACACGAAACTGATTTCCCCCCTTCTCTCGGTGCGTTTGATGTTGCTATTTGCGATCGGTGGGTTGACTGCTTGCGACAACACTTTTACGATGTCAATCGCGCGACTAATTAAAGCAATGCCCAATCGCAGCTGTCTCGCAATCCTGACTGACGTGATGAGAGAGTGACGCGCCGGGTGAGAGCTTGTCGGAGGGGCTATACAGCTACGGACACGACGCGGCAAGGCTGTATCGGTGATGTCAAGCCCCTTCAAACGGCGATGAGCATGTCGGGTTAAGTCGGGTTGGGATAAAGCCGACTGGGTACTCGATTAGACTCGGGCTGTCGATGGGAGCGGTGGATGGAAGCTCGATGGCGGGTGAGGGTATCGCGGCGATGCGATTGAGGATGGGATAAAAGGTGGAATCGTGAAGAAAACAAGCGCTGGGGAGCACGGCAGACGAGAAGAGGAGTTTTACCCTGCCAGCCAGTCCGAGTTGGCTGGCGCTGGGAAGGAAGCACCAGCGCAAGCACGTACAATACCTAACTGCAGGCTTACTCGGGATGTACCATTACGGGCAGGGACAAGGGCAGGGGCCTGCGCTGCAGACGGACGGGGCTAGGTTCAGCGCCGCCTTGGCTCTGTGGCACCGGTACATTGGCCTGTACTGTACGCTGGCCCGATCGTCCCACACGCTGCAGGGTGTTTCTGCTGGGTTTTCTGGCTCGGCTAGGGCCTGGGGCGTGCAGCGGCTACACTGGCGCCGCCTGAGAATGGATGGCTGATGGGCGGACATGGGCTGCTCTTCTTGGGGACCCGTAGCCGAACGGCCTGCAGAGTTTAGCCCACTTGAGGCGGGCAGCGTGGGTTAGGGTGCCATAGGAACAAAGGTACCTGCCAACCTGGTAGGATGCACCAGCTCGACGCTGCGGCCTGGTACAGTGGACAGGGGCATTTTTAGCTTTAGGACGCATGGGGGGTTCGACGGGCGGAGGGCGTGTCGTTTATCGGTTCGAAGGGGCGTGTTTTCAGACGGAACCCGTCGTGCTTAGATGTACTATGCAGGCGTAATAACGGGAACGGCCCCCAGCATGGCTAGGGCTCACCGGACACACGTGACAAGTGCCTATTTGGGCTAAACGCGATAGCCGATGGAACCTAGAGCAGACTCGATCGCTAAGGCGACAAAAGCACGAAGTCATCACAAGGTCAATGGGTATCCGATTTTCAGGCCTGGGTTGTACTGACAATGCACTGCTTTCAACTCGGTCATTTCATCTCATCTTGAGAGCCTTAAAGTCCAAATGTTTCATCTGCTGATTGTATGCGATCAAATATATGACAGCCAGTCTCTATCCAGTCAAGTGTGCAGTTATACTCCGACATATGTACTGCAAATGCGGGGATGATGTGCATTGCAGTGGCCTTGCTTTTGTTTCAACATCTTGGGTGTCTCTAGTGACCGAGAAATCACCCACGGGAGATGCAGAGAGAGATGGATACATCGGTACGATGCTACCCCGGGTGCATATATTCCAAGACATCATGACGAACACAACCGTCCTTCTAACAGCCGCATATGCCGTCCGTGAAGTGGCCATGCACAGGGTCACCGCTATCTGCTCGGCATTTGACTAATGTATTTCTCACTTGGGAAGAATCTGATGGGCGGTTGAGTTTAGTAGTGCAACCTGCAGGGTGTCCCCCCTACTGGTCACAGGCGAAGCCAGTTGTCCTTGCCTTTTATTCGCTTTCCCCCTCCAGATCGACAGCAGAAGATTCTGCAAAAGGCTTACCATGAATAGACTCTGTCATTACTGCGGTTGCTGGGTACATGTAATTAGAAGGCACCTAACGAGGTACCTATGATATTGGCAGGGGTACACTTTTAGTGCGAGAATCAAGGTACCTGGTCTGTGTCACGGATTTCCTACCTGCTACCTGACAGGGAGCCCTTTAATCGGCCTGCAACCGAGTACAGCGATGATATCAACTCGAAAATGTGCGGGAGACCGTCCAGCACAAGTGGATGCGCTGGCTCCAATTTTCTATCATTCTTGTTTTTCGCGTCTGCACCGCCAGCAGTCCACCAGAGCGCAGACCAAATTCGACACTGACCCAGGGCAGGGGTGGTTAAATTGGCCAAAAACGTGTTCTTTGGCGCGGCGGTTGGGGAGTTCATAACCAGGAGTTTACCGGCGGCTCGGTCTTAACTAAACTCCTCGTACTGCATGGCGTGAGATTAGCACAGTCTCTAGCCTTTCCTCCGGTGCCCACTAGCCACCAGATCACTCCTTCGAAACCAGCCCGATCCAACCTAAGCCGTTAATGACTCGCCTCAAGACTGACGTGAAGCGCTCAACTGAGTTTGGTGCCATGCTGTCGATATTCTAGCCTTCCCGAATCTTTCTACTGGCATCTGTCCGGTCGATCCATCCTTTGTGTCCAATTTACCACGACCCGCCAAGCACTGACGAATTGTCTCGCGCTATTTTCCGCACGTTCTCGCCTTGTACATACTATCTGTCTAGAGTAACCTCAGCATCATCATCATGCTGTGCCACCACAAACGCTCAGCTGCGGGGGCCTGGTGATTTTTATTTATTTTTTATTCTATCTGTACCCATACCCACCCAGACAAACATGAGCTAGCTAATGCACCGAAGCGGCGCGGACTGCATACGCAACCGCAAATGGTTGCCTTGATTGTTTCGCCCACGCCGATCATCTGTGATCTAGTCTAGCCCTTGCAAGGTCTATGATCGACTTCTTAGCTCTGATTTGGCTAACCAACCCTGCGCATGCTGCTTGTTGCTTCGTAGTCAGCTACACAAGGCATCCAAACTTTGGATTGGGTGAACAGAGATTAGGGCATATGATGATATAATTATGTGCTGGATGTCCCAGAAATCAATAATCTTGTAAAGTTCCATATGGTACATCCGATATAAACTACGAAATGCCATAGTTTGAGGGACACGCTATCACATCATATGACAGGAAACCCTTGCTGGCCCAAGTTCTGTCACTTCGGGACGTTCTCGCACCTACACATCAGAGGGTTTACCTAAATTAGAGCCGACTATACAATGTAGCAAATAAGACGCCTACGGCATCCTGAACCAAGGCAGTCCAGCGTTCCACCCCCGCAGTCTCACCAATTGCTAGCACTAGGCAATACCTGTTTTAGAAACCTCTGCTCATGAAATCTGAGGAATATGTCAGACTACTGAGCAAGCAATGTTGTGATGGCTCAATGCAGCTTCATAGAAATCGCAAAGCTCCTAAGACAAGATATCATTTCATGCTGGGCTAGAGGAATGGCATCCTAGATCGAAAGGTCTGTCAGTTACGACAAAGCGGCTGGGTCTCGTTCCTAGAGGATTCGATATACGAAAGAACTATCGCCAAGATAGGACCGCTGCAGGTCCTGCCTGGAGTAGCCCTGCCTTGACTAAGCATTGAACGCCAAGGGCTCGAAACAAGCAAGCTGCAAGCTAACTATACATGTGTCTATCGGAATTGGTATCGCGATGTCATTAAACTAAGGCAAGTCTATAGAGAAGGTCGTTGGGTTGGTCGGGAGTGAGTATAGTAGTCCTTGCAAATATACCTATGCTCAACTCCGGACGAGCTGCGCCTGCGCTAAGTGTTTCACTACTCAGCTTGTTTTAGCTGCGAGAATTACATGATGCTGCGGACATCCCACATCTGTCGTGAGACAACCCCAGAGCTTTAGGGCCCCCAATGGTTCAACAAATAAACCTGCCGATTGCCAATCGGCTGAATCTTGCGTGAGTTGACTTTCTGGCCCCCAACTTCTCATCCCAACCCGGCTAGCATGTTCCAGGCTCCGAGCAAAATGCCGTTGCCATGTCACATCATTGCATGGTGATGGGATTTAAGGGACTCGCAACGGATTGACATCCAGCACATATATATTACATCGTTGTTCTTCCCTAGGCATGCGCAACACGGTCTTTAAACGATGGACGTTTTTGCTCATTCTTAATTATCTACCAAAGATACCCAGAACATCTTCTAGAACCACAAAACAAAGATTCTCCGAGATTCAATAGAATCGGTGGAATCGCTCGAAACTTGACAGCGGACCTGGCGGATCAAAGGTCGCGACATTATGACCTTTTGCAGCTCATAAAGTATATCCATAGAAGCTGGATAGTGTTCTCTTGCCATGCCGATTAACAAGCATGCTCATCCAGTGTCTTGATGCGCCGCAATGTCGTCAAGTGCTTCAACAGTGTCCATTGGCGTTGGATTTAGTTGCCGGCGGCCTTTCCGCGGCCCTTGTGGTGGCGAGCTTCTAGGTGCTCTTCTTCCTCGACAGCGCGCTTAGCCCCAGCATTCTTGCCACGGCCCCTGTTACGATTGAGTCAGTTACGGTTATGCTTCCGAGTAGATACAGTCCGAATAGTCGAGAGGATCAAGGGGATGGAAGCCACATCGTAGTCTTCCCTCTGGGACTGCATGAAGTGCATTCTTGAATGAGAGAGAATCGGGAAACCCGAGGTAGGGTAACGGCTTACTTGTGCTTGGATGAAAGTTAGTATATCTCTCGTTGTGGAAGTGATGGGTATCTTGAGCTTACGTGGGGAGAACGGGCTTCAAGCTCGTCGGCAGTGTCTCGCTTGTTGTTCTTTCCTGCGCGACCTCTGCAACACGTATTGATTAGTCGTTGGGTTCCATTACTTCTCCCGGCACAGCATGTTTCTCTTATGGCTTCTATAGAATAGAACCGATGGGGTAGGCGCTCGTTCCAAGGGTGGATAGGCAGTAGTGAAACTTGTGACATACTTGTGATGACGAGCCTCGAGGTGCTCCTCTCCTTCGATATCACGCTTGGCTCCAGCGTTCTTACCACGGCCCCTGCGATAGTGTTAGTCATGATGATACTTGGTACTATTTGAGCTCCACC
The DNA here is from genome assembly GCA_039778275.1 of Seiridium unicorne. Classification (NCBI taxonomy): domain Eukaryota; kingdom Fungi; phylum Ascomycota; class Sordariomycetes; order Amphisphaeriales; family Sporocadaceae; genus Seiridium; species Seiridium unicorne. The sequence goes on from JARVKF010000090.1 coordinate 111,293, forward strand.
ATATCTCGTTGACCAAGACGATGATCAGTCACACGACGGCTTTCCATACGGAACTTTGGATCAAGGGCTTCTGCAAAAAGACAAGACTGAGCGTGTAAATAGTGTATCGACTTACTTGTGGTGTCTTTCCTCAATGCTTCTCTTGTTACCGGCAGCCTTTCCTCTTCCCTTGTGGTGGGGCTCTCTCTCCTCAATGCTTCTCTTGTTGCCGGCAGCCTTTCCTCTTCCCTTGTGGTGGGGCTCTCTCTCCTCAATGGAGGGAGCCGCCAAGGCGGGAACGGCGTAGGCTACAAGAGCTCCTGCAAGAGGACGGGCAAGGTCACGGGGACCAGTGACCTGGAAACCGTTGGCAGCCGAGGTGGCAAGGAGGCCAGAGACGACCAGCTGGATGAATGAAGGAGCGTGCATGGTGAATAGCTGGGATGAGCAAATAATTATTGTGGGAACTGGCCGGCAGCAAAAATGAATGACTATACAGAGAAGCGAATGGTATCGAACCGAGAGACTAATGCAGGGGAATACCGAATGAGAAAGTTTTGTCTGCAAGAGAGGGAGTTTGAGAGGTTTATATCGAACGATGGTGGTATGGAGGAACTCTCCATAAAGAGCCTGGGTTATCCCCTCTTGCGTGCTGGGTACGCAGTAGGTCGTGGGCCCTTCCCTTGAGGCCGATCGGACGAAGGCTCAAACTTGGTCGACGTTGGGACTTGTCTCGTCTTCTCGAACGTCTCATCAGCCAAGCCGCCATCAGTGGAGCACCATGGTTGAGCTCTAGATCGGCTCGTGTTGCTAGCCGTCGAGATGCATAATCCTCGGGCTATTCCCGATCGACGGGAGGCATCTGGAGATCACTACAGCCAGCTACCGGCATTGCGGCACAGAGAAAGATGGGGGAATCCTCTGCCGGGGCTCCATTGTGTCTCTGCCGAGAGAGACGACGTTCATACATGGCAGTTTCATGCAGGGTAGGGCGAACTTGATGATGCTTGGCACAGTCGTGATACAGAGAGGCATGGAGTAGTACCGGACCCATGGCGGCAATGCGCTGTCGCCCTCGTTTAACTACAGTTGAGGGGTATAGGTTCCGAGCGCATCGTAAAGTACACTTTTTGAAGTATGGCCTGCTGTCGGATCGCAGAGCCGCAAGATGAACGGTGCCAAGTGCTGTTAGTCCTGGTTATGGGCTCCTCCGCTACCGAATTATCAGCTCTCCTGGGCATTAGATAAGCATCGTGATCCGATGATTGTCCTCGTCCCGTCGCTCATCTGCCTTTGGGTCTGCCTTGATTGGTCTGTTGTGCCTCTGGTGGCTGGCGGCATGGGTTATGAGAATCGTGTCTCGTACCCCTGTCTGAAACATCTGTCGCCAAGAGGAGATGCACGAGGAGGGACGATCGCATCTCTTGCGGGAGGACGCGACTCTGCGCGGCCAGTGGGCGTCGAAAAGAACGCTTCTATTATCTTGCGAATTGGAGCTGAAACTGTGTCATGACCATGTCTACGATGTGGCTCGCATGGTGCAGGCGGAAAGCTGATTAAAGCCGCCACGTATATGCTGTTATGAACAAGCGACAAGTGCTTTGACAGGGGACTTTGCCGCAGGACGCCACGTGAGTTTTGTCAAAATTGATCTGCGCCATGCTCTATTAGCGGCATGAATGTATCATTTTTCGTTTCTTTTTATCCGGTGACCGTCTTAACACTCGGGTAATAAGTCGTAGTTGAAGTGAGCTTGCAAGTTTGAACCTGAAGCTATCATGGTCAAGGATGACTATGCTATGCCCCACAATTGTAACCCTCGCTAAAAGCTTCTTTCTTAGCGCTGGACCCACCAAGGAGGTATGAGACGTCTCGACAACGTTTGGAGCTAGGGCCTTTCCTGTCAACTCTGGTCATGGGCGAATAGCTTGATTGTTGATTCAGTCGCATCGTGCCATGTTTCCAATGCCTGAAGCATGGCTGCAGAGATGTGCCTTGACCACATCTTCTCACCTTTCGCCGTAGTCTTGCAGAGGTCTTAGCCTGGGGACTTGAGGTAGCTTTGGCAGGATCTCCCGTGCAACTGAACTCTTCGTCTCAACTTTCTCTTTCTGCATCTTCTTCTCCATGATCTGCTATTGACATCTGCTTTGCTTTCCTTCTCTTCCTTATTGCACCCGGCGTGCCTAATACCTTTTGTTTCGTTTCTTACCATGGCGAAGGCATATCGACACATCCCTCTAGAGGAGGAAGAACCTCTCACGGCTGGCAGTGATGTAGATGAGAAGTTGGTATGGAGATCAGAGAGAAAGTCAATACTAGACAGGTTGCAATCGCTAAGCCCGCACTGGGTCTGGTTCGCACATGCACTGTTGCTGTCGTTATCCATGACATTCTTCGCCCTGTCATTTTGCCTCAAGTCGGCAAAGCACTCCGGAGCAGAACGATTGCCAGACACGTACTGTAAGCTCTATCCCATTTGCAAGTTTCAGAGCCGTGAGCTTACAGAAATATCCAGCGCCGGCACTAGATGCGATTAAATACGAGATACAACACTTTGACTTGCCGCCAGTGGCAGAAGGGCCATTTATTGGGAAGGGGCCGGAGGTAGATGCAATGTGGGAATATATCACGGATGGCAGTATGTCGAATCGAGGTTGCGCCATTCTTGACATACAACTGACGTGGTCGCAGTTCCCGACACCATGATTACTCGTGAAGAAATGATCAAAATGGGCCAAGATCCTAAAGGAGCACTTGAGATTACCGATCCACGCACGGGCAAACGCGGATATCGCGTTGCCGTGGAAGTATTTCACCAACTGCACTGTCTGAATTTGCTGCGGCAGAACAACTACAAGTCACACTATAAGCCCATGGGTGGCGACACTGCGGACGATCCCCACGATCTGTCGGGCCACATGGACCACTGCATCGATGCGCTACGACAGTTTGTCATGTGCCAGGGCGATGTCAACGTATTTACCTTTAGATATCCTTTCGGCGATGACGACCCGTGGCCGGACTACACGGTGCCACACGTGTGCAGAAACTTCGAAAACATCAGGAACTGGGCGATCGAGCATGGTGTACCGAAGACGCCCGGTGAGCCGGATCATTGAGGACGAAGTTTGCGAGTACGTGGATGAAACTAGGGCGGACGAGGAAGCTATTGCAGACACTATGAAGATTCACAAATTCAGAGGTCAAGTCAGCTCTGTACGGCGAGGACACGAATCATCCAACCAATGAGGCCATTACATTCAACCTGGTCCCTTGGACGTCGTCATACTTGTCAAGGCATGCATGTGCGTGTCTGATGATGTCTGATGACTACTGATTATTCCCCAAAAATAATTTTGAAGTCGAGACACGTCGAAGGTCGCGAGACGCAGGCTGTACATCATGCGAGAGGGTAGCTATGGCATACTTGTAGTGAAACAAGGACAACTACACTTTTGTGGATCGGGGTGCTCAAGACTATCTAGTATCAAGTCAATTCAAATGGACACTACAGTATATTCCGTAACGCGACAGGTTTAAAGCATCAGTCAAAGCACCCGTAAACTTTCATCATAAGCAATATCCTCATGGCATGTGGAAGGAGCAATTACAACAGACGGAGAGGCACGTGCCCCGTAAGACGAACGAGTGATCTCATTAGATCAAGGCGCATACATACACAGCAGATCTGTGTTAATCGTGCATTGGCATCGTATGTGTGAAAACACGAATACGAGTATTCTGATAATTGCATATTGCATAGTCTCGTACGTTCTCAGGGTCCAGATACTGGGGAAGCTTAATGAGACACTGTTCCTAGATGAGGTTATTTGGTGACACCGTCATTGCAGGGCGACAAATCGATTCGCGGAATGAGACCATCGGTTACACGCCACTCTTGAAATGGTGCACTCGGGAAATGCGACTTCCAGGTGGTCTGACTAGTCGAGAGCGAATCAGACGGCTTAGCTGTGCTGCACATCATCTACGGATCCGTCGGTGAAGATGCAATAGACGAAAAAAAGCATGCCACAATAGGCAATCCGACTATGGATATGCATCCAATCAGCATCAACGCTCGCCTTTCTCGTGCAAAGTATGCGTAACGGCTCCGCTCTTTTACCGAGAACCACTCCCTGATCACAAAAGTCATGAACCAGGCGCAGCCCGTGCAGACCCCAGACAATGGTAAATGCCAATTCCCGACCGATGGAGACGCGGACCACTCTACGACTGTCAAAAGCGTATTCGATCCCCGGTCGTGAGCTGATGTCAGTCGTTGGGACTAAAGAATGGGGACATAAACGTTCGATATACCCGTTATTTGCCTAAGGGGCACAATGGCAATTTCCCTTTGCAATCGTCCAAAAAGCTTGCGCTCCCAGCAAAGTCCTGCCCTTCCAAAAGGCAATTTCAACAGCTTCGAGTTCTCCGGGCCTACAAGAATCTCTCAAGCGGTACTTGCGGACTTTGGCCGTTCTTTCAAAGATTTTCTGGGAGCCGTAGCGCTGCTTCTCGATCTGCAGCTAAAGAACCCAATTTATCCTTCCCACCGACTTAGCGCAGGCGCGCGGGGGGGGGGGGGGGGGGGGGGGGGGGGGGGGGGGGGGCGGGGGGGGGCGGGCGGGCGGCGGCG